>OU015772.1:11776275-11798144 GCA_907173295.1 Fagus sylvatica | reverse complement strand
ATAAAGGACTCCTTGCAACTCTATTACTACCCATAGAATAAGGTTATTTGAGGCATTCTGATGCAGGAGCATCTTTCCTAGTCTTTTAATTGCTTTGCAGCCTTGTAATTAGTTTTGAGACAACCTTGTACTTGCTGTCTCAAAAGCCTAACAACCTAGTACTTGATATATCTTGTAACCAATTAGATTTAGGCCATGTACAGCCAATAGGAAGGCTTGGTTGAGTTGGTTAGTTTGTTAGGGGTTGTTAATAATTCAGCCAATGGGCTTTTAGCATAGGATAGCCAATCATAGGGCTGCATCCAGCAGCCAATCAGATTGTACCTGAGGCATGCTATATAATGCATGGTCTTGCCTTTGTAAATTCAGTTTTTAGATTTGATATTTTGTGAATGAGAATTACTTACTTAGCCTAGTGTGCTATTTCTTTTAGAGATGGACTTCTCTATGCAGAGGCTTTATGTTGCCTAGTTACTACTCAAATTAACTCACACTCCAACCCCATTCCTAAACACAAACCCTTCTACCCAAGAGCCTACATCACATTCACAGATGCACTTCAGCGAAAAAAGAGAAAAAAAATTGATAATCTTTATAAATGAGTTAGTTATACACATCAAAGAACATCACAAATTGAGAGAGAGGAAAAGAAACTGACCTCCATCTTTGGAAAGATTGCTGATGAGTTCTTGGACACCCTCCTTACCCAATGTATCCTTTAAGTACATAGCAGCAGATGCAACCTCCTCCGGAGTTACTTTCCCATCATAATCCCTGCGCGCATGCAGCATTACTAATATTTGCCAACTTAAAGTACCCATATTAAGAAAAATTTGTTCCTTTAAACCCATATTAAGATACGGATGAATGAATTTTAAGAGTCAATTTGATAAGGAAAACAAAAAAGAGGAAATGCCATGACTTTTTACACATACTAATAGAAGCTACCCCAGATCAGCAAAATCTAGGTAGGCCAAACCGAGTACTATTAATCTGCTGTCATCCAATCAATTCAAACCGTGAGAGCTACATAAAGTACTTGCTTTCCAGGTGGTCCTCATGCATTACAAGATATTCTCTCTCTACTAAAACCAGTTACATTTTTAAATTGTATCCATATAAATTATTCTAGTGTCAACACCATATTATGACAACAATCCATATAAATTCCAAGCAATATCACTTTATTCTCCTGTATTTCTAATAATTTATTTCTCTCTCCCTCAGTCTCTAACCCAAAATAATTGAGTCTTTCTTTTATACATCCTGTATACTAGAGGTGTGCCCCTTGTTAAGCTCTTTTAATAATAAATAAATAAATAACCAGAATAATTTACTTACAACTCCAGAACACCAGTTATACACCTTAGTAATTAGACCATCTACAAAATCAAAATGTTGTTCCAACTTTGAACCTCTAACTATGACCTAATACGAGTTAACCCACCTTTACTGCTAAAATTATATTATGTTCATAACCAGACTTTCATGACCTTCATTGCCATATAAAAATCATAAATTCACTAAGTACCATAAGCTTTAGCCACAATATCCACAAACTTTCTGTTTCTGAATTAGCCTTTGGTATGCTTCCTATACCACATGTAAGGTTCTACCTCTGGCAATTTACCCACTTAAATGATATGGGACCATATTAGTTACCACTGGAGAACTTCTAAAGTACCTCAGCAAATTGTCATGATCTTACACATAGAAAAGAATACAATTACAAACCTAGGTTCTACCTCTGGAAATTTACCCACTTAAATGATATGGGACCATATTAGTTACTACTGGAGAACTTCTAAAGTACCATGGCAAATTGTCATGATCTTACACATAGAAAAATACAACAATGTTGCATGACCATACAATTACAAACCTGTCAAGTAGTCGCCAACGATCACCGATTTTGGCATCCACATCATCGATTTCCTTTTCAAGATTTTGGAGCATAGCATCAACCTGAAGTATACAAAAAATACACAATAGTTAGTATCATGTTGTGTGCACTGGTATTGCTTATACCAGGAACTGAAAAACACAAGGAAAAATAATACTTGGAATGGAAATATTCTTACTCTCTCTATGAGTGATGATGAAACCTCATCACCTTCAGCCACTTCATCAGCATTATCAATTTCTTCTCGGGCAGCTCTATATGCCTTAATAGCATCTTTTTCACCATCAGTACCCTCTTTTTCCACCATGCTATTATAAAGTTCTATCTGAAACATCAAAGCAATCACATGTGACTATGTTGGCAAAAGATAAATAACAATCCTTGGATACATAATCATCTGCGGCAGATAAATTGATTTCACAAACATTGTAAACATACTATACAGAATACATGATTGAAAGGAATTAAGAAAAGCAATCAAGACGTCGCAAACATTAAATGAGCAAGACATTGAGGAAGAGAAGCATGTCAATACTCAGAACTAGAGATGTGATATATATGGTTGCTCCTTATGGATAAACAATCCTAGAGTTTTTTTCATTCATTTTAATCGTATTCTCCTCTATGCGCAACATCCTTAATAGCTACCATGAATCAAACTTAACAAAGTGCACAAAAGTGCTGAAAAGAGGTTAATCTTGATAAGAATTTTTTTTTTTTTTAATAAGTAATCTTGATCAAGATTCACATCACAGATATCCAAAGTCTAAAATAAATAAATAAATACCTCTTTATTGACAAGGCTCAGAAACTCTTCACGTTCTCTACTTACTGACTGGAAAAAAAAAAAAAAAGATGAAATAATATATTATAGGTTACACAAGAATACTGGACTATGTTAAGAAAATGAATTGACCAACAATATCTTAACAACTCAAAGCTTTTAATTTGTGGTCCTTACAGATGCAGAAGCCAAAACAGCCAATGCACGACTGAGTTCACAGAGGTGCTCTTGTTTTTCTAACACTCTTTCTCTAGCTTGTTCTTGTGCTTCTCTTGCTGTTGGACTAGTCATCTCTTTCAGTGCCAGATCCTCTTGACTAACCTTAGATTCCTTCATTCTGGCTTGCTCTTCTTCCTCTTTTTCTTCCTCCTCCTATAATTAAAGTCAAAGAAAATCAAGTAATTCAAGATAAGTACTTGATGCTCAAGAAATCGCTAAGGCATAAGCCTCGAGACAGAATTCTTGTAGTGCACTAGGCACCATTTAGAAAGATTCAGATGCTATGCATGGTACTGAAACTTAAATAACCATTTTTTTATTCCTAATTTATTTTAGTTAATCTACTTTTTTTTATATAGGTAATAAGTCTTAGTGATGGAAACTCTCTGTGCATAAAGTATGAACACAGAAAATTAAATAATTACAATGAATGAGATGAAGAGAAAACTAGGGACTCAAGAAAACCCCCTATGGAATGTGCTGAAGAAAAGACCCAAGCACGCGACCAATCAACTTATATATTTAGTTAATCTACTTATATATTGTATGGTTCACACAATACCAACCAAACACCAAAACTAGCTCATATAAGCATGTGGAGAAAAATATTAACAAATATCAACCTTTATTAGCTCTTCCTGCATCTCAAGATATTCCAGTTTCCTCCTCCTTCCTGACACAGAATCTTCAGATGGCAAAGCTGTAACACCAACAGTTTCCGTAACCTCATCTGGCAGAGAAGAGATTGTAGCTTGGAGAGCATCCTCTAGCTTCAACTTCCCGGACAAAATGAAGGCCCTACATATGGATCAACTAAATAAAGATGTCATAGAGTACAGAATGCAAAGAGTGTGAGCAGGTTAACTTAAGATGCTTCAAAATACCTGGAAAGGATCAAAAGAGAAGATGGAAGAGAATGATTGAGAGACAAATCCAACCAATCACGAAGCTGCATGGAGAAGTTAAAAATATACACAATATAATTAATAAACTGACCAAAATTCTATTTGATATAATTCAAATCACATAACAGTTTATATGCAGAATAAAGTTACTATCTTCTTTGGATGACTGACAATAATTTTTGGGGATCATGCAGACCTATCACATCAGGTTGCTTCAAAAAACTTAGCTACTTCTACACAACTACACCCCCGCCCCCCCTCTTTTTCTGCTCTTTCAATACACAATGGGGGAGGGGGTCAGGGAAGGGAGCAGCTTGCATTTTTTTCAGTAAGTAGCTAGCATTTAGTACAACTAATAAAGCCTTACACGGTACTTCAGCTGCTAAATTGGATAAACAAATAAAATAAGTAGGCATGGCTCAAGAAAGAAAAACCTGTTGGCGCATTTCTTCCACTGAAAGATTTCCAAGCATGCCTCGCTCCCTACAATCCTCACGAAGTTCAGCTTCTGAAAGGGATTCCACACCCTCTGCTCGAATCAGCCTGTCATCAGCTTTAATCCTGAAAAAAGAAACAGGGAGGGACATTCAATGAATTCAAGCTTAGATTAAGTACCTAAGCCTAATTTTAGCACACAAAGTTGAATATTCTTGTAAAGAGTATCAGTACCTACCAGGATATTAACTTTTCTCAAAGAAATGACACTTGTTTCCAAAAAACAGTATATAATATCCTAATTATGTACAAGTATGTATCTCACCGCTGAAGTCTTTTTCGGAGCATGTAACGTAAGTATGCATCTGAAAAACTAAATTTGAATAATTTGGTGTCGATTCCCATATATTTGCACATACTGAGTAAACGAGGCCTGAAAGCAGCAAAAAGAAGCATAAGCAGAGAAATTATGATTGCATCTCACACAGCAGCCAAGTGATATTGATATCAGTTAAAGAAAAGGAGGCAGGGGGAATATAACTTCAGATATCAAAGCGATCATGATAACAACCTGCTGATATTATCTAGAGTAAGTTCATCATTAAACAACTTAGCAAAGCCCAAAATTTCTTCATTAGAGACGCGGGCACCTGTTCTAACCTGCATATAAATAAAAGGCATAAATGTTAAATAAACAAAGAAAATATAAAATAAAATAAAAAGAGAGAAAAACCATGGAGGATCATGAAACTGAACTCCTAACCTTGTTCAAAAACTTATCAAGATCTTCTGCTGTTTGTCTAATTTCTCCACTCCGTGAGTTTTTAACTTCTTTTGCCATTTCTTTCACCGTGTCCTGGAGGAACTTGGCGTATTCTATTCTTGCATTTAACCTTCTTTTCAGTGCTTCCTTCATTTTGAGAAATTAAGGTTAAACCAAATATTCATCATAGAGAATGTAATGGAACCAGAGTGTTTATCAATATATTCTACAGAAACATAGTATATCTGGAGATGCAAGTTTGTTTGCGTGCTTACAACTGCACAGGGACATGTCTCCTTAGTCCTTACAGAGCTAAAGTACTAATTTTAAGAGACAACGGGTTTACGAATAAATATGGGTTTACAGACACACAGACAATTCCTCAAAAAAAAAAAAAAACCTACAAAGTACAAGCTATCAGAGATAGAGACACAGACAAACATACAGACAGAAAAACAAGCCACAAGAGAGAGCAAGAGAATGTATGTTGCCCACTTAACACTAACAGGAGAAACAAGTTATTCAATTTTTTTTCCTTCCTCATATGAGATGGCTCAAAATCATGGTTAGCAATGTCATACACTTCATTCACCAGTGGAAAAGGAATCTCATGCACTAATTTTTGTTGCATTTACTTAGAGATTAAGGCATAAGCATAATATTTGAGACAGACTTTCTAGATTTATTCCATGGTCAGTTGCTCAATTCTGCTACAACACAACAGCTCCAAGAGTTCAAGGTTTAACACACAGGGAAACATCCTATTGGACAATCCAAAAACTAAGGTTTTGATGATTTGGGAAGGAATAAATAATAATTCATAACAAAACCTTACAACTACATTAGTTTTAAAAGAGACATACCACAAAGGAACCATCATAACAAGAGCATGGAAAAGGCAGTGGAGAAAGTCATAACCTCATGCAAGTTAAGTGAAAAATAAAATAAAACACTAGCAACACCCATCACAATCAGTACCTGCTCCTTCATCTTGTCTTGAAAAGTTGATGGCAACATGTTGGGAAATAATTTAAGAAATACTGGCAACAGAATCTCCATGAATGGCACTATGACAAAAACTGCAACAGGAACTAGCCTAAAAATATCAGCTGTGGTTCGTGTTAGCTGTTGTCTCTCCCTTCTAGAGAGACTCTTCCCACCAGCAAGTTTTAATAGCAATCTTGAACTGATCCTCATGTCAGCCCAGAGTAGCTTAGTACCCAACCAATAATGTTGCAGAGTTGATTTAAATCCATCTTTCAAATGAACAAGCTTCTTAGCCCAATCTGCCCTGCAGGAAGAATTAGCAAAACCAAACAAAAGAAGCAGCATTAGTAAAATTATGTTAGTTTAAGTTTTTTAGTTGAATAATATGAATACACACACACACACGCACACACATCATTCAGATTCTAACCTGCTCATAGAAGCTACAGCTCTCAGAGCAGGACCAATCCCTAAAAACGTGGCCCATACTCTTTTTAAAACAGATTTAGCACCCTTATGAGATTCTTGCAACCGTTTGGCCTTCGCCTTGGCTTTTGCACTACTCAAACCTTCAACAGCTTGATCACATTCCTCTGCAGATGCTTCCTTTCTCTTTTTAGCAAGTAGGTCTTCATTTTCTTCTTCATCACTGCCCATTTCAGGCTGTTTCACTGCAGCTGTAGAAGCATTTCGAATTGACAGTGGTGTCAATCTGATCCCCATTGGAGACACATATTCTGATTTTCCATTTCCATTTCCGAAACCCGAAACCATACTTCCATAATATCTATGCCTAATTTGTCCTAATCCCGAAAAGCTTAATAATCCCTCTTTTGCCACGGAATCTTTATCCCCACACCTCATGCCATTAAAATATGTAGAGGGGTAATCTTCACTGGACTTAGAACCACGTGAATCCAAATTTTGCATAGCATGCCCATGACCAATACATGGGTAACTTTGAATTGAGCGAGTGAAGCCGCTCAGGTAACCAGAAATAAATCTCTTCCTCCTCAAAATTGCCCTAGAAGCCATTATCGAGTTCTTCTCTCTTTACAAAGAGAAACACATTCAAATTTCTCAACAAAGAACCCAGTTAAGCTGCTACATAATTACATTACCAATCAAAACCACAACAACAAAAAAAAAAAAAAGAACCAAGAACAAAAAGTCCCAATCAGAGAGAAATTCAAGACACTGCACTACAATCTCATATAATATATTTCTTTATCCAAATGAATTATGTAAAATCACCGAAAAAATTACATGACTTACAAGAATTGCCATGTTTCAGTAAACTCATCAATTTGTTCACTACAATGTACTTGAAAATAAATATATTTTTGAGGGAAAAAAAAAAGGCTCTATTTTTATAGGTAATAATATGTTTTATTCATAAGAGGGCAACTCTTAGTGTGCATAAAACATGCACAATAAGAGAGTTAAGGAATTAAAGAATCAGAAGAAATGCACATTATAAACAAAGAAGAAAGAAACTGCACATCAGTAGTGCTAGATGTGAAACCCCATGCACGGGACTACTCAAATAATAAAGAAACAAAACAATCCAAAAGTTGTCTTGCTGATTTCTCCATGTCCTCAAAAGTATGACGATTACATTCCCTCCACACTTTCCACAAGAGGCAGGGAGGTACTAAATTCCAAATGGCTGAAGTGTGTTTACCAAGCATATTCCACCAACCATCCAATAAATCCATTATCCGATTGGGAAACACCGACTGAATCCCAAAAGAACGGAGAACAAAATTCCACAAAGTTCCCGCTAACGTGCAATGAATAAGCAAATAATCCACAGATTCTCCATTGCAACGACACATACAACACCAACTGATCATGTTATAACCCCTCCTCATAAGATTATCACAAGTCAATATTTTTATAAATATTACAAATATAAACAAATTGTGATTTATTTACATGATTATATATATATATATATGGAATAGATATGCGATTATTTTTATAAATATGCAAAAAATAAATGTGAGATTTATTTGCAATTGAATATAAAAGAATAATTATCTAGACATTAAAATAAAAACTTAAAATGACCGATAAAATCAAAAACATATTTGACGGTTCTAAATTTCCAAGTTTCATTTTCATTTTCTTTTCTTTCCATTTCTTCGCAGCCAAACAGAAGCAAATTAAACATCACAGTTTTTCCACGCAACTAAAAAAATAATAATACGAAATTCAGACAATTTCGATTATAAACCTCATTACATTTAAACTTAAACCGCTAAAATATTGATAAAAATACAAAATGATTCATCGAACGGACAACTTGTTATGCAAGAAAGAAGTGCAGGATATTGAAACGGTGCGTTCGGTTCAAAATTGTGGGGAAGATGAAGATGATGAAGTATACACTTACAGTTTTTTGTAATAAATCACAACCGTTGGTTGAGACGGCGGACGATGAATCTCGGGCAGAGCGAAAATGCGAGGGCTTTTAGGGTCTAAAACGAAGCGGGGACGCGAGAGGTGAGGTTTTAGCGAGATTTTTCGAAAGGAGTATGTTATAGTACGACGTCGTGTGCTGTGGACTCGTTATCACCGTTGGATCTTGGATTTTGTGCTTTTTAGTTTTGAGCAAAACTTAGGCTCCGTTTGTTTCGATGTAAAATATTTTCAGATTTTCGGGTGTTTGTTTCATTGTAAAATAGTGATCAAATTACAAATAATTTCCGTTGACCGGAAAATCTAGTGTAAAAATTAGGAAAACGGTTTACGCCCAAAAAATTTGTAAACCGTTTTCCAAAATCACGCAAGCCTTGGCCTTCTTGCACAACATCCAAACCCCCTTCATCTGATCTCTCCTCGCACATATCCCCTGCCCTTCCTCTCCACCTCGTTCTCTTCCCTGCTCACCTCCGTGTCCAACGCCAGCGCAAGAGGCAGCTTTGCGTGGATCTCCAACCTTCGCCGATGACATCGCAATGCTCTCTGAAACAGTTTCGTCTTTGCCGATCTCTCTCTCTCGCCCGATGTGGCTCACCATGGTGGCCTGGGCTTCGCAGATCTCTCTCTTCGTTAATTTGTGGTGGCTGGTGGTGGGGTTTGTTGATTTTGTGGTGGATTTTTGTTGGGTTATAGTGGTTGGTGGTGGGTTTTTTTTGTTGATTGTGGTGGGTAGCGGGGTGGGTTGCGGTGGGTGGCAGGGGTGGGTGGGTTGCGGTGGTGGCAGGGGTGGGTTTGGATGGTTGGCAGGGGTGGGTTTGTTTTACGTTGCTCTAAACACACAATGTAGAATATTTTCCCAAGCATTTTCCTAGAATGCAAACAAACATTGAAAAAAAAAAAATATTTCCTGAAATCATTTGCATTTGAAAATATTTTACAACGTAAAATGTTTTACTTCGAAACAAACGGAGCCTTACATACAATACCTTTTACGTACATCTAAGCCAAATTTGTCAAAAAATACATTTTTTTTTTTATAGTTTTTGGGTCAAACATGTCCCTATTGATATTAATTTGAAAAATAGGTTGATTGAAAATCATTTTTAGGAAAGACAACTTTCAACAAAATTTTTATAAAAACGACTTTCACATGTTTTTCAAATTAAAAAATAAAAAATAGATGAAACGACTTTTACGTGTTTTTTCAAAAAAATTTATATGAAAGTCATATTTACAAAAGATAACTTTCATATAATTTTTTTTTTTTAATTTGAAAAAACACGTGAAATTTTATAAACGAAAAAGTATTTTCACGCGAAAAACCGTATTTCACAAAGACAATTTGTAATCAGTCTATTTTTCAAATTAATATCAAAAGAGGCATGTTTGGTCAAAAAACATAAAAAAATGCATTTTTTTTGCAAATTTGGCCGTACATCTTGTATCCTTGCTTAAAACCCAACACGTAGACATTTATTTTTAAAAAAAAAAAAAAAAAAAAACCCATTAACCAAAAGATCAAACCTTGGGTTTCAGATCCGACCCGAACCCGAACTTCTAGTCCCTGAAATGAAATCAAGAAAAGCAGGGGAGTCTGTGAATGGTTTTGTGGAGTGATGTTGAATGGGGATGGGAAGTGACACGCGGGGTACTTGTTTCCGTACACGCGGGGGGACATTTCATTATGCATTTCATAAAGTTCCTTTGTAGTCAAAAATTTCAATTTTAATTTGGTGAAGTTTGGGGCCCAGAAATGGAACTTTTTAGAGTTTAATTGGGCTGGGGCCCATAACCGTAAGCCACCCTATATTTTTTTTAACAGAATTAAACGGTATATATTGATAAATAAAATTTTAAAAGTTTGGATAAAATAATTATATTTAGCTCTACAAGATTGATGGATGAAACAAAGAACCCAAAATATAAAATGGTTACATGACCCATCCTTGGATTTTTTTTGTTTAATAATATTATTTTTTAAAGTATTTTGCAAAAAAATACTGTTGAAAAACAAATTTGGGGGATAGCCTCCTCGTCTCTTGTAGAGACGAGTTCCAGTTGGAACTCGTCTCTCCTAGAGACGAGTTGCACTTCCAGCTTGCCACCTCATCTTCACTTTGCCACGTCAGTTTGCCACGCATTTGCCACTGCTGGAGGAAAATTTTGAGCTGGAACTCGTCTCTTCTAGAGACGAGTTCCACTTAAAATGAAATGAAAAATGGAAGAAAACTCCCCGCCAGAAAGAACCAGAAAGAAAAAGAAAAACTGTCTCTCTCTCAACTTTGGTTTCAAAAGCTGAAGCTCTACTCTCTGGCTCTCAAAAGCTGAAACTGAAGCTGAAACTGAAGCTGAAACTCAAGCTGAAACTCAAAATTTAAAAAGCTGAAACTCTCTCGGTCTCAACTCTCTTACTCTCTCGGTCTGAACTCTCTCTGTCCCTCTCTCTCTCCGTCGCAACTTGCTCTCATTGGCTCCGGTGACCACCGGAAATCAGGTAAAAAATTTCTCTCTCATCTCCCCTTTTTAAATAAAAATTTTCCTATAACATTGTACCTTGCAAATGTATATTTAGAAATTTTTTCTTTTAGAGTATTCAAGTTTTAAGAGTAATTAATACTTGTTGTGTGTTTTTTTTAAGGTTGTCTTAGAAAAAAAATTAAAAAAAAAAAGAGAAGAAGTTACACATAAATGCCTAATCCAGGCGACTGTATAGTGTGTCCAGTCGCCTGGATTAGGCATTTATTGGATGGTAAAATTATGAAAAACTAAAAGAACTTGAAAATTGCAAATAACAGAGATACTATAATAGCACCAAGCCAAAGATTCATTCTAATTTTGTTGTGAGTAGCATAAAAAAAATTGTATTCAAATCAATATTAAATTGGTGCAATTCTTGAATCGAATATATTTCAAGGAGATTAAATGGAGAAACATTGGCGGGTATGGGAGTCATTGTACTTTATTTTGAATAGGTAAGAGTTTATGATCAATGTACATATGAAGGAGAAAGTTGGATAATAACTTGGTTGATCTAAGTTGTGTTGAGTGTTAAAATACTTATATATGTTGGAGTTAAAGCTTGTGCCTAATAGTCATTAAGAATAAAAATAAATGTAATTTGGAGTGAGAAAGAATAAGAGAAAAAGAATGTTGTAATATGATCAATTTGCTCTCAATTGGTAACTCCTTAATTAAGATATGTAACCATATTATATAATTCAAGATTTAATATATTTCTTTGATTTGATGGTTGCAGTAGTTTTCACTTATGGAGCCTCGCCGTTTTGTGATGGATCCAGGTCCTAGTGACCCCTCTGTGTTGACTAGACAGGATAAACACATCTCCAACAAAATTTGGGAAGAGGGATTGGTATGTATTTAATATATTTATTATTTGATTTTTGCTTATATTAGTGATAAAATAAATTGACATATTTTTTTTCATTTTGTAGTATACTTTATTACATTGTCGTCGTCGTGAGGCAGTAAGAGAACGATCTGGACGACTTCATGCCCGTTTTATCCCATACCTTCAGCGAGCTGGCTTTTATGGCATAGCCAAGCTTGGTTTTATAAAAATGGATTGGGCGTTGATCACAGCATTAGTTGAGAGATGGCGCCAAGAGACCCATACCTTCCACCTTCCCCACGGTGAGATGACCATCACCTTGCAAGATGTTGAGGTCATGTTGGGTTTACCCGTTGATGGAGAAGTATTGGTAGGGAGTACCGAGTTAAATTGGTCCGGATTATGTCTTCAGTTACTTGGTGTCTCTCCTCCTCCAAATAAGTTAGATGGGTCACGTTTAAATATGAAGTGGCTCCAGGACACGTTTGCTGTTCTACCGGATGATGCTAATGAGGTGACCGTGCAGCAGTATACACGAGCTTACATATTAGAGCTCCTTGGAGGTAGTTATTTTGCTGACAAGTCTGGAGAGAAGGTACACCTTATGTTCTTGCCAATGTTGGAGGATTTTGATGCTGCTGGACGGTATAGTTGGGGTAGTGCAGTTCTAGCATGGTTATATAGAGAGTTATGTAGAGCCACTGACCCGGAACTCATGTGACATTGCTGGTGCACTAATCTTGGTGCAGTTGTGGGCATGGTCTAGATTTCCACACATATCACCTGCAATAAAGTCTATTCAACCGATTGTTAATGCTGTGGATGATGCCAATGCTAATGCTAATGTTGATGCTGATGCTGATGTTGAAGTGCCTGCTGATGATGCTGATGCTGATGTTGAAGTGCCTGCTGATGCTGCCCAACCATTGCCAGGGGGTCCTTATGGCACTAGGTAAGTAATTATTTAGTTTTTTGTATAAACATTTAACATGTTTTATGCCTTAGAAAATAAGGTTATGGAAAAATGCACAAATTGATGAATACTTTCCATTGTAGGTGGCGCAATGCGAAGGACATAAAGGATGTGTCCACTCATGTGCTTGAGCAATATCGATCGGACTTCTCTCGGCAACGTCCTGATCAGGTAACGTGCTTGTTTTAATTACATTGTTATTGTTATTATATTGTTATTTAATACATGGTGAATTTGAATTATATTATATTGTTATTGGGCATATATCATTTATTAATGCATTTTATTTTTAAGCTTTTGTAGGTAATTTGGGAACCATACACAGATGATGTGTTGAGTTCGTTGCCTGAGTATTGTCGGATAGGGCAGGAGGTATGGCGTTCAGTGACGCCTCTAATATGTTTCCAGATCGTAGAGTGGCACTTACCTAATCGTGCTCTACGTCAATTTGGTATGCAACAAGACATACCCCAGCCTGCTAATACTGATGTGAAACTACATGATTGTGATCTTAGGGGTAAGGTACATGAGAATTGGAGGCATCGTTGGAGGCATTACATAAGTATATGGGACCATCGACGTGAGCATGTTGTCACTCGTGACAAAATGGTTGGTCTTATGTCATATCATGATCCATATATGGATTGGTACCGTCGGATTACTCGACGCTTTATCAGTCGCAGGAGCGGCTGTTATGAGATGATGGTAAATTTTTTAACTTAATAATTCCGTGCATCTGTTGGATATCTTTGAGACACAATTTTTTACTGACATATTATGCATTTTGACAGACGTTGTGCAACATGCGAATATGCGAAATGTTTCATCCTGAACAAGAGTTGGATCCGGCAAAATTTATGGAGCTAGCAGCAGAGGCATATCAATTGGCATTTAATGCACTAGAAGCTTCGAATGAGCTGCATCGGCTTGATTCTGTGCAAAGAGTTAACACAGACTCAGACACCAATTCTCAGACAACTGTTCCTCCAACCGCTACTCGGAGGCGACGTCCACGTGCGCAGCGCCCGCCACATCCACGTGCACAATGCCCGTCACGTCCATCCGATCCGAGTAGTAGTATGAGTGTGCCTCCCATCCAGTTGAGAGATGCTACCACCGTTACTGAGACCACCCCTATCTCAGTTGCCCAGACTACGACCCCCATATCAGTTGCCCAGACCACCACCCCCATCTCAGCTGCCCAGACTACCACCCCCATCTCATCTACCAACACTACTACCCCCATCTCAGTTGCCCAGACTACCACCCCCATCGCAGTTGCCCACAGTACTACTCCCATCTCAGCTGCCCACCATGAGCATACGATCAGTTTTTTGGCCCAGACATTCAGCCCACTTGCATCATTTTCAGATGTTACCCCATCGTCACCGACACAGCCAGTTGGCCCATTCTCACCCACACAGTCAGTTGGTCCATCCTCAGTGCCCCAGTCAGTTGTCCCAACCTTAGTCACCCAATCAGAGGACTTGGTTCAGGATATTGAAGTGGGTGATCATGGTAGGGGTAGGGGTAGGGGTAGGGGTAGGGGTAGGTACAAAACGGCTAGAACCAGATATGCCTGTTGTACTGAAGAGGAACCCACCTCGCAATAAGAGGAAACCTTGTTGTGGGACTGAGTGATAGGTTCAGATGTGAGTTTGATATGTATTTATACTTGATATGTATTTATATTTGTATTTTTTATTGAACTCAGTTTAGCTCCAATTGGAAATGGAAATGGAAATCAGTTTAGCTCCAAATGATTACTATTAGTATGGCTTGTGATTTGACAAATGATTTTTTTTTTAAGGTATTGTTAAGTTTACTCTAGAGAAGGTGACTTATGGGAATGGTGTGACGTTAATATGTAAATTGTTATGGTCAAAATGGATCAATATATTGGATTTTATTATGTTATTAACATTTGAAGATATCAATATGTCCACATGCCCAATTGCTGTGGTGGAAGTTGGAAAGCCATTTTTCCAATATTAACAACTGGATTATGCTTTAAAAACTGGTTGAAATTTTTTTCTGGGCATAATCCAGGCGCCTGCATCAGGGAGTCCAGGCGACTGGATATGCCCAGAAAAATTTTAAAAACACACTGGAGCCTGATCCAGTCGACTGTATAGTGTGTCCAGTCGACTGGATTAAGCTGGTCAAACTTTTCAAACAAGTTTGACCAAAATCCAGTCCACTGTATTGTGTGTCCAGTCCACTGGATCAGGCAGAGAGTTTTTGAAGCTTAATCCAGTCGACTGGATAGTGTCTCCAGGCGACTGGATTAAGCTGGTCAAACTTTTCAAAAAGTTTGACCAGCTTAATCCAGTCGACTGTATTGTGTGCCCAGTCGACTGAATCAGGCAGAGAGTTTTTGGAGCTAAATCCAGTCGACTGGATAGTGTATCCAGGTGACTGGATTAAGGTTTTAAAAGCTTTTTAAAAGATTGACCTAGATCCAGTCGACTGGATCAGGGAGTCCAGGCGACTGGATCTGCGATTTCACTGTTTTTAAACAGTGTTGACAGACTTCATTTTCCCCATTTTCTCTCATTGTCTCTGCGAGTTTTCTCACTCTCTCTCTTAGGGTTTTCGTCGAAAATCACTCCCAATCACTCCCAATCACTCTCAATCACTCCCAATCACTCTCAAAACTATCACATTCCCAAAACCCCCAATTCAAAACCCTTGAATTCGAATGGCTCCAAAGAAATCCGTGAGCAGTGAAGATCCAAGAAAGAAAAGGCTGAAATCGAAGGCTTCAAGGGATGAACCTCCATCATTGGACAAGAGCTTCGCTTCTTCGGAATATTTGGTAAGATTCCATGACGACATTAGCCGTAGAACCGTAGTTTTTGGGAAAATTGTTGATTTCCCTTATTTTGCTAATCACCACATTCATATTAGAGAGCTTTTTCAAGCTCAAGGATGGGAAAATTTCCTTTCAACGCGTCAAAAACAATACACCACTCTTGTTAAACACTTTTACACACACTTTCAATTCATCCATGGGAAAATCAGCTCCTATGTGAAGGGTAAATCCATTTCACTCCCCCATTCCACACTAGCCTCTATATTAGGAGTTCCTCGCACCGGTGCACAACGTTATACTACAAATAGTTGGGTGCAATTTGAAGGGTATGACCCTTTAGAGTCAATTAGGCAAATGTGTGGAAATCCTAACATTCAAGAACTCTCTAGACCCAAAATTGCGGACCTCACATTAGAAAGCCGACTCATTCATCACATCATAGCCCACAACATCCTTCCTAGGAGTGGTTCATACGAATACACTTCCTATCTAGACCTTTTCATAATGTGGGCTATTCTCAACAAGGTCAAACTTGATCTTGCATTCTATATTGCTTGGCACATGGAGACTTGTGTCAACAAGAAGAATGGCGCCCTCCCATATGGTCTCCATATCACTACTATTCTTAATCATTTTGGAGTAGATTTTAGTGGTGAAAAAGAGACTCGAGATGTAAGTCATAAGGATGTTTATGGAGAAACTACCATGAGAACAAATGAGGTATGAGTTTAAGGATGACACTTGGGTTAAGAGAAAATGCACCTGTGATGGAACAAGTGGGTGAAGAAGCACAAATGGATGAAGCTGAAGCTGAAGCTGCAGGGAATGAAGAACCAATGCAAGAGGATCAAGAGCCTCGAAGCGCACCTTCTAGGCTCCTCTCGTATCAATGAGGACAACTTCCAACTCGTGCTTGGACGTTTGGACTCTTTGGCCACTAGCATGGGAAATATTCAAACAAGCATCGACAACTTCTCAGCTATGGTTACTAGAAAATTCTCGACTTATGATGAGCAGTTTGGTACTTTGGAAACATCCATTCAGGAAATCAATGAGCGTTTGATTAATCAGGGCATATAGTTATTTGTCTTTGATTTTTTGTTTTTGATGATGCCGAGGGCATATAGTTATTAAAACTGATTGTACCTTTACTTTATGTCAAACTGATTGGTTCCTTATCATCTATTCAAGCTGGTTTCTTTTGGTTTATTCTTTTACAGTTATGATGAATCTATTGCAGTAACTATTATTTGAAGTTTAAGTGAGTGTGGGCAATGGTAAATGGGTTTGCTTTATTCTTTTTGTATAATAAAAGGGTTTGAGTTGGATGAACATTTGATGTAGAATTTGAACATCATTACATGCTAATGCAATAAGAGTTAAGGTTATTTTAATCAAAACTCTTCAGAACAATCATGGACTGGACACATTTTTCTCATAAATACAAGTGAGGTGCAACCAAAATATGGGAAACGAAAAGATGTCACTTGTAAAAGAACAAGGTCAGTAAAACTTTGATTACTTCAAAAGCTCACCTGAAACCCAAACCCCACTCATGGATATGTAGATAAGTTTTTATTTATGTTAGTGGGGTCAGTAGCCAAACTGGCCTCCCATGAGAAGACGTTAATAAGCTTTTGTGTATTGGCTTGAAACAAGGAATAATCTATTTTTATGAACAAACTAGTCTCAAATTGCAACGAAACTAGTCTCAAATTGCAACGAAAGGCATTTTATGATAATAGAAATTTTAATCTAAATAAATACCTGTATATTTTCTATCTATTTTGTGTCTATATTGATAAATGTATATTTATTATTGTAAAAATAAAATATATAAATTTTAATAAAATTAATAATATTTATGATAAAATTAATTTTATTATAAATTATACATATTTTATAATATTTGATAATATTTTATCAAAAAATATATAAATATTACAGACGAAATTAGTTAAAGGTTGAAAAAAGGTGGATGCAGTCGACTGCATCAGGGATCCAGGCGACTGCATCCTTGATCCAGGTGGCTACAAATGGACCAGTCGACTGAAACCACACCCCCAGGACTTTCTGTCTGATCCAGTCGACTGGTACACCAATATAGTCGACTGGATCATTAAGGTCTGCTATAATCCAGTCGGCTGGACTTCCAAATCCAGTCGACTGGAATGCCTTTGTTTTGAATTCTGCAGTTCCCAGCCATTCCAAAATTTAAAATTAAAAAAACCTAATTGCACCCCCATCAAATACTAGCATTTCACATGATTACAAGCACATATACAATTACAAAAGCGTAATGGATACAAAAAATCATCTTGTAGTGTATACATTCCTTCATAGAGACTAGAGAATAATATTATTACACATAACATTATTACAAAGAGCAGAAATATTTCATTTGCAACCAAAAGACTCTTGCACAAAATTTCGAATCACTCTCAACCATTATCCAACGTCAATTCTCAGATTTTGCAAGTTGAAGTGCCAAAGAGCAATCTTGTTTGGGCTCCACAGGTGATTATCCATCCAACATATCTACAATATAGAAATAGAAAAGCATAAGCCAAAATAACACAAACAAGGTTGAGAGAACATAATTAAAAGACATGTTAAGTGATAACAAACAAAATTGATCAATACAAGTATAATATTCATAGTAACCACTTACCAACTTTGGGGCAACACCACTTCTTGATTTGAAATTGCATTAGGACATTTTTTGCGATTATGCCCCTCTTGATTACACAATCCACAACTCTGCTTATGTTGATTCTCCCTCCAATCCATCTCATTCCGAATTCTTGTTGACTTTGGACGACCACGTTGACGAAGCAATCTTGGGTCAGGTCGCAACATAGGGAAGTTAGGGTCCTCCTCCCAATACGGGGCATCTTTCATCGGTTCAAAGTGTGGTTGATAGGAAGCTAGCATTTCCGTCAGACTATAAAATGGATCAATAAATTGGTACACATTGATGTGCTGACTAGCGCAAGCTGCAATTACATGTGAACAAGGGATATGATACGCTTGCCATTTCCCACAACTGCATGTTCTATCACCCAATTTCACCACATGTCTATGGTTCCCCTTATTCATACTGGTTAGACTAGGTTGCGTTTGGATTTGAAAAGTTCCTTCCTCCCTATTAAACTCTATTACGTGATGCAAACTTGCCTTCTCACTCCACTTCTGAAAGATTTCCATGGCATGTGTACTGAACGCTTGACCAGAACTCAATTGAGCTTGAGTTTTAACTCGGCGATCATTAAAATAATGCACAAGCTTGAAATAAATGAATTCTACCATTGCAGTAATGGGTAAGTTGCGTGCACCTTTAAGAACACCATTGAAGCACTCAGACAAATTCGTGGTCATTGCCCCATAGCGCCGTCCACCATCTTTTGCTAATGTCCACTTGTCAACATCTGTCTCTTCGTCCAGTATCTTAGCAGCATCTTTATTATACTGTCTAATAGAGTCCATTGTTGCATTGAATTTTCTTAGCTGGTTGTGTTCACCTGCTCTCTGTATCATGTTCTTCAACCGTTTGTCATGAAATCGTGTGTTGAAGTTGCTGACTAAATGTCGGATGCAAAATCGATGATATGCATTTAGAGGCTGCAATTTACTCCACTTCATTGCATTCATGATACCCTTATGTCTGTCTGATATGATGCAAATTTCTCTATTTTTTGTGACATGTTTCTTTAGGAAACGCAAAAACCAACGCCATGTATTCTTCGACTCTTTTTCCGTAACCGCAAAGGCAAGTGGATAAATCCCATTGTTCGCATCCGTTGCCATGGCAATCATCAACTTCCCTTCATATTTTCCATACAAATGTGTTGCATCAATAGAGACAACTGGTCTGCAATGCATGAACCCCTGAATTGAAGGACCAAAAGCCCAAAATACACTCTCAAATATAGCACAACCTGCATCTTCACTCCAATATGTCTTCCATTCGACTTGTGTACCCGGATTTGAGTCGATTAGTGCTTTCATAAACTTCGGTAACAACTGATAAGACTCCCCCCAATCCCCAAATATGTTAGCAATTGCCTTCTGCTTGGCATCCCACACCTTGTAGTAAGAAATTTTATGGCCAAATTGTGTACACATGTGATGCCGCAACGATTTCACTGAAATAGTTTGGTCATTGGCTACATAGCTCCTCACTTCTCTTTCAATAAAATTTGAATCAAATACCTTGCCATCTTTACGGATGTTGGGGTGTCTACAAGTGTGGGGACCATTGTATTTTGTAATCTCCCAAAATCCATGTGTACTACGCATGCATGCCCGCATTCTCCATGAACACCCATTCTTGCAACATACATGTAATTTTCTTTTGTTTGACTCCTTCACTTTATATTCTTGATTGACGCGTGAAGAGTACACCTTCAATGCATACTGAACCTCAATTTTACTCTTGAAAAACAACCCTTTTCTCAACTCTTGCTTTTTATCCCAACTATCGAGTGGTGTCACCTCATCATTGAAGGAAGTGTCATTTATATTATCCCATGTGTTTGTAGTAAACGATGAGGATTTGGGTTTGAGGCTAGGGACCACATCATCAACTTCGTCATTATGAACATCAGTTGTCTCATCATCATCATCAGCATCATCATCATCAGCATCAGCATCATCATCATCATCATAATCATCATCATCATCAAAATACAACTCATTATCATCATCATCAAAATACGAATCATTATCATAATCAGCGTTTTCTTCTTCATCATCAGCAGTACATTCCAACATCATCGTATCATGCACTCCAGCTAAAGGGTTTACCTCGTATGGAACATACTCATGTCGAGTGCTGGGACCACAATCCTCCACCGATGTTCGTATCTCATGTAATTGTGGTGTACACCTTCCAAGTGTAGAGGGTTGTGTCGAAGGAGCAGTATCATGCACAGTCATTTGTTGTACATCTTCACCAACACAATCTTCCGCTACTAATCCATCCCCATCATCTTGTGTAAGAGGCTCAACACCTTCACCAACACAATCCTCCACACTTATATATAACTCAATACCTTTTAATTCAGGCGTTGCATCTAACATGTCAAACATGAGATTAACACCGTCGTCGTCTGTTATCAATAGAGTCATGTAATTAATGTGAGGTGAAATCACCTCCTGAGGACAACGGTATGTAACTGTTATACGATGAGATTGATTGTCCAATTGTAGTGCATTGAATATCTTCGTTTCCAATTCGACAAAACTAATCCCACGATGAACCCGGATGAACTTCATTTGCGACCCTTGATACTCAGCTCCATGTTGACCATAAATAATCTCCCCATTGAAGCGAAGATAGACAATATACATAGTTGGTGCCATATGCAAACCTATTTAATTTAAATGTAGTTTACAATTAGTTAGTCACATAAAAAAAACAAGTAATAACATGCTAATGGTAATATTTCATATCCAAATGTTACATAACATATTATATAAAAATGGTTGTAATATCCAGTAGACATCTCCAAGAAAGATTTGGGAAGTCTGGAGTACTTGTTCAATCCAGTCTACTGAAACACCAATCCAGTAGACTGGATGACATGTATTTGGCAGATCCAGTCGCCTGGATTGATGGTCCAGTAGACTGGATGTAGTGTCTGGGAATTTTCTGACTGATCCAGTCGACTGGATTGATGGTCCAGTAGACTGGATGTAGTGTCTGGGAATTTTCTCCAGGAATTGATGGTCTTTTCTGACTGATCCAGTCGACTGGATTGATGGTCCAGTAGACTGGATGTAATGTCTGGGAACTTTCTGACTGATCCAGTCGACTGGACCACTGATTCAGTCGACTGGATCATTCAAACACTTCACATCTTCAGTTTACAGCTTGTTACTTCATGTTCAATGAAACATACTTCACGTTATGCAAGAAATACAGAGATGCTTCATGTTTACCAAAGGAATAATGTTCAACAACCACGCAAAAAACGTTTATAACCTAATAATGATACTAACTTTAAACAACATATAAATTAAAAAAACGATACAGCAAAGACAAAATTTATATTGTTTTTACCTTTTAATTGATCAATGATGTTGGTTGGAACAGTGAACTGATGTTGGAAAAGTGAAAGGACGATGAAGAAAGTTAAGAATATGTTTTAAGTGTAAAGACGAGTTCAGTTTTTTTTTCATTTATGGCCACCGGTTCTCTTAGCTGTAGTGCATATTTGTATGGAACTCGTCTCTGCTAAAGACGAGTTCCAGCCAGAATAACCATTTTTAATGCAACTCGTCTCTGGTAGAGACGAGTTCCAGCCA
>OU015772.1:11711016-11776175 GCA_907173295.1 Fagus sylvatica | reverse complement strand
AAACAAAATCTCATGATTTAGACATTAAATCAAACCAGAAAAGAATAATCAAGAATTAAAAATACAAATATGTAGGTTTTACATTATTAATGATTATGGCACATTTCCTTGACCAATAAGAACACAACCACAATAACAAAAATGACAATCTCATCGTACACTATCACCGTAGTAAGCTTTACAATCAATTCATCACACTTTTTTTTTTATAACATAGGAGAGTTACACGTCTTAGAGCATACTATACAACAATAGTCACTACAATCAATTCATCACACATGCATATTTGTAATTTCCCAAATCTACTTAAAATACACCAAAAGCAGAAACATTGAAGTGAGTTATAGCTCAAATTGATATAAAAATGCCAACAAGCACAGGTAATGCATTTAAGTGGAATCATCTATTATGATTTTTGTTTCCACTCTTGAATCATGCATATCTTGCTTGTTGCAAAGAAATCCTTAATTAATTATTAAAAAGCACTTAAACCCATTTCTCAAACTTGTCTATTCCGTTTAAATCAAAGTTCATTATTTCTTAAACCATTTCCATAAAAATTATTTCCTAATACAAGTAACATTTTTTTCTATCTTTTAACTCAAAAAAAAAAAAAAACATTTTTTTTATCCACGTGAGAATAAAAGATTCCTTCACAGAAAAAACAAAAACCATTTTCCCCGAAGATTAGAAAAGAAGACTTTAGCACGCAATAATATATATATATATAGAGAGAGAGAGAGAGAGAGATTACAGAAGCGTTGGTGAAGGGCGGAATGAGCTGTATCTAGGTGCAGGGGAACGAAGCAAGAGAGCAAGAGAACGCCAGCGGGAGAACGAAACGACGCCGCTTCTAGTGGCGAGCCAGTACATGGCGATAGTGGTGAGTGGAAGTGCTCTGTGAAGTTGAACTCAACAAATCTTTTATCTATTTGTTTATTAGGGTTTTTTCTTTTTCTTTTTTTAATAATTTATAAAATAAAAATAAAAATAAAAGGGAATTTATAAATAATTTATATCAAAAAGAGAAGCCCTTTGTAAAGTTGTAAACCACTAAACCCTGGGATTTTGCTTCCCGCCACAAAGACTTCTTTTATTTTTTTGGTTTGTAGTGGAGGATATTTTGGGCAAGTGAAAGGACACGACAGTGTCGCAGTACAATATTGTCCTCGTATCCTCGCCTCAATTGTCTGATTGTCTCTACTCGAATCGAAAACAATGTTCGTTTAGCATAAATAAGCGCTCCTATTTTATTTGAATTTTGAAATGGGTTGGGTGAGTGGGCACTGGGTACCTAAGTGGGTCGAGTCAGTCATGATATTTTGCTTATGTGTCAATTTTATAACCATATAATTTTAAAAAATAACATATCATTTCTTTATTAGGCACATAAATAAATAATTAATAGAATTAGATAAAGTGCAATAAATTTTTAAACTTCAAGATTAATATTACTCATTTCAAATTTCATGAGTTAATAGTGTTCATTGGATAAATTTTAAGGACCAATAGTATATTTAAACCTAAATTTTAAATAGAGTTGATAAAAAAGTGAAAATAAGAGGCTAGTTTATTTAACTTTTTAATAAAAACTAAGATAAAAAGTGAAAATTAGTATAAAAACAGAAAACTAGCTTATACTAACCAAATGGATACCAAATCACCTTGTCGGCCTCGACAACAAATTTCGGCTTATTGTAGCTCATTAATCATTCCCTTTGTTTCAGTGAATTCCACTAATTTAGGTTGGTATAGCTAATATGATCAAAACATCAACTTTTTTTTTTCTTTTCTATTTTACTTTTATAATATGAAATTGGAGTTGGGTTGTTTGATTTGATATTATTGTCATGAGTAATTTGAGCAATTTTAACTCTCAATTTGATTCATAATTTTTTTTTTTCAATAAACCTAAGGTTACAATGCTTTCACAACATTGCCTGAGTGGCAAACTATAAACGATATACAATAAAGTAGTGTAAGTAATGGATCCATGTAAGAACCAATAATAACCAAAGTTGTAGATATCGTTTCGGCACCCGTTTCGGTTTGGCCATTGGAATGAGATATTTCGGTACCGGTCAATACCGGCGTTCCGTTTCGGGTTTACCGCAAATATATATATATATATATATATATATATATATATATATATATATATATATATATATATATATATATATATATATATATATATTGATTTACTACTCTATACATTTATTCATCAAAATTTATAATTTGTTAGTTAGGAATCTTTCAAATTATAAGCACATATCAATCTTAATATTAATAATAATAATAAGCTTACACTTGTATTTTGAATAATAAATAATAGAAATATGAAACCTAAAGAAGTACCACTTAAGATAATAAATAAATAAATAAAATCAAAAGAGTAAAATTCATCTAAAAGTGTAAAATAGAAGAGTTGAATAGTGTGAACATTGAAAAGTTGCTACTAAACAAAAAAGGTACAGAGAATAAAAGGTACTAACACATGTGAAGGGCTCTCAAACCAAAAAGGAAAGGAAAAAAAGCAAAGAAAAGAAAGTACAGAGATTCAGAAGGGAGCTTCAGCGAAAAAAGAAGAAGAAGAAGGAGCGGGGAAGGAGAGAAGAAGGGGAAGACGCAGAGAGTCAGAGAGAGAGCTTCAGCGGGAAAAACAAAAAAAGAAGAAGAAGGAACTGGGTGGAAAAAACCGAGAAGAAGAAAAAAGAAAGAAGAAGGAGAGCAGAGAAAGCTCTTGTATTGGTGACTGTTTTTTTTTTTTTTTTTTTCTTTTCCAGTTATTTATTCATGCCGGCCGAAATTGGCCGGAATGACCGAAACTCGCCAAAATGGGTCGAAATTTTTTCTGAGGTGAAGTAAGGGGATTTCTCGTTTTGGTTTGCATACCGGTACGAGATTTTCCGGCCGTTCCGGCCGGAACGAAACGGTATATACAACTCTAATAATAACTTGACACACAATACCCCTCAAAATACAAAACCAATAAAAATCTAACCCATTTGAAACATTAATAGTTATTTTTAAATATTTATAAGAAAAACAATAAAAATAAACTCACTTATATTAAATTTACCGTCTTAGGCCCAAAATGCATTGAGTCGGCCTTGTCAATATTAATAAAATATAAATAAAGGAAAACAATTGTTTCTTAATGCATTTCAACTCAATCATCTATCAAATACCTTTCAAATTTATATTTGATTGATTATATACTAAATTTCGCAGTAATTTTATTTTGGTCAAATTATAAATTGCACCCTATAAGTTTAGTCAAAATTCAATTCAATTTTTTAAGTTTTGATCGTTTCAATAAAGTCATCTATGTTTCGTTTTGTTTCAATTAAAGATTTATGTACATTCTCCTTAACTTATGCCGTTAGTTTCCAAATAAACTGAAGGAAAATTTATGTCCATTTGCAGTTATGTTTGGTTGCTAAAAAAATGAATAAAAATTTTAGAATATATTAAAGGTTGGGTATCCTTGTCTTTTAAGGGAACCAACGAAGTGGCTTTGTTTGACAAAGGATTCAAACACTTGTTCAGATTTGTTGGAAACCAAACAGAGGGTCGTTGGGTCAAAAATTGCATTAAGAATTCAAAAGTCGTGAAAAGAAAGTTCAAAGACCCAAAAGGATTGCTTTAGATATTCTTCTTTTTTATGGATAAAGAAAATGAATCCCCCAATTGTGAAGAATCTTAAGAATGGAGATTTTAAAATTCTCTTTAAACTAAAAGATTTACAATATATGGAGTCATCACTTAATTTAATTACATAGAAAAATTAAGAACAATCTTACAAATAATTTTTACTGATAAATAAGAAATATTACATAACATGTCAAAATAAAATGAATTATATGACTTTGATCCTAGATCAAAGTTGGTGATACTATTTCGGCACCCGTTTCAATTTGGCTATTGGAATGGGATATTTCGGTACTAGTCAATACCGGCATTCCGTTTCGGATTTACCGCATATATATATATATGTACACATTTTTAATACCAATAAAATTAGCAACTATAAACAAATAACAAATAATACAAATAATATCACATCAAGAAGTTTATAAAATCTCATTACATAACATAATATAACATAACAAGGAAGTCTAATTAAAATCACATTACATAACATAACATAACAAGGAAGTCTAATTAAACAAAAAAAAAAAAAAAAAAAATTCCCCCAAAAAGTGTACCTGCCAAAATGGCCATCTCACCTGGTATTTACCGAAACGCCCAAAATGACCCGAAACACCCCGAAATTTTATCCAAGGTGGAATGAGAGGTTACCTCGTACCGGTTCTCATACCGGTTTGCTTACCAGTACGAGATATTCCGCCCGTTCCAGCCAGAACGGAACGGAATCAATAACTTTGTCCTAGATACAATCCAAGAAAGAAAATCACATGGTGTTGCTTCCTAGTTACATTCTATATAAAAATAAAAAAGGAATATTTCATGGAAAGACTTAATGTACATCTCATTGACTATCTTCAGGGGTTAAGTTAATGGAGGTAAGAATGTGTTAGGCACCCGCCCCGCCAATCCTATATTGGTCTTATAAGTACAATTAGTCACTACAAACTATTCACCTATCCATCATACTATTAATGAACAAAGAAATAAAAGATAGAACATTCAAACTTTGAATAACTCCAAACACATATTTTTACATAATAAAAATAACAACTAATCCACCATGACAAAAACGAGTTAATCATTAATATTTACTAATTAAATAAAACAATCAACATTCAATATGACCTATTATAAGATGCATGGACTTAAAAAAAAATTTACATGAAAATACACGAGCATGCTTATGAGAGTGTGAAAGTGAATGACCTAGATGTCGGTGCTACTGTCTGCTACATGATGAATGAGTATGTTTCATATACAATTATGAAAATTCAAATTATATCTTAACCTATTTTGCATGATTCATGTGATAGAATCATTTTTTGCAAAAGAAACTTATGCATCTACCCTAAGTGACATGTGAATGACATGAAATTAGGAAACTATGATTTTATATGAGGCAAAAATGGACACACATGCTAGAATTACATAAATGATGCATGAACGACATTTAATGTTCTAAATTCATACGTACTCAAGGGAAATCTACATGAAATATGCATAAAAAAACATGTTTAGATGGTTGGATCTACAATTATAATTAGGGTAGAACCAAGCCTTAAGTCAACTAAGTCATGGCTTGAGACCCCCAAATTTTTTATGGCTCATGTGTATACTAGTCTATACATGATATAGCCCATAACAAATGGCCAAAATCAGAGACAAAGCCATTTGATTTGTTTTATTTAATTAAAAAAAAAAAACTAAATAGTTATATATTACCATTTAAAATTTAAGAAAGAAACAAGGAATAATACCTAAAGTTTTTCCTTTTTATTCACCATTTTATGACAGGTGGTTTTTGTACGGTGAGATTCCATTTCCAAACAACTCTTCCATAAAACCTGTGGTCAGGTAGCTCATAGAGTCATAGACAGCAATGGAAAAATTTCGTGAGGTTGCTATAGCATACTACAACAGTGCCCCTAGTCCCTAGAAACCTTAAGCCACTAGCATGGAACTTCTTCCTCGCATTGGACACAAATAGGGGTGGCCGAATCAACTACATCACATGTAGGCAGTAGGCTACATGGAGTTCATCAGCTTCCGCCAGCAATGTGGCTACGATTGGATTAGTTCCAACTTCTTTAAGGACTTGGACCGCGACCGTGATGGCTGCATGGGTTTTTGGGAAGTGATCACTTTGTACTACATGATTAAAACCCAGGACGTGTGGTGCCAAGTGTGTCAAACATGCCTAGTTGGACTGTATTTTACAAGCATTGCATGCTTTGACAGTGGCTCCGGGACTTATGATCTTTGTCCTACATGCTATAAACAAAAGAAGTTTAGTCATCACCACCACACCTTCTTGGATAATCATCTCTTGTTCGCTCCAAGAGAAGGCTTCAACCTGGTGTTGAAAACTTGAATATGGTGAACCTACATACATCTCTCTCTTTCTCTCACTAATATTATTTATTATGATTTGAATCTTTATTTAAAAAAAAAAATTATATATAATTTTACGTGAGAAGGCTACTCATTTTGGAAAATTCTACACATCTTTATGGACACTCACTCCGCGATCTACGTTTAATTAATGCTCCAGTTTCTGTGTCAGTGTCTTATCTTCTTAGACTCATATAGTTATCTCCTGTGTGTGTTTTAGTTTACCATAACTCCATACGTCCAATTTCATATTCACATGCTAGACGGTATGCTCTAAGAAATTTAGTACTTCGATTATCAAAAAAAAAGAAAAGAAATTTAGTACTTCAGTCCATAAATGCATATGCAGGATCTGTAAGAATGGGTAAGTAGTGGAAAGATTGTCTTTTTGCGAAAGTTGACATTATTGGAATTTCCTTCAATATTGATAAAATGCCCCGTGTCCCAACAAAGAGGGATCCATATCCTCATTGAAATGGAGAGTTTTCATTTAATGGTTAGGATTTAATTAAACTAAATCTAAGATCTAGATTGTGCAGGGGCGGCCCCGAGAGTTGGGTTGCCCTAGCCCGGCCTAATTTTGGTTACCCTACTTGCTACCGATTATTTAATATTAAAAAAATGATATAAAGTCCAAAAAAAATTTTTGTATACAAAATTAAGATTACATTATACTTTTAACCAGTTAATAACACTATTACACTCCCATACAAAAATAAAAAAATAAAAAAAAACAACACAAACAAATAAATTTAATGCGCAGCACTCCCATACAAAGAATAAAAATAACACTATAATATTTAGTCAATACAAACACAATCACATCACACATACCAACATTTAAAGTTTTAAATAAATACTCAACCACACAATATTCACATACAACAACATAACATTTAAGATTTCAAATAAATACTCAACAAGACAACATTCAAAATCTCAAATAATTCAATAACATAATATTCAAAAATCTCAAATAAATATAAAATGAATACTCATAAACACAAACACTAACACTACAGTACAACACTCACACAAATCACAATATATACTATCAAAGTATAAAAAACAATAAAAAAAAATATTAAAACAAACAGGTCAGTGCACCACCACTTCGGACCCAGCCCCAAGTAAAAGCCCAAAGTAAAAGCCATTAAAGTAATGGCATCTGTGCTGCTGTGCATAACTTATCCAAAAAAAAAAAACTGCATAAAAACAAAACCAACACAGTAACTTATAATAAAGATAAAAATAAAATCCAATAGTTCCCCATTCCCCATAAGCTTTTTCTAAAAGGTTCTTGAAGCTTCCCCCACAAGCTTTGTTCTTGAAGCTTCCCCATAAGCTTTTTCTAATAGGCTCCTGAAGCTTCCCCCATAAGCTTTGTTCTTGAAGCTTCCCCATAAGTTTTTTCTAATAGGTTCCTGAAGCTTCCCCCATAAGCTTTTTACTTAGATCATTGAACACGTGCTCATGAATTTTTAGCAGATTCAATGCATGAAAAACCTTTAAGGACAACTGTGGTTGTGCAATGGCAAGGAAACAAGAAGGCAAAGAGAGATGGCAGCAAGGCAAGAAGAAAGGAGAGCTCTAAATTTTTTTTTTCCCTCTAAATATATATTTTTTTTGCCCTCTAATAAAAATTTTATTTTATGAATACAATTTTTTTTTTTTTTTAAATGTATAGTATAAATTTTTTTTTCCCAATTGGTTGCCCTGGGATGGGGGGTTGCCCTAGCCCAAGGGCTTGCTGGGCTTACCTCAGGGCCGGCCCTGAGATTGTGCCATCCCATTTAAAGAAATAACCCAATAAATTGAACTGTGTTAACTTAACTAACGTTAACCAAAGTTTAAAAAAATTAAAAAACCAAACCTTTTTCTTTTCTCTCTCTCCCAGACCCACGACCATCACCACCATTAACACCCAAATCTGCAAATATACAGATCCTTCAATTCATTTGGTTTTCTTTCTTCACCAACAAATTAAAAAATTGAAGCATGAAATCCCAATATCTTGTACAACCACGAGCTCATCAGTATATTCCAAGCAAGCATCAATGCCACCCTTGATCCCATGCCCATTAGTGTCTACAAAAGCTCACTCACCAAGCTCTCAGCTTTGGTTTTGAGTTATTCTCTCTACAGAAACCTCAGTCGCACGACCCAAGATTTATGACCAAAAAGCTTAACTATTTCTGGTGACAGTAGGGTCGTGAAGCACCAAAAACCCCACAAAAAAAAACCCAAACCTAGCCACGAAAATCTAGCTCAAACCCATTCCCAATCTTAGAAAATAACCCTTCGAATTCCATCTATGTCCTTCTTCTTCTCCATCTTCTCATTCAATCTTCCAGTCCATCTCAGGTCTTTAATGGTGGTGATGGTCGTGGGTCTAGAAGAGAGAAAAGATAGACATTTTGGTTTTTTATTTTTTTTAAACTCTGGTTAACGTTAGTTAGGTTAACCATAGTTCAATTTATTGAGTTATTTTATTTAAATGAAGTGACACAGTCTAGACCCTAGATTTTGTTTAAATAAATCTTAACCTTTAAATGGAGACTCTCCATTTCATTTTTAAATGGAGAGAATCCAGATCCAACAAAGAGGGAATCAAAATTTCATCTTTGACGGTTAAAGCATCAATTAAAGAATTATCGTTAAAAAATAAGGAATATTGAATCTTAAAACTAAATCAACACATGAAAATCAAAATTAATATTTTGTACTAACAAAATATAAATAATAGAAAATAATTGTTATTTAATTAACTTGTGGAATGTATGGGAAAGTTTGACAATACAAATTTAATTAAAAAGTATTAATAAATTTAAAACAAAATTATAGAATTTATATAAGAAAAAGACTTACCTAATTTAATTATAATTTGATTGGAGATGATTAATTTTGATTAGTTTAGGATTATTACTTTATCCAAAAAGATGATTACTTTTGATTAATTTCAACAAACATTCTTTAACACTATTTGTAATTCTAAAATCTAAATTTAAATTATACATTAGAAAGATGAGGTAGAAAAATGTGAATTTTCAAAAACTTATATTTTAACATTATTTAAAAGAAGTAAAAAGACTAAGGCTTTTATTTAATATTATTATATAGATGCATGTGTCCATCAATATTCATGTAACATGTTGCCAAGTAAAAAAAGAAAAACTAAACGAATCATTTAAATGGAGTCAGACAAAAACTTGACAACACCCAAATTATGAAGTCACAAACTTTTAACTTTAAGTCCCAAACACCAAAAAATGACAATGTCAAACAATATGTGTTAAATAAATATGTGTTAAATAATAATCAAATGTTAAAATAGTCATTTGATTATTATTTTTTATTTTTAAACCAAACAAGTTGAAACCACAAGCAGTTAAGGGCTTGTTACGTAAGGGGATTTTTGTGTGTGGAGGTCAATCAACCACAAGGATGGGTCATGTAACCATTTTATATTTTGGGTTCTTTGTTTCATCCATCAATCTTGTAGAGCTAAATATAATTATTTTATCCAAACTTTTAAAATTTTATTTATCAATATATACCGTTTAATTCTGTTAAAAAAAATATAGGGTGGCTTACGGTTATGGGCCCCAGCCCCATTAAACTCTAAAAAGTTCCATTTCTGGGCCCCAAACTTCACCAAATTAAAATTGAAATTTTTGACTACAAAGGAACTTTATGAAATGCATAATGAAATGTCCCCCCGCGTGTACGGAAACAAGTACCCCGCGTGTCACTTCCCATCCCCATTCAACATCACTCCACAAAACCATTCACAGACTCCCCTGCTTTTCCTTGATTTCATTTCAGGGACTAGAAGTTCGGGTTCGGGTCGGATCTGAAACCCAAGGTTTGATCTTTTGGTTAATGGGTTTTGGTTTTTTTAAATAAATGTCTACGTGTTGGGTTTTAAGCAAGGATACAAGATGTACGGCCAAATTTGCAAAAAAAATGCATTTTTTTATGTTTTTTGACCAAACATGCCTCTTTTGATATTAATTTGAAAAATAGACTGATTACAAATTGTCTTTGTGAAATACGGTTTTTCGCGTGAAAATACTTTTTCGTTTATAAAATTTCACGTGTTTTTTCAAATTAAAAAAAAAAATTATATGAAAGTCATTTTTATAAAATACAACTTTCACGTGTTTTTTCAAATTAAAAAAAAAAAAATTATATGAAAGTTATCTTTTGTAAATATGACTTTCATATAAATTTTTTTGAAAAAACACGTAAAAGTCGTTTCATCTATTTTTTATTTTTTAATTTGAAAAACATGTGAAAGTCGTTTTTATAAAAATTTTGTTGAAAGTTGTCTTTCCTAAAAATGATTTTCAATCAACCTATTTTTCAAATTAATATCAATAGGGACATGTTTGACCCAAAAACTATAAAAAAAAATGTATTTTTTGACAAATTTGGCTTAGATGTACGTAAAAGGTATTGTATGTAAGGCTCCGTTTGTTTCGAAGTAAAACATTTTACATTGTAAAATATTTTCAAATGCAAATGATTTCAGGGAAAATAATTTTTTTTCAATGTTTGTTTGCATTCTAGGAAAATGCTTGGGAAAATATTCTACATTGTGTGTTTAGAGCAACGTAAAACAAACCCACCCCTGCCAACCATCCAAACCCACCCCTGCCACCCACCACCCACCCCTGCCACCCACCGCAACCCACCCCGCTACCCACCACAATCAACAAAAAAAACCCACCACCAACCACTATAACCCAACAAAAATCCACCACAAAATCAACAAACCCCACCACCAGCCACCACAAATTAACGAAGAGAGAGATCTGCGAAGCCCAGGCCACCATGGTGAGCCACATCGGGCGAGAGAGAGAGATCGGCAAAGACGAAACTGTTTCAGAGAGCATTGCGATGTCATCGGCGAAGGTTGGAGATCCACGCAAAGCTGCCTCTTGCGCTGGCGTTGGACACGGAGGTGAGCAGGGAAGAGAACGAGGTGGAGAGGAAGGGCAGGGGATATGTGCGAGGAGAGATCAGATGAAGGGGGTTTGGATGTTGTGCAAGAAGGCCAAGGCTTGCGTGATTTTGGAAAACGGTTTACAAATTTTTTAGGCGTAAACCGTTTTCCTAATTTTTACACTAGATTTTCCGGTCAACGGAAATTATTTGTAATTTGATCACTATTTTACAATGAAACAAACACCAAAAAATCTGAAAATATTTTACACCGAAACAAACGGAGCCTAAGTTTTGCTCAAAACTAAAAAGCACAAAATCCAAGATCCAACGGTGATAACGAGTCCACAGCACACGACGTCGTACTATAACATACTCCTTTCGAAAAATCTCGCTAAAACCTCACCTCTCGCGTCCCCGCTTCGTTTTAGACCCTAAAAGCCCTCGCATTTTCGCTCTGCCCGAGATTCATCGTCCGCCGTCTCAACCAACGGTTGTGATTTATTACAAAAAACTGTAAGTGTATACTTCATCATCTTCATCTTCCCCACAATTTTGAACCGAACGCACCGTTTCAATATCCTGCACTTCTTTCTTGCATAACAAGTTGTCCGTTCGATGAATCATTTTGTATTTTTATCAATATTTTAGCGGTTTAAGTTTAAATGTAATGAGGTTTATAATCGAAATTGTCTGAATTTCGTATTATTATTTTTTTAGTTGCGTGGAAAAACTGTGATGTTTAATTTGCTTCTGTTTGGCTGCGAAGAAATGGAAAGAAAAGAAAATGAAAATGAAACTTGGAAATTTAGAACCGTCAAATATGTTTTTGATTTTATCGGTCATTTTAAGTTTTTATTTTAATGTCTAGATAATTATTCTTTTATATTCAATTGCAAATAAATCTCACATTTATTTTTTGCATATTTATAAAAATAATCGCATATCTATTCCATATATATATATATATAATCATGTAAATAAATCACAATTTGTTTATATTTGTAATATTTATAAAAATATTGACTTGTGATAATCTTATGAGGAGGGGTTATAACATGATCAGTTGGTGTTGTATGTGTCGTTGCAATGGAGAATCTGTGGATTATTTGCTTATTCATTTCACGTTAGCGGGAACTTTGTGGAATTTTGTTCTCCGTTCTTTTGGGATTCAGTCGGTGTTTCCCAATCGGATAATGGATTTATTGGATGGTTGGTGGAATATGCTTGGTAAACACACTTCAGCCATTTGGAATTTAGTACCTCCCTGCCTCTTGTGGAAAGTGTGGAGGGAATGTAATCGTCACACTTTTGAGGACATGGAGAAATCAGCAAGACAACTTTTGGATTGTTTTGTTTCTTTATTATTTGAGTGGTCCCGTGCATGGGGTTTCACATCTAGCACTACTGATGTGCAGTTTCTTTCTTCTTTGTTTATAATGTGCATTTCTTCTGATTCTTTAATTCCTTAACTCTCTTATTGTGCATGTTTTATGCACACTAAGAGTTGCCCTCTTATGAATAAAACATATTATTACCTATAAAAATAGAGCCTTTTTTTTTTCCCTCAAAAATATATTTATTTTCAAGTACATTGTAGTGAACAAATTGATGAGTTTACTGAAACATGGCAATTCTTGTAAGTCATGTAATTTTTTCGGTGATTTTACATAATTCATTTGGATAAAGAAATATATTATATGAGATTGTAGTGCAGTGTCTTGAATTTCTCTCTGATTGGGACTTTTTGTTCTTGGTTCTTTTTTTTTTTTTTGTTGTTGTGGTTTTGATTGGTAATGTAATTATGTAGCAGCTTAACTGGGTGCTTTGTTGAGAAATTTGAATGTGTTTCTCTTTGTAAAGAGAGAAGAACTCGATAATGGCTTCTAGGGCAATTTTGAGGAGGAAGAGATTTATTTCTGGTTACCTGAGCGGCTTCACTCGCTCAATTCAAAGTTACCCATGTATTGGTCATGGGCATGCTATGCAAAATTTGGATTCACGTGGTTCTAAGTCCAGTGAAGATTACCCCTCTACATATTTTAATGGCATGAGGTGTGGGGATAAAGATTCCGTGGCAAAAGAGGGATTATTAAGCTTTTCGGGATTAGGACAAATTAGGCATAGATATTATGGAAGTATGGTTTCGGGTTTCGGAAATGGAAATGGAAAATCAGAATATGTGTCTCCAATGGGGATCAGATTGACACCACTGTCAATTCGAAATGCTTCTACAGCTGCAGCGAAACAGCCTGAAATGGGCAGTGATGAAGAAGAAAATGAAGACCTGCTTGCTAAAAAGAGAAAGGAAGCATCTGCAGAGGAATGTGATCAAGCTGTTGAAGGTTTGAGTAGTGCAAAAGCCAAGGCGAAGGCCAAACGGTTGCAAGAATCTCATAAGGGTGCTAAATCTGTTTTAAAAAGAGTATGGGCCACGTTTTTAGGGATTGGTCCTGCTCTGAGAGCTGTAGCTTCTATGAGCAGGTTAGAATCTGAATGATGTGTGTGTGTGTGTGTGTGTGTATACATATTATTCAACTAAAAAACTTAAACTAACATAATTTTACTAATGCTGCTTCTTTTGTTTGGTTTTGCTAATTCTTCCTGCAGGGCAGATTGGGCTAAGAAGCTTGTTCATTTGAAAGATGGATTTAAATCAACTCTGCAACATTATTGGTTGGGTACTAAGCTACTCTGGGCTGACATGAGGATCAGTTCAAGATTGCTATTAAAACTTGCTGGTGGGAAGAGTCTCTCTAGAAGGGAGAGACAACAGCTAACACGAACCACAGCTGATATTTTTAGGCTAGTTCCTGTTGCAGTTTTTGTCATAGTGCCATTCATGGAGATTCTGTTGCCAGTATTTCTTAAATTATTTCCCAACATGTTGCCATCAACTTTTCAAGACAAGATGAAGGAGCAGGTACTGATTGTGATGGGTGTTGCTAGTGTTTTATTTTATTTTTCACTTAACTTGCATGAGGTTATGACTTTCTCCACTGCCTTTTCCATGCTCTTGTTATGATGGTTCCTTTGTGGTATGTCTCTTTTAAAACTAATGTAGTTGTAAGGTTTTGTTATGAATTATTATTTATTCCTTCCCAAATCATCAAAACCTTAGTTTTTGGATTGTCCAATAGGATGTTTCCCTGTGTGTTAAACCTTGAACTCTTGGAGCTGTTGTGTTGTAGCAGAATTGAGCAACTGACCATGGAATAAATCTAGAAAGTCTGTCTCAAATATTATGCTTATGCCTTAATCTCTAAGTAAATGCAACAAAAATTAGTGCATGAGATTCCTTTTCCACTGGTGAATGAAGTGTATGACATTGCTAACCATGATTTTGAGCCATCTCATATGAGGAAGGAAAAAAAATTGAATAACTTGTTTCTCCTGTTAGTGTTAAGTGGGCAACATACATTCTCTTGCTCTCTCTTGTGGCTTGTTTTTCTGTCTGTATGTTTGTCTGTGTCTCTATCTCTGATAGCTTGTACTTTGTAGGTTTTTTTTTTTTTTTGAGGAATTGTCTGTGTGTCTGTAAACCCATATTTATTCGTAAACCCGTTGTCTCTTAAAATTAGTACTTTAGCTCTGTAAGGACTAAGGAGACATGTCCCTGTGCAGTTGTAAGCACGCAAACAAACTTGCATCTCCAGATATACTATGTTTCTGTAGAATATATTGATAAACACTCTGGTTCATTACATTCTCTATGATGAATATTTGGTTTAACCTTAATTTCTCAAAATGAAGGAAGCACTGAAAAGAAGGTTAAATGCAAGAATAGAATACGCCAAGTTCCTCCAGGACACGGTGAAAGAAATGGCAAAAGAAGTTAAAAACTCACGGAGTGGAGAAATTAGACAAACAGCAGAAGATCTTGATAAGTTTTTGAACAAGGTTAGGAGTTCAGTTTCATGATCCTCCATGGTTTTTCTCTCTTTTTATTTTATTTTATATTTTCTTTGTTTATTTAACATTTATGCCTTTTATTTATATGCAGGTTAGAACAGGTGCCCGCGTCTCTAATGAAGAAATTTTGGGCTTTGCTAAGTTGTTTAATGATGAACTTACTCTAGATAATATCAGCAGGTTGTTATCATGATCGCTTTGATATCTGAAGTTATATTCCCCCTGCCTCCTTTTCTTTAACTGATATCAATATCACTTGGCTGCTGTGTGAGATGCAATCATAATTTCTCTGCTTATGCTTCTTTTTGCTGCTTTCAGGCCTCGTTTACTCAGTATGTGCAAATATATGGGAATCGACACCAAATTATTCAAATTTAGTTTTTCAGATGCATACTTACGTTACATGCTCCGAAAAAGACTTCAGCGGTGAGATACATACTTGTACATAATTAGGATATTATATACTGTTTTTTGGAAACAAGTGTCATTTCTTTGAGAAAAGTTAATATCCTGGTAGGTACTGATACTCTTTACAAGAATATTCAACTTTGTGTGCTAAAATTAGGCTTAGGTACTTAATCTAAGCTTGAATTCATTGAATGTCCCTCCCTGTTTCTTTTTTCAGGATTAAAGCTGATGACAGGCTGATTCGAGCAGAGGGTGTGGAATCCCTTTCAGAAGCTGAACTTCGTGAGGATTGTAGGGAGCGAGGCATGCTTGGAAATCTTTCAGTGGAAGAAATGCGCCAACAGGTTTTTCTTTCTTGAGCCATGCCTACTTATTTTATTTGTTTATCCAATTTAGCAGCTGAAGTACCGTGTAAGGCTTTATTAGTTGTACTAAATGCTAGCTACTTACTGAAAAAAATGCAAGCTGCTCCCTTCCCTGACCCCCTCCCCCATTGTGTATTGAAAGAGCAGAAAAAGAGGGGGGGCGGGGGTGTAGTTGTGTAGAAGTAGCTAAGTTTTTTGAAGCAACCTGATGTGATAGGTCTGCATGATCCCCAAAAATTATTGTCAGTCATCCAAAGAAGATAGTAACTTTATTCTGCATATAAACTGTTATGTGATTTGAATTATATCAAATAGAATTTTGGTCAGTTTATTAATTATATTGTGTATATTTTTAACTTCTCCATGCAGCTTCGTGATTGGTTGGATTTGTCTCTCAATCATTCTCTTCCATCTTCTCTTTTGATCCTTTCCAGGTATTTTGAAGCATCTTAAGTTAACCTGCTCACACTCTTTGCATTCTGTACTCTATGACATCTTTATTTAGTTGATCCATATGTAGGGCCTTCATTTTGTCCGGGAAGTTGAAGCTAGAGGATGCTCTCCAAGCTACAATCTCTTCTCTGCCAGATGAGGTTACGGAAACTGTTGGTGTTACAGCTTTGCCATCTGAAGATTCTGTGTCAGGAAGGAGGAGGAAACTGGAATATCTTGAGATGCAGGAAGAGCTAATAAAGGTTGATATTTGTTAATATTTTTCTCCACATGCTTATATGAGCTAGTTTTGGTGTTTGGTTGGTATTGTGTGAACCATACAATATATAAGTAGATTAACTAAATATATAAGTTGATTGGTCGCGTGCTTGGGTCTTTTCTTCAGCACATTCCATAGGGGGTTTTCTTGAGTCCCTAGTTTTCTCTTCATCTCATTCATTGTAATTATTTAATTTTCTGTGTTCATACTTTATGCACAGAGAGTTTCCATCACTAAGACTTATTACCTATATAAAAAAAAGTAGATTAACTAAAATAAATTAGGAATAAAAAAATGGTTATTTAAGTTTCAGTACCATGCATAGCATCTGAATCTTTCTAAATGGTGCCTAGTGCACTACAAGAATTCTGTCTCGAGGCTTATGCCTTAGCGATTTCTTGAGCATCAAGTACTTATCTTGAATTACTTGATTTTCTTTGACTTTAATTATAGGAGGAGGAAGAAAAAGAGGAAGAAGAGCAAGCCAGAATGAAGGAATCTAAGGTTAGTCAAGAGGATCTGGCACTGAAAGAGATGACTAGTCCAACAGCAAGAGAAGCACAAGAACAAGCTAGAGAAAGAGTGTTAGAAAAACAAGAGCACCTCTGTGAACTCAGTCGTGCATTGGCTGTTTTGGCTTCTGCATCTGTAAGGACCACAAATTAAAAGCTTTGAGTTGTTAAGATATTGTTGGTCAATTCATTTTCTTAACATAGTCCAGTATTCTTGTGTAACCTATAATATATTATTTCATCTTTTTTTTTTTTTTCCAGTCAGTAAGTAGAGAACGTGAAGAGTTTCTGAGCCTTGTCAATAAAGAGGTATTTATTTATTTATTTTAGACTTTGGATATCTGTGATGTGAATCTTGATCAAGATTACTTATTAAAAAAAAAAAAAATTCTTATCAAGATTAACCTCTTTTCAGCACTTTTGTGCACTTTGTTAAGTTTGATTCATGGTAGCTATTAAGGATGTTGCGCATAGAGGAGAATACGATTAAAATGAATGAAAAAAACTCTAGGATTGTTTATCCATAAGGAGCAACCATATATATCACATCTCTAGTTCTGAGTATTGACATGCTTCTCTTCCTCAATGTCTTGCTCATTTAATGTTTGCGACGTCTTGATTGCTTTTCTTAATTCCTTTCAATCATGTATTCTGTATAGTATGTTTACAATGTTTGTGAAATCAATTTATCTGCCGCAGATGATTATGTATCCAAGGATTGTTATTTATCTTTTGCCAACATAGTCACATGTGATTGCTTTGATGTTTCAGATAGAACTTTATAATAGCATGGTGGAAAAAGAGGGTACTGATGGTGAAAAAGATGCTATTAAGGCATATAGAGCTGCCCGAGAAGAAATTGATAATGCTGATGAAGTGGCTGAAGGTGATGAGGTTTCATCATCACTCATAGAGAGAGTAAGAATATTTCCATTCCAAGTATTATTTTTCCTTGTGTTTTTCAGTTCCTGGTATAAGCAATACCAGTGCACACAACATGATACTAACTATTGTGTATTTTTTGTATACTTCAGGTTGATGCTATGCTCCAAAATCTTGAAAAGGAAATCGATGATGTGGATGCCAAAATCGGTGATCGTTGGCGACTACTTGACAGGTTTGTAATTGTATGGTCATGCAACATTGTTGTATTTTTCTATGTGTAAGATCATCACAATTTGCCACGGTACTTTAGAAGTTCTCCAGTAGTAACTAATATGGTCCCATATCATTTAAGTGGGTAAATTTCCAGAGGTAGAACCTAGGTTTGTAATTGTATTCTTTTCTATGTGTAAGATCATGACAATTTGCTGAGGTACTTTAGAAGTTCTCCAGTGGTAACTAATATGGTCCCATATCATTTAAGTGGGTAAATTGCCAGAGGTAGAACCTTACATGTGGTATAGGAAGCATACCAAAGGCTAATTCAGAAACAGAAAGTTTGTGGATATTGTGGCTAAAGCTTATGGTACTTAGTGAATTTATGATTTTTATATGGCAATGAAGGTCATGAAAGTCTGGTTATGAACATAATATAATTTTAGCAGTAAAGGTGGGTTAACTCGTATTAGGTCATAGTTAGAGGTTCAAAGTTGGAACAACATTTTGATTTTGTAGATGGTCTAATTACTAAGGTGTATAACTGGTGTTCTGGAGTTGTAAGTAAATTATTCTGGTTATTTATTATTAAAAGAGCTTAACAAGGGGCACACCTCTAGTATACAGGATGTATAAAAGAAAGACTCAATTATTTTGGGTTAGAGACTGAGGGAGAGAGAAATAAATTATTAGAAATACAGGAGAATAAAGTGATATTGCTTGGAATTTATATGGATTGTTGTCATAATATGGTGTTGACACTAGAATAATTTATATGGATACAATTTAAAAATGTAACTGGTTTTAGTAGAGAGAGAATATCTTGTAATGCATGAGGACCACCTGGAAAGCAAGTACTTTATGTAGCTCTCACGGTTTGAATTGATTGGATGACAGCAGATTAATAGTACTCGGTTTGGCCTACCTAGATTTTGCTGATCTGGGGTAGCTTCTATTAGTATGTGTAAAAAGTCATGGCATTTCCTCTTTTTTGTTTTCCTTATCAAATTGACTCTTAAAATTCATTCATCCGTATCTTAATATGGGTTTAAAGGAACAAATTTTTCTTAATATGGGTACTTTAAGTTGGCAAATATTAGTAATGCTGCATGCGCGCAGGGATTATGATGGGAAAGTAACTCCGGAGGAGGTTGCATCTGCTGCTATGTACTTAAAGGATACATTGGGTAAGGAGGGTGTCCAAGAGAACTCATCAGCAATCTTTCCAAAGATGGAGGTCAGGTTTCAGTTTCTTTTCCTCTCTCTCAATTTGTGATGTTCTTTGATGTGTATAACTAACTCATTTATAAAGATTATCAATTTTTTTTCTCTTTTTTCGCTGAAGTGCATCTGTGAATGTGATGTAGGCTCTTGGGTAGAAAGGGTTTGTGTTTAGGAATGGGGTTGGAGTGTGAGTTAATTTGAGTTGAGTAGTACTAGGCAGCATAAAGCCTCTGCATAGAGAAGTCCATCTCTAAAAGAAATAGCAGCACTAGGCTAGGCTAAGTAATTCTCATTCACAAAATATCAAATCTAAAAACTGAATTTACAAAGGCAAGACCATGCATTATATAGCATGCCTCAGGTACAATCTGATTGGCTGCTGGATGCAGCCCTATGATTGGCTATCCTATGCTAAAAGCCCATTGGCTGAATTATTAACAACCCCTAACAAACTAACCAACTCAACCAAGCCTTCCTATTGGCTGTACATGGCCTAAATCTAATTGGTTACAAGATATATCAAGTACTAGGTTGTTAGGCTTTTGAGACAGCAAGTACAAGGTTGTCTCAAAACTAATTACAAGGCTGCAAAGCAATTAAAAGACTAGGAAAGATGCTCCTGCATCAGAATGCCTCAAATAACCTTATTCTATGGGTAGTAATAGAGTTGCAAGGAGTCCTTTATTCCATGATATTATTTACAAGTTTCAACATGTACATTTTCTTAATTTTCTCTTTTACTGGTTAACAGTTTTGAAGATAACACTTTACACTTTAAAAAATGAACTCTTCCCCACCCCCCCCACTATTTTTTTTTTTTTTTCATTTTTCCCCTTTAATGTAATGAAGGTAATTCTATGTATTTGATGTGGGAATGCCAACAGGTTGGGTTTGGGGTGAAAGAAACTTTTCCAAACCCAAACACTCAAAATATTTTATATACCAAACTTGTACCAAGCCTTATTAAATTTTAGGAATTCCATCCCAAACCCTTCCTATTTATATTTGAAAAGCCCAAACCCGTTCGCTTATCTTACCATATGTAAGGCGAATGAGTAGGGCCGGATCGGAATAACTAAAATATTGTTTGACTTATTTTAATATGTAAGCACTTTTATACTAAATTAATTAGTAAGTACTATAAAGTATAACCACTAAAAAACATATTAAATATGCAATATAACATCTTAAATGTTTACATAACATTCATTTATTATAAAACCCTAGTTTTTGTGTAAATAGAATAATAATAAGGTATTTTAATAATTTAAGAGTGCTTATATTTCCACACCCTCTTTTTATATTTCCGCACTTTTATTACGGAAATATAAAAAAGCGGTGTGGAAATAACATTTTCCTAATTTAAATGCATAATCGGGACGGGTTTGAGACCCTAGGTGTAAAACCCAAAGCCTTCCCAAACTCTACGGGTTTGAAAATTTGAAACCAAACCCTCCTCAAACCCATTTAATAAAATTTCATACATTTACCATTAAGGTCGGATTGGGCCGAAAAACCTTCAAAACTCAACTCATTGCCATCCCTAATTTGATGTGCAGATTAGGAAAGAGATCATTTTGTCCAGTGTAATTAAATTGTATTAGTTATCTGGCTTGTTCCATTTAACATGTGAAGTCAAAAAGAAAAGGGAAGAGAGGCGGGGATTGTTGGTAACTGGATACTCACAAATGCAATTTTCCAAATAATTGTTTGTTTTCCTTCCTGTTGCTGTCATTATTGATTAAAGCTTCTGATCAATTAAGGGTGTGTTAATAAGAATAACTGAATTGCTGTCAACTGCAACAGATGGGAAGATTCTTGTAGAAGACATTGTCAAGCTGGGTAGTAGGGCAGAAGATGAAAATTCAGCTGAAGACGGGGTTATGTAGAGGGTGATATAGTGATATTGCTGTTGACGTCATAACTTTTAGGTCTTGATAGATGCTTTCAAATCACTTCTAAAATGGTTCTGTACCAATTTTCTATAGCTTCAAGTTCCAATGGTTAATTTTTTTGGGCGCTGCTTTTTTCTCATATGTAAAAAGAGTTATTTTTGACGGTTCTAGCAGTCTCATGGAAAATACATGCTTGCTAGTGCAAGTAAGAGTAAATCCTGATAGATAGAGACAATATATGTACACAGAACAATACTGGGGCCTTCTAGGGGTTACTAGCTACATTTTTGCACTTGAAATTGGACAAAATAATATCTTTTATATTAGATATATGTGTATAATTGAAATAATACGTCCATGATGTTGAACTTCATTGAAGCTCCAGAAGTTTTCACAATGTTGAGTGGATTGAGTTCACTGCTGGCCAAGCACTCGTCGCCTTTGTTTGGTAAGCACTCGTGTCTTTTTATAAGTGCTGCTTTGATTAGAAATACTTTCCTTTGCCCTAGGACTTAGAAATCACCATTGGATTAGTGGGAATCAATGAAAATGAAAAGAGAGGGTGGCAGAGTTGTACGAGAAATGTGTACAAGTATTTTTTTTTAGGTGGGGGATATATGAAACTGAAACCCTTAAAAATGCAATTTGAACCCATCCATCGCTCTCTCGTCAAACGTTAAGAAAGCATGATTTGAATACCTACAACCATTAATTGCTGTCGTTTTGATTGACCAGCTGCATGGCTTTCAGTCAGATCCTCTCTCTCAACCCTCCCAAATCCAATATATATTTGGTCCTCTATCTCTCTCTCTGATGCTTGGAGATATCTTTGCTTATTTATCCGACTTATGCATGAAATGGAAATAGGAAGAGTGGGATTGGGATTGGGACTTGGCAGTGCCTGTCATTTTATGTTGTGTGCGCAAGTATTAGGTATGCATGTGGTGTCTAAACTCTCTGGTTGTGCGGTAACTTAGGGCAACTTGCACTAGTGTTTGTCGTGTGGTAGTCGAAGCATCAAAGGTGGTGAATGTGGTGGTTGGTGATAATTACACAATGATGAGTTTTGTAAAATTGGATCCGGATACTTACCATTTCTCCTTTTGAATTAGAGTCTCCATTTAAAGTTTAAGATTTATCTCAAATAAATTGAAGGTCTAAAATTTGCCACCTCATTTAAGATCTAATAACTTAACTTTAATAGCAAATTTAACTGAGGTTTAGCAAACTAAATGTTAACCATCATCGTTAACTCTATCATAGGAGAGGGGAACAAAGAAAGGGTTGCCTAACTACAAACAAATAAACTTTATCTGTCCGATGCCTATTCCGTAAAGCAGGTGGAGGTGATGAAGACAGAGCCGTCATGGTTGATGGAGGCTGGTGGTGGCATGATTGTTTATCTCCTTGTAGGTGATTTTCCGGTGGTGGAAGGGGTGTGGCAAAGAGTAGGAAGGATATTTCTGATAAAATCATCTTCCATTTATTGTGAAGCTAGTTTTGACTTTTGAGTTATTTGTATTTTTTTCTTTAGGCTCTATTTGTTTCGTTGTAAAATACTTTTTAACGTAAAATGTTTTTAGGGAAAATGTTATTAGGGAAAATGTTATTTTTTTTTTTTTGGTGTCTGGTTGCGTTCCGGAAAATGGCCCATTGGTTTGCCCTAATCTAACATGTTTTTGTATTATTATTTTTTTTATTATTACAATTAAGAAACCCTAATCTACTACCGAATCCATTCAATTATCTTCAAGAGAAAATTTGTTGATAAACAAGTCAATGAGATATGTCACGCAATGTCTATGGCATAGGAATCCACCATAACATGTGAACGTTAGAAGATACCCATGACAGACCGAAAGCTTATTTAATTACTTCGAAATTAAGTTTATGGAGTAGTGTGTGGCAGATCATTATAATGGTTGAAGCTTCAAAGTCGTTTCTCTTCATTTCTTGGTCATGGTGTCGTCCTGCTTGGTTTGCTTATGTTTTCTTCTGCTGCCACTTTGTTGTATATATTCATTCAGTATAAAACAAAAGCAAAAGACCAAATTACTTCGAAAATTTTGAACTTTTGCTGTATGTACCGAAAGCTTACTTCCAAACATTCTAACTTTTCTAAGGAACCATACTTTCTAGTGTGTGGTTTTTTATTTTTTTTTATTTTTCAAAAATTTAAATTTTCGGTTAGGAACTTTTCTCTGTGGGAGTGTTAAAGCAATTGGCAAAAAAAAAAAAAAAATGGGACTTTGCTTTTGTGATTTTTAGTGGGCGAATTTTATGGGTTATAAGAATATTAAAAGTCCTGTTTGGATAAAATAGATTCTATCATCATAAACGCAAATGAGCATTTCCATCTTAAAATGGATGAACTTTGGGGAATACACGTCAGGAACTATTGTTGTGGGAACCAGGCTAAAGGCTACATGTTTCTTTCTTCTCGTGAGATCTATTCAACAATTACGTGGGGCTGGGGGCAGGAATCCTACTAATAACAGAAACAAAAAAAATATTTGATTCTTGGCAACAAACCCAGCGACCCGCGGGTACCCGTCCCGTTTATGTAATAAGGTATCGGGTCAGGTTTTTTTTTTTATCCAAACGGGTTTTTTATCGGGTTTTACTCGGGTTTTTAACGGGTCGGGTTTTAATGAAAAACCCGAATCTGACCCGAACTATTTAAAAAAAAAAAAAAACCTTTCCTTCTACAAACCCGAACCTCTCAGTCTCTCTCTTCTTCCGATCTGACCCGCCCCCCGTCGAGCCTCTCTCTGCGTCTCTGAGTCTTTCCGATCATACCCTTACCGTCGAGACTTCTCTGATCGTTCACCTCATCGGACGATTTCTCGGTGCATTGAGGCTGGTTCGGTGGTCACACTTCACAGATCTACAACGCTCCTCTGCTCCTCTCCGATCGTTCACTGGAAGATCTGGTATATTTCTACTCAATAATATATATGTTTCTACTTTCTATTATGGGAGATTGTTGAGTCCACACCCATATGTTTTTGCTTTAATATTTTCTGTGCTTTTCGAAGCTTTGTTATGCTAATTTTGACTTTGGGTTTTTGTTGGTTTCAGACCCAATTTCTTTTAATTTTTATATCATGATTCGGTTATTGTTATTGTTTGGTATCTGGGTTTTTGTTGGTTTTGAAAAAAAGATTGTGTGTAGGAAAAAATGGCTATATCTCCTAGGTGTTCGACCAAAGTCCTCTAAGAGGATCTTTGATTTCCTCTGTTTTTAATTTTTTTGTTGTGGGTAGTAGTAGTAATTGCATCTGGACAGTCAGATTTTAGCTTGTAGTGATTTCCTTTAAGCAGTTATTGTTGCACCAGATTTCCAGGATGAAATATTGGAAGCTAATTTGTATTGGGAGAGTATTTGAGATAATTGACTGATAGTAATTCTTGGAATAGAATGTGTGCAATGGTTACATTGTGACACAGCTTGGTAAGTACTGCCCTTAAAAGCCCAGAGTTCAAGAATTATTATAGAAAACAATCAAATATTTGAAAAAAAGGTAAAGAAGACTTAATCTGACAATCATTTACAGAGAAGACAAGCTCACTTTAGTTTAGATACACTTTGTTGCATATGCTCCCTAGATTACTCAAGTTTACAACTCAAGTTTTCTTTATTTACAAGACAAAAAGGCGTTTGTCAATCATTTTTCCAGGGCATAGTCACCTATAAAATGGCATGTACAGGGTTCTTGCTATAAAGAAGGTTCCCTTGACAGTTTATTAAGGATAATCCTATCAAAATTGTATAATAGGTTAGATCTCAAACTTCTTACGGTGCAAGACACACAAGGGATGGACGAAGTGCCCAGCTGTCTCTCGAAGCTTCCAGCGAAACCCAGAGAAACCCCCTTCCTGAACCCACCTACCCACTTTCACCTCGGGTTAAGGCTGCGCGGCCGCCCCTCACCTCCGGGTGAGGGAGATCGAGACCAGAGATGGTCCGATCATGGCCGTGTGGCCTTTTCCCTTTTGTCTTTTCCTTTTTTCTTTAGTTTATTTCTTGTGTTGACACCAAGACCAGCCGGCTCCGAGCCACCGCCACCGCCACCGCCATCCCTCTCTTCTAACCTTCCTTTCCACCCTCAATCACCCGATCTGGTCTTGCATGAGGGAGATTTGATGGAGTCTTTGGGTGGCTCGAGCCTCCAACAAATTTCTTCTCTTTTGTCGGCAAGATTTGACCTTTCCGGTGGGAGACGAGATCCTCTCCGGCGGTGGATGCTAGATGGGCATCGAGTTTGGAGATTTGTCTCAGCTCTTTCTAAGGTGACCCTACTCGTAGGATAGATTACTCATAACTCTTTTTGAATGAGCCCCTACCACATCCGAATCGAATGGCAAATTCGATTTGATCTTTATGATGATTTTCTTGGCTGGGATCAACGATCTAAACTTCACTGCAAGTCTGGACCATTGGCTGCAGTGATTGTTCTTGCAATTTTGGATTTTGGTCAAGCTCTCTGCCGTGTGTTGTTGCACATGTTTTTGTTGTAAAGTTGTGTTGTAGTATTAGTTGTTGAAATTGTTGTCACAAAGGTGTTCTCCTTTTTATTTTCTTGTTCTGTAATACTGCCCTCTGCGTAGGGTTTTTTGCTGTGACGAATGTCACTTTCTCTGATACCTCTATGTAGGGTTCTTTATCCCTCTATGTAGGGTTTTGTATCCCTCTCGTAGGGTTGTGTAATTTTCTTTATTTCAATAAAAGCTTGCTGTTTATCAAAAAAAAAAAAGTCACACAAGGGATGACTTGCTTGTAAGCCAAAGACCTGAAGCATCTGAACTGCATGGAACTTAAGCTTTTGGGATTGCAAGACCTACTAAGCTTAGGCCTAACCATGGCAAATGTCTTTTAAGTGGGCTGGTCTAGAGCTCCAAAGTTTGCAAGGACAAACTTTGAGGACCAATAATTCCACTTCACTTCGAATATATTTATTAGTCACATTGGAACTATGTATATGATTAATAATTCCCCTGCATTTCTAATAAGTGGTATTATCCCTTTAGAATAGAAATCTCTCTTGAAGAGGTGTGTCGTCATACTTTAACTAAGCATGGGTTTCTAAATGTCACTATGACATCTTGTGGTAAGGCTTTAAGAAGATTACTGACCTACCCCCATTTACCAAGGCAAGAGTTTAAGAAGCAACCTTTTATGTTTACACTAGCTGATGCAAAGTAGCAAATTTCTCAGTTTCAAGTTGTCTTATGTATATATGTAATCCTTTGGCATATTGGTCCACTTTTTTGTAAAAGCAATATATGCTTGTTTTTTATTGTATCTTTTGGCAAAATACAATCAGCATGGACCTATTTCACTAATTATCTCATGTCTTGGTGTTGGTTATCATATTGCTGCTTGCATGATTTCTCGATAAGTCCTATACTCATTTACTTTGATATTGTGTATGTAGAGATATGTCTAACACGGCCACTGCCTCAACGCCGGTGTTGGTAGAGGACACCGCCTCTAACGAGGATACTACTCCAATTGAGAATCTACAAGAAGTGGAGGATATACAAGAGGGGGTTAGTAAAAGAAAGAGAACATCGGCAGTATGGAATCACTTTAAGTTAAAAAAGGTTGAGGGGAAAGATGAAGGCCCAATGCAACTATTGTAAGAAGCATTTGTTGGGAGAAAGTAAACAAGGGACAAATCATTTACGTACTCATCTTGAGAGATGTCCATCATTGAAGCTTCGAGGGGATCTTAGGAGACAAGTCATGATGAAAGAGCAAGGAAAGGCGAATAAGAAAGTGAGTGCGAGCCCATATAATTTTGACCAAGAGGGTTCGAGGGAGGATCTTGCCCACATGGTCATTATGCATGAGTACCCTCTTGCAATGGTTGATCATGTTGGGTTTAGAAAATTTGTGAGTGGTCTTCAACCAAATTTTAAGTTGGTTTCAAGAAATACTTTGAAACGAGACATATTGAAGATATATGATTATGAGAAGCAGAAGTCCATGGCAAAGATTGACAATAATGGAAGTAGAGTTGCCATCACAACGGATATGTGGACTTCGAGTAATAAGAAGAGAGGGTTCATGGTAGTCACGGGGCACTACATCAATGACTCTTGGATTTTGGAAAGCCAGATTATGAGGTAAATTTTTATTAAGCTATATTATTTTTTAAAAATTTGTCACTGATTGTAGTAGCTTTTGTTAAAGTATGTTGTAATTATTTAATTGATTTGTTTTAGGTTTATCTATGTACCATCTCCACACACAAAAGAAGTCCTTTCTACTGTTCTTTTAGAGTGTCTTTTAGAGTGGAATGTTGATAGGAAGTTATCAACAGTGACTGTAGATAATTGTACCACAAATGATGCTATGATGAGAATTTTGTTAGAAAAGCTTGAAGTTAGTTCACTTGCTTTAGGTGGATCATTATTACACATGCGATGTGCTGCTCATATATTGAATTTGGTGGTTCAAGATGGTTTAGCTGTAATTGGTGATGGCATTGAGAGAATTAGGGATAGTGTACTTTTTTGGACAGCATCACCAAAGAGAAGGCAAAAATTTGATGAATCAAGTCGACACTTGCGTATTTCAAATACCAAGGAATTGGTACTTGATTGTAAGACTCGTTGGAACTCTACTTATTTGATGCTTTCAAGTGCATTAATTTATAAAGATGTATTTTCCCGTTTGAGGCATTTTGATGCTTTATACACTTGCATGCCAAATGAGAGAGATTGAGAGGTAGCAAAAGACATCTATGAGAAACTAGAGGTTTTTTACAGTGTTACAAAGTTGTTTTCTGGCACTACCTACCCTACGACTAATGAATATTTTCCAATGTTGTGTGAATTAAAGATGGAATTAAATGAGTGGATTGTAAGTCCAAATGAATTAATCAAGCTTATGGCATAAAAAATGTTAGAGAAATTTAATGGTTATTGGAGTGTTGTCAATGGGATTATGTGTATTGCGGCTATCTTAGATCCTAGGTATAAAATGAAGATAATGGAATATTATTACCAACAGGTCTATGGTCGTAGTAAGGGTTCTGAAGAAGTTGAAAAAATTAAGAAAATCTTTTTTGACTTGCTTGCGGAGTATGGTAGTGAAAACTCGGATGAAGAAGCAAGTTGTTCTCTACCTCCATCTTCTATGGAAATTGTTTCACATGACTTTGTGCAGAACCGGTTAAGGAAATTTGATTCTTTTGTTAGTAATACTACTAATAACAGAAACAAAAAAAGTGAGAGTGTTGTAGAAGAGTTTGATACATATATTAAGGAAGGAGTATTGAAAAGAAGTGAAATATTTGATATTTTGGGTTGGTGGAATCACAATGGATTGAAGTATCCTACTTTGCAACGCCTTGCAAGAGATATTTTAGCTATTCCTGTGACAACCGTTGCATCAGAGTCTGCTTTTAGTACTAGTGGGAGATTGTTGAGTCCACACCGTAGCCGTCTTCATCCAAGAACCTTAGAAGCATTGATGTGTGCACAAAGTTGGTTATGGAGTGAACTTAAAGGTAAGCAATTTTATTTGTTTCATGAAATCATGATTGTATTATTGATTCTTTTGGGAATATGTAATGAGGTTTATTTTGTGTTGTGTTATTATTTTTTATTGTAGGTTCTTCACCCATGCCAGAAGATGCCACAATTCAAAACATTCTTGAGGACTATGATGATCATGAAGAGGAGGAAAGTGGTGCCATGGACCTTGCGGACTAATTGAAATGAGTTGTTGCTTTTTGAAAGTTTTTGTGTAGGTACCACTCTTATGATTTTACTACTAATTGCACCTAGAAAATGCTTTTAGATTATGTGGTTATGATCATCTGTTCATCTTGTCCCTTGTGGGACTTAATGATTGGTGGGTAATGATTAATTCAAGTAGGCTAGGATAATCAAGATCAAGCTTGAACTTGCATGTCATGAAATTTTGTAGTAGTTAAATTTTTGGTCTAACTGTAACTTGTGTGAGCTTCTGGCATTTGTTTCTCAGGCTCCTGCATTTGTCAAAACCGGGAATTTCAACAGGGGTTGTTCCAACTGCTGCCGCTGCTGCTGCATCTCTTATGTCTGATGGTGGGGGTACAACCTTATAGAAGGGTTGCAAATTGCTAGGTCATAGAAAATTCTGTACTTATGATGACTTCTGCTGGAGAATCCGTAAAAGTTGGTAGTCTTTTTGTAACTAAACTATATGTAGCCTCTTATGATTTCCCATAGGTGGAGGAATTTGAAAGGAAACTTTTTATCCAAATTCCAAAACCTTAATTCAAGAATGACTTCATGTGGCCACAAATGATAAGTGTACTTTTAATAGACCATTCTTTTGGCATTCTCAAGGAGCAGGTTTTTTCTTGTACTACTCTATGTTTCCATTTTGAAAGACGGTTTCTTAGTAAAAATCCATTGCTTATTTTTGGTGGTGTCCAGTGCTCATGGGATGGCTGAATGTGCAACCATGAGTCTAAAGAGGAAGTTGCTGCCAATTTCAGCAGCCTTAATGGTTGTTTCTGTATCTGCATACCAGGGAGGAAAAATCCTGACTGAGATTGAGTGTTGTTAAGTTTAATTGAGTTGTATGATGGTATGAAATATTATTATTTCTTTTAATTCCCTTCACAATTAAATGCTAGTAAAAGGTGTAATGGGCTCAAGTGCTCAACTCAACAACAAGTCTCAATTCCAACAAAGCAAACTCAAAGTTGAAGCCCACTAATTACTAGAGTCCTTATATTACTTTCTTCATGAACCAAAAAACCTAAACTGAAATAGTGAAATGAAATGGCCCATTGGGCCTAAATGTAATACTAATAACTAATAAGTGCACTGGTCCTTTGGGCTTAATATTGAATGCATTACAAGTGTTCAACAAGTAAAACAAAATGACAGTAAAATGTGGGTATTAATTAACTCTACAAAAAAACCTTTTTTCTTCCAATTTATTGCTAAAAAAAAAAAAAAAAATCGGGTCGGGTTAAACGGGTACCCGTTGAAACAAACGGGACGGGGCAGTAAACGGGTTTTTTTGGGGGCGGGTCTCTAAACGGGTCGGGGCGGGGCGAAACCCGACCCATTGCCATCCTTAGGCAGGATGCAATCATGCAAGCAAAGATTTTTGCATTCTGTTTTTTGCAATTGAACTAGAATATATATGCTAATCCAGAATCTTGCTTTACAGCTCGTCTGGAACGTACCGAAACTATCAAATAATATTCTTATCATGATATATATCGTCGGTGCATGCATGTTGAGGAATAAAGTGTGAAACAAAAATGAAACTCAGAGTGAGCCTACTTTAAGATTTGTTTTATACGACTATACCTAGAATTTATAAGAAAGAATCAAGGAATCTTACTTAAAAGTCTTTTCTTTTTATTCCATTTTATGGCCAATGGTTTTGTAAGATGAGATTCCATTTCCAAACAACTTTTCTATAAAACCTGTGGTCAGATTGGTCATAGAGTGATGCATAGACAAAAATGGAAGAATTTCATGAGGTTGCTATAGCTTACTACAACAATGCCCCTAGAAACCTTCAGCGACTAGCATGGAACTTCTTCCTCGCATTGGACACAGATGGGGATGGCCGAATCAGCTACATGGAGTTCAACAGCTTCCTCAGGCAATGCGGCTACGCCTGGATTAGTTCCAACTTCTTTAAGGACCTGGACCGCGATAGCGATGGCTGCCTGGGTTTCTGGGAAGTGATCACTTTGTACTATGTGATTAAAACCCGGGGCGTTTGGTGCCAAGGGTGTCAACAATGCCTAATTGGACTGTATTTTACTTGCATTTCATGCTTTGACAGTGGCTCCAGGACTTATGATCTTTGTCCTACATGCTATAAACAAAAGAAGTTCAGTCACCATCACCGCAACTTCTTGGATAATCATCTCTTGCTTCGCTCCAAGAGAGGGCTTCCTCCTGGTGCTGAAAATCTGAATCTGGTAAGGATAATTTTTATAATAAAAGGTTAATAGTATTCGAAGAAAGTAGGCCTATCTATTAGTATTCAAAAAAAAAAAAAAAAAGCATAAAATGGTGAAAGTGAAACTATACATATATCTCACTCTTTCTATCACTAATATTTTTTATTATAATTTTTTTTTTTTAAATTTAATATAATTTTACTTTAGAAGGCTTCTCATATTGGAAAATTCTACACATATTTTATGCAGGCACTTGCTCCACGATCTACGTTTAATGCTCCAGCTGATGTGGTACGTAGTCTTCTCTTCTTGGACTTATATAGTTCTCTGTGTATGTGTGTGTTTTTAGTTTACCATAAGAACTTATTGGAATTTCCTTCTAACATTGATAAAATACCCCGTGTCTTAACAAAGAGGGATCAAAATTTAGTCTTTGAGGGGGTTAATAAAAGCATGATTAAAAAATTATCATTAAAAAATAAGAAATATATTGAATCTTAAAACTAATCAACACATGAACACTATTTGTTTAATAGGTTAACCCCTGCAATATATGAGAAAGCTTGACAGTATAAATTTAATTAAAAAGTATTAATAAATAAATAAAATTATAGAATTTATATAAGAAAAATACATACCTATATAATTTAATTAGAATTTGTTTAGAAAAGAGAAAAAATATTTAATCAATATTTGTTTAATTAGTTTAGGATATGTTTATCCAAAAAGATGACCACTTTTAATTAATTTAAGCTAACATGGTTTAACACTATTTGTAACTCTAAAATCTAAATTTAAAATATACATTAAAATGATAACGTAGAAATATGTAAATTTTTTAAAACTAAAATGTTGCGACATTTGAAGAAGTAAAAAGTCTAAGGCTTGTATTTTATATTATTATATAGATGTGTCCAATATTCATATGTAACATGTTGCTAATTAGTAAAAAAACTAAAGCTAAACGTATCATTTAGATGATGTCAAATAGAAGTGTGACAACACCCAAATTCTAAAGTCACACTTTTAACTTTAAGTTCCAAACACCAAAAAATGACAACGTCAAACAATAGTACGTTGAATTAAAAAGAAGTTAAACACATAGTTATTTGATTTGATTTTATTTTAAAGCCAAACAAATTGATACCAACAATTTAAGGGCTTGTAAGAGCATTCTCAAGGGTATAGCTAAAATTATATTCAAATTTTAGTTTTAGGAACTATTCTTTCAGTTTGGCCTAATCACTTTTTAAAACACCCACACCCGATTCTTTATTCTCAACTCTATTTCATTATAATATTATTTCTTTACTTATTTTTTATTATAAAGCATCTCAACACATAACCCAATAAAGTGAGAGAGAGAGAGAGAGAGAGGGGGAAGGAGAGAAACTAATTAAAAATAAAGGAAATAATAAAATATTCTTTTGCCTAAGCTACCGTGCCTAGGCAAAAATGCCTAAACACTATAATTTAAATTTATTTTGCCTAATATATTGCTAGCCCAATAAGAGTGATTTTGAGGGTTTATTAGTCTTATTTTAATTCAAATAGTGTTTTGCCTATACGGTTGGGAATGCTCTTAAGTAAAGAGATTTTTGTTTGTGAAGGTCCATCAACCACAAGAATGGGTCAGGTTAATTACCATTTTATATTTTGGCTGCTTTGATTGATCCTTCAATTTTTGAGAGCTAAATAAAAAAAAAAAAATTTATCCAAACTTTTAAAATTTTATTTATCTATATATACTGTTTAATTTTGTTAAAGAAAATTAATTGGCGGGTTATGACCCCGGCCCATTAGTCTCTCAAAACTCAAAAGCTCCGTTACTGTACCCAAAACTTCACCAGAGAAAACAACTTTTGAGAAATTAAAATTGCAATTGACAACAAAGGAACTTAATTTATGCATTACATAATGAAATGTATATTTTCCATCACCCAAAAGAATACGGATATATGCGTATATTAAAGTTTACGTTAATCTTTAATTTCGTAATAAACTTAATATAATTTTTTTGGGTACAGGATGATGATTTGATGGAAGCATTTCAAGCATTGGAGACCGGGGTTACTGCAGGGAACGCGAGTACTTGCATCGTTATGTAATAATATTACGAATAAGGCTAGGACGGCCATGCAACTGCGCTTGTGTTTCAATAATGGCATGGTCAAGATCAGGGCAATATGTCTTCTCAAAAAAAAAAAAAAGATCAGGGCAATATATATATTATATTTTTTTTTTTTCCTAATATATTTATGCTTTGGTTCCGGAGTGTAACATCTGAATAAACTATGGTTTGCATGATAATGGGAAACAATTCTTCTATTTTTTTTTTTCCCCTTAAACGGTACGATTTCAACAAAGAAGAAGTCATTAAAATAGAACCAATGGCCAAATCATGGTCAACAAGAAATCTATTCCAGTTTTATTTATCCTGTTTCTAGTAGGAAAGAGGGTTCAAAGTTCCATGAAAGACAATTAGGATTTCCATGCAAAACTAAGAAAAAAGTATTCGCGGAATATTTTTTTAATAAATTTTGATACACAATAATTTTCACACAAAAATTTACAATTATCTAAATATCAAGTTGTGAATAGTAATTAATAAAGTGATGTTAATGATTAGTTAATATAAGAATTAATTAAAAATCACTAATTCAATTATTGAGAAAAATATTAGGTATGTAACATTAAAGCCCGAATTTTGATGTTATTATATATTGGATACTCTACAAAGCAAAGCATCGCTTATTGCAAAAGGGTTCCATCAATCACTGGGTATTGACTATTCATAGACTTTCAGCGTTGTTATCAAGCCTACCACTGTCTCCACGGTGTTGTGCCATTGCTGTCTCCAATGGCTGGAAACTTGATGTTAAAAATGTCTTTCTCAATAGTCATCTCACGGAAACCGTTTACATGCATGACCCATTGTCCCAACCCCTCGGGTTTTCTTATCCCTCTAAACCAACTCATGTCTACAAACTTCAACGGTCTCTCTATGGACTTAAATAAGCCGCAAGAGCCTGGTTGAACCATCTCTCAAATTTTCTCATTCGCCATGCTTTTTGTGCATCCTGATATGATGCATGATCACTGTTCATGTATAACTAGCATGGATTTAGCCAAAAAAAAAATTAGGATGGTGTTCAGATCTTTAGCTTAGTGTATGTTGAATACATCCTTGTCACCAGAAACACTCCACAAAGTGTCTTATCCATCATTTATTTCTACCTTGAAGTCTGAATTTGCTCTCAAGGATCTTGGGCTATTGCATTTTTTTTTTTGGGGGGGTTGAGGCTACTCATCTCCCCATTGGTCTTCATTTGTCTCAACGTTGATATATTTATCACATTCTTGATCACCTTGGCATGTCCAATTGTAAGCCCACACGGCCACACGTATTCCATTCTCTGTCGCAAGTGAACTCTACAAACATGCACAGTGGGTATCTTTTTCATAATCCCACACACTAGTGTATCGGTTCCATTATTCCATACAATACCTCTCCATGAATTTTCCCGATTTTCGGCCGTCATTGCCTTTTTTATTATTATTTATTTTTAAAGAAGGCATATATCAATCCATGCACAATCTCACAAATGAAGACTGGGTTGTAGTCAAACACAACATTCTCCCATATTTAGACACAACAACATTAATCTTGGTCTATTTATTTCAAGATATATACTCTCCACTATCATTTCAAGCATTTCTAGGTCCATTAAACTTTAACATTTACACAACCTAACAATACTTGGTCAATGTGGAACTAGACTTTCTCTTTAATATGCCCCCTCACATGTGGCATGATAACCCAAACACGTGAATAACAATAAGGAGGGAGATATGCTTAACACCCAAAGGGAGCTCTGATACAATTTTAAAGTCCAATGGGCCTAACTCAATCTCAAAAGCCGTCTTGAGAGATGAGAATTGTCCATGACTTATATATTAGACAACCTAATAATACTTGGTAAATATGAGACTAGACCATCTCTTTAATAGTAGATGACCACCATTTTACTGGTGGTTATGCTATTTTTCTTGGCAACAATCTCATATATTGTTCTTCGAAGAAGTAGCGAACTGTTGCATGCTCCTCCATTGAATCTAAATTCAAGGACTTAGCATATTCAGACTGAGATTTCTTAGCTTCGATCCCTACTCACTGAACTAGGTGTTGCCCTACACTATAAGAAAATCGTTTATTACAATGAAAAAAGTCGTTGCAATAAGTCCATTTTCGTTGCAATAAAGTCTATTGCAACGACCAAAAAGTCGTTGCGAGCCGTTGCAATAAACTCCGAGGTAATAAGTTAATGCAATAGTAATTTCGTTGCAATAAACTATAGTTATTACAACGACTTTTTCGTTGTAATGAGTTATTACTTTGGCAATTTCGTTGCAAAGACCACAAAAATAATTGGTAATAACTTATTGCAACGAAAAAGTCGTTGTAATAAGTTATTGCTTCGGCAATTTCGTTACAATAGACCACAAAAATAATTGGTATTAACTTATTGCAACGAAAAAGTCGTTGTAATAAGTTATTGCTTCGATAATTTCGTTGCAATAGACCACAAAAATAATTGGTACTAACTTATTGCAATGAAAAAGTCGTTGTAATAAGTTATTCCTTCGGAAATTTTGTTGCAATAGACCACAAAAATAATTGGTATTAACTTATTGCAACGAAAAAGTCGTTGTAATACGTTATTGCTTCGGTAATTTCGTTGCAATAGACCATAAAAATAATTGTACTAACTTATTGCATTCTTGTTGTAATAAGTTATTGCGAATTTCGTTGTGAAGGCTAGTCATTATTCTCAAACACTTATTACAACGTTGTAATAAGTTATTGCTTCGGCAATTTCATTGCAATAGACCACAAAAATAATTGTACTAACTTATTATAACGACATTGTCGTTGTAATAAGTTATTGCTTCGGTAATTTCGCTGCAATAAACCACAAAAATAATTGTACTAACTTATTGCAACGAAAAAGTCATTGTAATAAGTTATTGCTTCGGTAATTTCGTTGCGATAGATCATGTACATTATTCTCAAACATTTATTACAACGACATTCTTGTTATAATACGTTATTGCTTCAGCATTCTCGTTGCGATAGACCATGTACATTATTCTCAAACACTTATTACAACGACATTCTTGTTGTAATAAGTTATTGTTTCAACATTATCGTTGCAATAAATTGAGTTTTTTTTTTTAATATATATTTTTTTTAATTTTCTTTTAACCTATTCCATAAATACATTTTTGGTGTCTTAACCTGATTTATATGCTAAATATATATACAATCTCAATCCAAAAGTCAAAATACTTCATTAGATACTAATCCAAAAATATTATACACAAATTCCTCCTTCTAATGCAAAAATAATTACAACTTATAAGAACTATATTTTTCATTCTAACCCAAAACACAAAAATATATTCAAGCTTATATTTAAGCATATATTCAAAAGTATATACAAATCTCTCAATTTTGGCTTCAAAGCTTTCTTTCAAAAAGTACAATCCATGCATGATTTACAACATACCTCCTTGGCTTCCTCCCTATAAAATTTAAAACATAAAAACAAAATTAATAAAAAGTCTTTTACACAATAAAATCATCACCAATACACACACCAAATCAATCAAACTTATAACACCATTATTACACAATGACACCAACACTAAGATACATTATTACTACACAATGAGAACATCAATATATAACATTAATACTTAAGAAAACCGTATATACCTCATTACTATAAAATACCACCAAAACCAATATACAACATTACACATCATTACTACACAATAACACAAACACCAACACCAATATACACTATTAGTACATGTTACTACACAATAACATCAACACCAACACCAACACCAATATAACACACACCAAATCAATCAAACTTATAACACTATTATTACACAATAACACCAACACTAAGATACATTATTACTACCCAATGAGAACATCAATATATAATATTAATACTTAAGAAAACCGTATATACCTCATTACTATAAAATATCATCAAGACCAATATACAACATTACACATCATTACTATACAATAACACAAACACCAACACCAATATACACTATTAGTACATGTTACTACACAATAACATCAACAATAACACCAATATAACACACACCAAATTAATCAAACTTATAACACAATTATTACACAATGACACCAACACTAAGATACATTATTACTACAAAATGAGAACATCAATATATAACATTAATACTTAAGAAAACCGTATTATACCTCATTACTATAAAATACCACCAAGACCAATATACAACATTACACATCATTACTACACAATAACATAAATACCAACACCAATATACACTATTAGTACATGTTACTACACAATAACATCAACATCAACACCAATATAACACACACCAAATCAATCAAACTTATAATACCATTATTACACAATGACACCAACACTAAGATACATTATTACTATACAATGAGAACATCAATATATAACATTAATACTTAAGAAAACCGTATATACTTCATTACTATAAAATACCACCAAGACCATTATACAACATTACACATCATTACTACACAAATACAAACACCAACACCAATATACATTATTAGTACATGTTACTACACAATAACATCAACATCAACACCAACACCAACACCAATATATACACCATTACTACTAACACCAATATACACAATTACTACTACTACTCAAAATTCCTTATAAGACCATTACTACACAATGTCACCAATACCAATATATACACAATTACTACATAATGATAACATAAATATAAATCATAAATACTCAAGAAAACATTATACAAACTATTACTAAACAATTACACTAACTTTAATATAACCACTACTACTCTAAACCATATACATCATTATTACATAACACTAATATACAATATAACATTAGTACTGTACAATATCATTACTACACAATAACACTAACATTAATATATACACCATTACTACTAACACCAATATACACAATTACTATTATTACTCAAAACCCCTTATAAGACCATTACTACGCAATGTGACTAATACCAATATATACACAATTACTACATAATGACAACAGAAATATACACCATTAATACTCAAGATAACCTTATACAAACTATTACTAAACAATTACACCATTAGTACATATGCAATATAAAAATGACTTAGTAAAGACCAAAGGGTTGAAAAGACGCATTGAAATGCAAATTAGGCTTTGAAATTTATATATCATTACTACACAATGACACCAACATGTATATACACGTTACTAAACAATAACATTAACACCAAAATATATTATTAGTACTCAAAACCCTTTATATAATTATTAATTGTGTTCAAAGATTTTGTTTTCCTGAGTTGGTTAGCTAATAACCCCATAAACCCCTCTCTCATTCTTTGTTTGAGGCTCTCTAATTATGTCTGGTTTTCAGCACAAAGACTGTAATCATTCAGAACTCTCTTTGTTTTTTTCTTTTCCGTGCAGGGGGAATTAAGACAGAGGAGCAGATTGTGAGATGCATTCGAAAAGATGTTAATGCTCGACTGGATGCTAAAGGCTTAACAAGCAACTCCATTCTTGATACAGTGTACTAGTTGGGGCATCTCTTTGTATGTACTTGAAAGCTAAAACTGCTGTAAAGGGGTTAAAAGGCATAGGGGCTTGTAAATCTAGACTCTTTTGTAGTGTTCTGGTGTTTGAGTTGTTGTATGAGCTGTTAAGGCCTTGTTCTTTGTTATCCTATGGCATTAGGATTCTAGCAAGGGCCCTATTTTTGTACTTGGTTTAGTTTTAATAATAAAACTAGACTATTTTGACTATGTAGATTATCTATTTTAGTCTATTATGAGAAATATGGTTGATTTTTGAATTTTTTGAATTATGATTGATATTTTAAATTTTTTTTTTTTTATAATGTTTGTGGATTATTATATAATTGGTTATACCAAACACCAGAAAATGTTTTCTAAAAAATGTGTCTTGGAAAATGATTTTTTTTGTCCGTACCAAACACTAGAAAACGTTTTCCAACTTATTTTCGAGGTTGCTACCAAACACAGGAAAATGAGCCAGTTTTCCAGAAAATGTATTTTGGAAAATGAGTCATTTTCCAAAAAACATTTTACGTTGAAACAAACGGAGCCTAAGAATATAATCTTCTAATAGATTACAACCAAACTGATAATTCAAAACTAGTACATATCCTTAATGGAAAATGAGGAAAGTCAAAGAATTACCAAAAACATAGTCGCAAAAAACATGCTTATGTAGTTAACAATGGCCCAAAAGAAGTTGGTGATAATCCTGAGCTTCCAGATTGATCACTTGGATTTCATAACACCTGAACAAGTGTATGTGCCACATCTTAGTTAAATCCTGCTCATGGTAATAATAAAGAGGAGCGAATGCATATACAGTTTGTTCTTTAGGCCTCATCAGGAAATGTAGTCTATATTATCAAAAATTAAACTAGAGCATGTCAAATTTGGTAACACCAAGCATATTAAACCCAAAAAACAATTCAGTCACCATACCAATACCACCAAATAACACAAGCATCTTATGGTACAATATACAGAAGTTCGTAGTTTCAGTCTAACAATACATTGCGGAACACAATGTAGCAATTTCAGCATACCAACCATCAACTTTGGTAACAAAATAGGTCAAATTGCCATTGTCAAAACCTAAAGTAGACCAATGGTAGAGACTAGAGAGACCAAGTAATATAAAAATGGGTAAACTACACTATTGGTCCCTAACGTTTACCCAAGTTGCGCGTTTAGTTCCTTACGTTTAAAATGGGCAGAAATAGTCCCTAACGTTTCAAAACGATGAACCATTGGTCCTTCCATTAGTCTCCGTTAACTTGGTGTATACGTGGCTAACAGAATTATGACGTGGACAATTTTTAATTGACATGTAATTTTTTTTTTTTATGATAACTAGGATATGACATGGCATACCCATTTAAAAATAACCCAACCCAAAAAAAATTAACCCAATCCAAATAAAAAAAAAACCCACCCAAATTAAAATTAACCCACCTCACTCAAATCAAATTAACCCTAAAATTAGATTCTAACGTTATCTCCCTTCACTTCTCAAAATAACAACCAGACCAACAAGTCTTTCCTCTTCGTTCCTCACAAAACAATGGCTTCCACTGTGCTTTGCAACTCTTCAATCAACTCTTCCAGTATCTGGTTGAAGCATACAATTGCAGTACTAGGCCTTTCCATATGAACTGATACAATTGCAGCATTCTGATCTGTGGCATGAACTTCAATTTCCATAGCTTCATTAATTAAACTTGTAAGCATACCTATGTTAACAGATTATGGCATCAAACAGACCATGCCATGAATTTATCACAAAAATGCTCATGATGAATTTATTCGAATGACAATATCTGTGCTTGCTTCACCATAACTTGAAACCAAAAGTGCAGACTACACCATGATCACTATTTAGTATTTACTGCATCAATTCTGTCACCATTTAATCAAACCCAACTCTTTTAACTTGCTCTGCATCACAAAATCAAATTAACTTTAAGCAGTTCTATGCAGATAAAACCTTAAGAGAGAAATAAGGAATTTATAGGATTTAAAAGATTTGGACTTTACTTCCGTTGAAATTTTGATTTAGGATTTACTACTTTACATCTCGTACAAAGCCGAGAAATGGGTTCTTGAGAAAAGTATGGTGGAAGAGTTGATTGAAGAGTTGCAAAGCACAGTGAAAGCCATTTTTTTTGTGAGGAACGAAGAGGAAAGACTTGTTGGTCTGGTTGTTATTTTGAGAAGTGAAGGGAGATAACGTTAGAATCTAATTTTAGGGTTAATTTGATTTGGGTGAGGTGGGTTAATTTTAATTTGGGTGGGTTTTTTTTTAAAATTTGGATTGGGTTAATTTTTTTTGGGTTAGGTTATTTTTAAATGGGTATGCCATGTCATATCTTAGTTATCATTAAAAAAAAAATTACATGTCAATTAAAAATTATCCACGTCATAATTCCGTTAGCCACGTATACACCAAGTTAACGGAGACTAATGGAAGGACCAATGGTGCATCGTTTTGAAACGTTAAGGACTATTTCTACCCATTTTAAACGTTAGGGACCAAATGTGCAACTTGGGTAAACTTAGGAACCAATAGTGTAGTTTACCCTAAAATGAAGTCATAAAGATGAACAATGGGTCATGCAATCCCCATAGGAACAACTGAACATTAGTTCTGGTGCAAAGGCCATGCAGAGATATAGGCCTAGAACTTATGCATTAGAGATCAAGAGAATAAAACTAACCAAGTACACATAATCTGTCGTTAGCAAACACAAACAGAAACCAATGCCCCTATTTCCTGATTAAAAGCTCTACTAACTTCAGAATAAACTATTATGATTCTTCTAATTTCCCATAGTTCAATTTATTTTATTCATAAAACTCTTATGAGAAAAGCCCAGAAGACTTCAACCAAAGGTGTTGATATACAATGCCATATAGAAATAAACTATTAGATATAGGCCTGGAACTTATGCATTAGAGATTAGGAGAATAAAAATATCCAAGTTGACATAATCTATCATTAGCAAACACAAACAGAAACCAATACCCCTATTTCTTGATTAAAGCTTATACCATCTTCAGGAAATAAACTATTATTATTCTCCTAATTGCCCATAGTTCAATTATTTTAGTCATAATACTCAGATGGGAAAAGCCCGAGAGTCTTTAACTAAAGGTGCTGATGTACAATGCCATATTGACAAGTTTGAACTGACATCTTAGTGTATTCCCACATTTATAAACATCAACTTCAAGGTAGACCAATTCTAGAATAATTAATATAAAATAAACTTCATCAAGGCTTAATAAAAGGTAAAACAATCTAATTTTAGGAAGAATAAGAGATAAAATGAACAAAGCCACTACTGTAATACAAAGTTCTAGACTGCCTCTATTCCAAGTCATACGACATGTATCAATGATATTGAAAATGAACTTCATCGAAAGACCAAGATGTCAAAAACAATGCACACTTTCTAATCCATTAGGAGAAAAACCAATACATCAATACAATTTATTTTTTAGCTAAAAGTCACCTTTTGTCCCTGTATATCAAACCCAACAAAACCAATTTTCTTATTATTATTTTTTTCTCTAAATTTCCTCAGCAACCAAAGTGAAGAAAACCATAGAAAATTAGTGTATAGCAAGAGAGAGAAAGTCCTACCACATTCTCTACCTCCCGCTGCCACATACCGCTTTTGTCTCCGTCACACATAACAAATACTACTTTACCCCTAACACGAAGGAACCATAACAAATACTACTTATCTATTGACCATATAAATGAAATCAGGGGAAACATTTAGATACACACAAACTGAATAACGAGTTATAAAAAGGCATTACCTTGGCACAGCTAATGTAGGGAGCATCACACTGAATCCATGTTAAGTCACTCCCAGTATCCATGTCAAGAAAATATTGCTTTGGAGGACTCCCAACAAGTATGTATGTATAATACAATCTGTATCATAAAATTTAGTAGTAAGAATGACATCATGTATATTATACAGCAATTGAGATAACATAGCTGTGATATTTTATCCAACAATAATGACTGAGAAGAGATGTTTAAAGGATTGTAACACATTTATACTTAGCAACTAGAACTCTTATGAGCAGACCCAACACAAAGACTAAAGCACATTTCTTATTTGTTTCATATTGGGGAAAGGGTAGCCCAGATTTATCATATCACTGAAAATTGTCCCATCATCTTTCTTTGACAAAAATGTAGCACTGTCATGTTGAGCAATATATAATGAGACCCATAACTAATAATTTTGTTTTATTCCAATTCAACTTATAGTGCCCTTTTCCAACAATGAAAAATTTTGAGGAACTAAAATTATTTTAAGTTATCTACAATCTTTGCTAATAGTTCAGACCATCCAACAGGGAATATGATAGATAAGAATAAACATATTTTTTTTAATTGATAATAGGAAATCATTAAAAAGGCACAAAATAACGCACTATCCTAGTACAGGGGGTGGTGTCTATTGTCTACAAAATAATAGCAAAGAAAAGCACAAAAGGTAGCATATTATTTTGATGAAGCTTTGCATCTTTGGTAAGAATATAACTAATAAGTATGTCCAAGTATGATAAGAGACAAAAATCAATTAAAGTTCAATTGCCGTCACAAAAGTAAGAAAAGCTTAAGTCCAACATACTGATTTTCTTGATTATCAAAAGTATGTTCAAAAAGCATTAAAGAAGGAGCTTTATTAAATTTGAGAACAGTTATAAACAAAGACATTTTCTTTGGACCCAACAAGGAAGTTCCAATTACTTTGAACCATATTATACATATGCAATCAACAGCAATAATATATAAAGTAGTTTTTTTTTTCCTGTGATTCCTTTTTTAGCTCTATTTACGTTATTACCAAAAGAGCACTATGAATCGTAAATCAGACAGAAATTAACCAAAGGGAAAACATATTCATACATACCCATCTGCTGCATATGAACAAACCCAAAGAAAAATATTTCGGGAAGGCTAACCCAGAAAGTTGGAACAAAGGCTTTTATGGTTTGGGTTTCAGAATGGAGAAACAGAAATGCACAAACTTTGAACAATTCATCAAGTCCACCACACACACACGCACACACCCACATAGAAATAACCCAAAATCATCATAATTCGAACTCGATTTCCTCAATCAAATCAGCCACAGCTCAAAATTCAATAACCCCATAACAAAAACACAAAAAAAAAAGAAAAAAAGAAAAAAAAAAAGACAAACTTACTTTTCACGTCATTCGCAATCGCAACCGGTTTCGCCTCGGGTTCAAGCACCACCACAACCGGCTTCTCCTCGACCTTCTCTACCAGCTTCTCCTCTACAACCACCGGAACCTCCTCAACCTTCACCGGTTCTTCAGGCACAGCCAAGGGCTGCTGATCCTGAGCATTCTGGGATGGGATTTGGAATTTGAAGGTTGCTGCTCTCTTGTTTATTTTTTATTTATTTTTGTTTGGAAAGAAGCAGAAAGGGAACAAATAGGGGGAAAAGGAAAAAGCAGGAGAGGGAAAAAATTGGGGAAAAGGCGGGTATGTAAAAAATTGAGCGGGGAGATTGGCACGGTCTATTGCAACAACTAAGGTTGATGTGTTAAAGTATTTAATCTATTGCAACAAGGATTTGGATGTAATATGAGTAATTCTTGCATTGACTTCCAAAGTTGTTGCAATAAATTTTTTAAATGACTTATTGCAACAACATTTTGCAAATTATTGCAACAATATTATCTGGATGTAATAAATTAGTTCCTTTTAGTAACTGTTGCAACGAAAAATAGTTTGTAGATGTAATAGATTATCTATTACCTCTATTATTTTTTTTTGTTGCAATAAAACCTGTTGTATTAAACATATTTTCTTGTAGTGCTATCACACTCTTATCCTTTGGAGTGAAAGCATTGACACCACATATGTTGCTGCCAATCATGTATTTCATGGCTACACCAAGTATGTGGAGATCGATTTTTTATTTTGTATGTGACAGATTCAAATCTTTCTCTTGACCTTCGCTTCATTTTTACCAAAGATCAATTCGCTGACGTCATGACCAAATGCTTGTCTTTCTCGCATTTCACCTTTCTCTATGACAAGTTGAAGCTCTCCTCATGGGACCCTACAATTTGAGGGAGTGTATTGAACCAACATATCTTTTATATTTGGTTTCTTAATTAGCATGCACCTTTAAATTCTTGTAATCTTTATATGTTTCAAATCTTATTATGTATTCTCAACAGTATAAAATTATGGGGAAAAATACATTTACACCCCCTGAATTTTGAGGTAGTTGCACTTAAACCACTTTTATATATAAATATATATATATATATATATATATATATATATATATATATTATATATATATATATATATATATATATATATATATATTTATATATATTTCTTAGAAATAGAAATTATAATAACCATCAATTTATCGCACTGAAATTAGTCCAAATTGTTAAAAATAAGTGACACGCACATGTCACTGAATCTCGTTCGAGCCTTTCGTCACGCTTGGGCTCAGCAATGGAATCTCATTCGTTCGAAAAGAGTGGCTTGCAGTGGTGGCTGCAGGTCTTGTTGATACTTCATCCACAGGCGTTGCATGGCTTGTGTCTGACTCAAATAAGCTGTGGAAATGTAAGCTCTAGCAAATGGTTGGTGGGGAAGTGAAAGGGAGGAAGATAGTGGAGGCGTCATCGGCGGATGCCACTACTTCTCTCCATCGAACCAGAGATGACAACGCCTTTGCCTGATCGCATTACCCCTTTTTACCCTTCTTTAATGCTATTGTTATGGATCTATCTCCATATTTCTTGTTTCAATCTCTTTTTCCTTTTTTCCAGACTTAATTTTAATTTTATTTCATAAATTTTTTATTTTGTTCTGTGTGAAATTGTGAATAGAATAGGTATCTATGTTTCTTGCTCATTTCTACTTATGTTTGTTTGTTTTCGAGTCATTTAAAATTGGTAGTATTTTTGTGTTTGTTTCTAATGCATGACACAACTTATTTTTGGTGCAATAAGTAATTTGATTGATGAAGATGAAATTTGGGTATTGCTTAATTAATGGACTGAAGAGTGCAACAAGGATGTTCCTGTGGCTCTCATCAACATGCATAATTGCAGCCTTGATGCTAGGATCAAAATGAATCTTGGTTTGTTTTTTGTTTTTTAAATTTAATCTGCCATCTCATGGGGTGTATTTGGCATGAACAAATGGACTAGCCCAAGCCGATTGGTCAAAGGATGAAGCATCAACAACACCCATAACCACCACTTCAAGACGATAAGCTGGTCGGGACGGTTTGTCAGATGAATGAGATTTCGTTGTTGAGCTCAAGGTTGAGGAAAGGCTCGGATTGGGTTCAGGCGTGCCTCTGATCTCTCTCTCTCCAATTCTTTTTTGTTTCTTAAATCAGTTACGCGTGTGGGTTTTAACGAGTATTTGGACGGTACAGTGACAAGGACCTATTTGGCCCAATGCTAAAATTTTAGTCCTAAATTCACTAAAAAGATAAAATACAAGAAGATGTGAGTGCAACTACCTCAAAATTTAAATTTAGGATCTGTAAATGCATTTTACCCAATATTATACAAAAATACTCAATAGATTGAATGAGTGATAATTGAAATCAAATCACTCTCTCATTCTTATAACATGCAAAAATAAATATTTAGAAAAAAAAAGTCTACAAAGTGCATGATTGGCAGGGCCGGCCCCTAGGGTAAGCCCAGTAAGCCCCTGGGCTAGGGCAACCCCCCACCCTAAGGCAACCAAAATGGAAAAAAAAAAAAATTATACTATACATAAAAAAAAAATTATACATCAGGAAAAAAAAAAATTTGTATTCATAAAATAAAATTTTTATTAGAGGGCAAAAAATATATTCAGAAAATATTGGGCAAAAATAAAAAATAATCATAAATCAAGGGCAAAAAAAATATTTAGAGGACAAAAAAAAAATATTCAAGAGCAAAAATAAAAAATAATCATAACTCATAAACCAATTACCAATACATGGGAGGGCAAAAAAAAATATTCAGGGCAAAAATAAAAAATGATCAGAACTCATCATCCAATTAACAATACACGGGAGGGCAAAAAAAAATATTCAAGGTCAAAAATTAAAAAAAATCAGAACTCATCAACCAATTACCAATACACGGGAGGGCAAAAAAAATATTCAAAGGGCAAAAATCATAAAACACCCAACAGACCAACAGATCTAAGCAATAATCCAACAGATCTAAGCATAATAAGCTATAATCCAACGGATCTAATCAAAACTAAACCCAAAAATAAAAAAACAAATAAAACAATACAACACACATTACCGGCAAAACACAACTTTACCAAACGTGAGAAAAAAAAAAAAAAAAAATCCCTAAATCACAATCCAGAAAAATCCCAACCCAAATCACCTTGAAACCACCGGTCCACCACCACGATCAGCCACTAGCCCACTAGATCCTGTAACCACCGGCACAAAGAAGTGAAGAACTGAAGGAGGAGCAGCTGAGCGGCCCGAGCAGCAGCCACGCGTAAGGCACGCCGCACAGCGGCATCTCACGCCGTCACGCGGCACGTGCACGCCTCATGGGCTCACGGCCGGACTTTGGTATTTTTCTCTCTCTCTCAGATGCTGTTTGGTGAAGTTTGCTTTAATGTTTTAGTTTTACTTGGTTTTGTTTTTATGCAGCACATTTTTGTGTGTGTGTTGTGTGTGTGTGTGTGTGTGTGTGTGTGTGTGTGTGTGTGTGTGTGGGATAACGATAAACTTATGCACAGATGCCAACTTTAATGCTTTAATGGCTTTTACTGGGGACAGTGGGTCAGTGCACATGCAATGACCTGTTTGCTCTTTTTTTTTTGTTTGTTTGTTTGTAGATAAGTTATGCACTGATGCCATCACTTTAATGGTTTTTATTGGGGGTTGGGGACAGCGGTGGGTCAGTGCACATGCACTTGACCTGTTTGCTTTTTTTTTTTTTTTAATTTTTTTTAATTTTTTTTTTTATTGAATTATTTTTTACACTTTGATCGAATATATTGTGATTTGTGTGAGTACTATAGTGTTTGTGTTTGTATTTGTGAGTATTTATTTTATATTTATTTGAGATTTTGAATGTTGTGTTGTTGAATTATTTGAGATTTTGAATGTTGTGTTGTTGAGTATTTATTTGAAACCTTAAATGTTATGTTGTTGTATGTGAATGTTGTGTGGTTGAGTATTTATTTAAGACTGACTTAAATGTTGGCATGTGTGTTGTTAGTATTGTATTTAAGACTTTAAATGTTGGCATGTTGTGGTGTGGTTGTGTTTGTATTGACCGAATATTATAGTGTTATTTTTATTGTCGCATTTGGATTTATTTGTCTGTGTTGTGTTTTTATTTTTATTTTTTTATGATTTATTTGTCTGTGTTGTGTTTTTATTTTTATTTTTTTATGGGAGCGTAATAGTGTTATTAACACTAAAACATTTTTTAGTTAAAAACTATTAAGCCTAAAATAATATTAATAGGTATTAGTTTAGATTTTTAGGATTGTAATATAATTTTTTATTATTTGAACGAGATTGTAATATCATATAGGTTGTAGGTACTAGGGCAACCAAAATTAGGCCGGGGCTAGGGCAACCCAACTCTTGGGGCCGCCCCTGATGATTGGGAGAATCCCAATATATATATATATGGAAACAGATGAGATGTTTTAATGGAAAAAGAATGATTTCTTATTAATAACTAAGTAATTGCAAACCCGTGCGATGTACGGAAAAATTACTTAAAATGAAATCTAAAGAATTGTTGGTCTAAATATGAAAATTAATTGATAATTATTAAAAGACATTTATTATTATTGTGTTTATATATAAAATATATTATAGTATTAGACATTTATTATGATTGTGTTGATATATATGGAACAATATATTATTTCTATTAAAGAAAATATAATGTGTTAATATTCTAATGAGATGTTTAATTATAGAATAAAATTTAAATTCAATTAAAAAAATATATATTAAAATAATGAGGTGTAAAATTGTTAAAAGTGATCATCTTATGTGGCGCAATATTAGAAGTCAACCAAAAATAAAAAAAGGTACATGTGGCGCAATAGTTTATGAAGTAACCAAATAATAAAAAAGTAGTTTTTATTTATAGTCATAATATAGTATAGTATAGATAGATAATATCAGATCTAATCAAAATGAAATGTTCAAATTTTGTGAGAGTACATATTGTTTTTTAATTATGTGTGAGGGTATAATAGTTATCATCATATAAATTGATATCAATTTCAATTAGATTTATGACAAGCCAAAGCATTCTTATTAAATGTTGATTTAATGATGTAGTACACTAATTGCACACGTGACGTGACGGTTAAAAATTGTACCATCTAATGGGAAAAAGAGAGAGCTTATAACAGAGCATATATAATTGTTTTCCATTGTCATGCATGCAAGCTACAGTTTATTCTTACTTATCAAAAAAAAAGCTACAGTTTATTCTTTTTTTGGATAAGTAGCTACAGTTTTTTCAGATCTTCCATTTCAGAACCGAAGCATAAAAAAGAAAAGGAAATAAAACAGTAGATATATTGCCCTTATATATCTTGGCCATGCCATTATTGAAACAGTACTATAGCAGTTGCATGGCCATCCTTGTCTTTCTTACATAACGATACAAGTACTCGTTTTCCCTGCACAAACCCCTGTCTCCAATGCTTGAAATGCTTGCATCAAATCATCATCCTGAACCAAACATGACTTATATTAACTTTCTTACGAAATGAAATATCCATATTCTTTTAATTGGATGATGAAAATCTATATTTCATATTCATATATACATGCATAAAGTTCCTTTGTTGTCAAGAATTTCAATGTTAAATTCTCAAAAATTATTTTCTCTGGCGAAGTTTGAAGGAAATGCAAATTATGTACAACAAAATATCATCAACTTTATAAAAAACAACATAGTCTTTCTAGCTAATATTTACTTGTTCTTACGTATCCTACATTCAATTTATTCAAGTGAGAGTCTTGTTTCATATTGGCCAAATATTTTTGGGTTATATAATTTATAATCTATGGGCATCTCTCATCTCTTAAGACATATTTTAAGATTGAGTTAAGCCCATTGGACGTTAACACTTACATAGCCTACATTCAATTTATTCAAGTGTTAATGGACTGAAGGTCTAAGTTTCTTAGACCATTCCTAGTGCATGTTAATTTAATAATTTCATATTACTACTTATAGGCTATAGTAAACGAAATCACACATTCACACTCGCGTGCACACACATATAAATCCAAGAAGAGGAGAAGACATTACCACTGCAGCTGGAGAATAATTCGTAGTTCGTGGAACGAGTGCCTGCATAAAAGATATGTACAACTTTCCACTATGAGAAGCCTCGTCAAGTCAAATTAAATTTTAAAATATTTTAAAGAATAAAAAGCCCTCATCGCGTGAAGCTAAATCTGCAGAATGAGCCAAAAGCACGTAAAAAAGTAAGAAAGTATGTTACATCCAAACAAATAATATTAATGAGAGAAAGAGAGATTGATGGGTATGGTTCGTCCATTTTATTTCATTGAGCTTTTCTCTTATGATGTTTTGCCTATAAGTAGTTGTAGAGCTAAAAAATTTCTTTGGAGGGGTGGATCCACCTTATGACGAGGGTGGGTACAACCGCAAAAGCCCACCCTCAAATTAAAAATATATATATTACTAGGTGTATATATGTTAAAAAAATTATGAATTTTATGAAGTCTTTACTCTTAATTTGGTTCTTAAAAAAATTTCTAGATATATAAATATATCAAAATTACTAAACAACAAAAACCCCAAATAAAAAAAAAGAACCCCAAAAAATGTCCACCCTAAATTGAATTTCTGACTCCGAGATAGTTGCAAATCTAGAAAATTTTAATAAGGACTGTGGTTAACCTTAATGTTATAGATATAATTTATGAATAAAATCTAATCACTCTACTTTTAATTTCTAAAAAGATAAATATCACAAAACTACAAGATAATTATTGTAAGAAAGAAAAAAATAATTTAAAAACTAACTTTACTGAAATATATATATATATTTTTTCTTTTACTAATATGTTTGCAATGTATTTTCTTATTCTTACAAAAAAAATCTTTTGGTATAATATTTAATGGATACAATAATTTTTGTTTTATTTTATTTTTTTATAAAAAAAAACAGAAGAGTAAGCTTGATTTAAAAAAGAGTACATTCCTTCAACTTTGACCATTTTGAATCACATTCCACGCATTTTACTATTGTTTTAATTATAATAATGCGATTTAAGATTGTTTTAATTATATATACCACTTTCGTCCATTATATATTTAGAACATTTGATTTAAGATGATTTTTATATTAGTTTTATGTTTTTATTTGTAATAATTTTTTTGATGTAAAAGATAAATATTACATAAGTGTATATATATATTTTTTCTTAAAATCAAATGTCATGTGTCCAATAATTTATAAACCGGGTAATATATTATATGAAAACCTTCGTATATTTTGAAGATCTTAGGGATCGAACCCATACTCTCATAGAGGGGGGTTTTTTGGGGAGAGGATTACCACTGGGCCGAATACCCAAGTAGCGTGATGAAATCAATCTTAAATAGTAGTGTTGTGATCAAAACAATTGAATACTAAGCATATATTTTAAATGAATCATAAACAATTGGCTATGATTATTAATGTCCTTACCAGATTCAGGTTTGCAGCACCAGGAGGAAGCCCTCTCTTGGATCGAAGCAAGAGATGATTGTCCAAGAAGTTGCTGTGGTTGTGGCTGAACTTCTTTTGTTTATAGCATGTAGGACAAAGATCAAAAGTTCTGGAGCCACTGTCAAAGCATGAAACGCAAGTAAAATACAGTCCAACTAGGCATTGTTGACACCCTTGGCACCAAATACCACGGGTTTTAATCACATAGTATAAAGTGAGGACTTCCCAGAAACCCAGACAGCCATCACGGTCGCGGTCCAGGTCCTTAAAGAAGTTGGAATTGATCCAACCATAGCCGCATTGCCGGAGGAAGTTGACGAACTCCATGTAGCTGATTCGGCCATCCCCATCCGAGTCCAATGCGAGGAAGAAGTTCCATGCTAATCGCTGAAGGTTTCTAGGGGCATTGTTGTAGTAAGCTATAGCAGCCTCGTTTAAATCTTCCATATCTGTCTTGGGGCTTGTCACTTGTGATCTACATGGCCACTGGTTTTATAGAAGAGTCTAATAACAGACATCAATATTATGCTCTTTTAGGTTGAATGGACATGGAATCTTGTACAAAAGCCAGTGGTCATAAAGTGGAATAAAAAGAAAACACTTTCGGTATTTGATTCTGCATTTCTTAAAGTAGGCTTAATCTGATCATTATTTTTATTTCATACTTTATTCCTCAACATGCACTGGCGAGATATATATATATATATATATGTTAGGAATATTATTGTCATCCACATATATCTTGCTTCGTTCTTCTGGGGTTTTGAAGGGGGTGATATTGATGAAAATGATCATTAAGTTCCAACCGGCAAATATATGAAGGAAATGAATATTGATTTCAATTAGTTGCTAAGCTACAACAATTTTCAGATCATATGAGTGCTAATTATTTTAAGTCTAAGGTTGCGTTTGGATCTTTTATTTTGGGAATGCATTTTTGTTAAAATGCATTTTGCTAAAAATAATGCCTTTGGTAATAAAATACTAACATTTTTGCTAAGAAGTGATTATGTTGAATGAAATTGCGTTTGGTTAGAAAAAGTGTAGAATGCATTTTTAATATTATATATTATGCAATTAAACACGTAAAAATGTTTTTTCAATTATATTATTTTGCAATTTGTTATTTTTTTTTAAATAATTATCATAAGACACATAAGACACACGCAAAATACCTTATGCTTTAAATTTAATGTCTAATATAAAAAATAGAAATAATTACACTTACCAACTTATGGTTTGGATAAAATATAATTATCCTTAAAAAATATAATACACTTGCATGAACAAATTTGGAAATAAACAATTTTTACGATTTTATATAGCAAACCAATCAAATTAATCGATATTTAATGCTTATTTCAGTGGGTCTCACTTGCTTTAGCAAAAATCAGAATTAGAAGCTAAAATCATAATCCAAAAAATGTGGATTCTGACTTCTGCTCTAGAAATAAGAATTTGCAAAATGCATTCTAGGCAGAATTTATTTTACACTTACCAAAATCCCAACCAAACACCTCAACATTTTTTTTTTGAGAATGCGCTCTATGCATAGAAATCCTAGATAACTGTTTTGAGTAGAGGATCCCAACACTACAGTCAGGGTTCCAAATGAGATGTAAAGCAAGATTCGGGATAAGAGTACGTACTTTAGTTTCCTTGCAAAATCTTTAGCTTCCGTCCAGCATCACATAATTGTTGAGTAGCCACAACCACAAGATAAAGAAACAAGTAGCTGGCTGATTCCCACAGCAGTATGTCATTCCTAACTTAGTCCCAATTGTTGTGTGATAATGAAAGTTCTAATATCATTTGTTGTGTAATATCACTAGGGTGGCAAAATATGCCCAAACCCATTAACTCACCACAAACTCACTCATTAATTACTCACCTAAACCCACTTATTTAATATATGGGTAAATGAGTGTTGATCCAATTAGGCCCAATTAAGTTGGGTTTAATTGGGTTTTAACTAGGTTGCTTATTGGGTATCTAACAAATTTACCCAAACCCACCTATTAATCATTTGAGAGTATTTTTGTTATTTTTATGGGAATTTTTATCATTTTAGAAGTTTTAAGATATTTTGACTATTTACATACATAAAATACTTGGGTAAATGGGTGGGTTGGGTTTTAATGGGTTGAGTTGGGTATGGACAATACATATTTTGTTAAATGAGCCTAAATGGGCAATTGGTTTTTAAGGATCCAACCCATTTATTACCCACCTAAACCCAATCAAACCCACCCATTTGACACCCTTATGCAATAGTAATTACGGATTTGAATAATTAACCATAAAGACAAATAAATCAACAAGCACATGCAGACCATTTTTATATAGCTTTAATTTCACTTATGGTTATCGGTATCATTTCCACCCTTATGTTTAAGAATCTTCTCTTCTATCAAGAGTTTCAAAACAAGAAGAAATCCATCCAAAAAATTGAAACAATTTCCAGCACTAATAGTTAATGCATTTTAAGATGAAAATGGCATTCCTTTTTTGGCCATTTGTGGTTATGACACTTGGGTATTCGGTCCAATGGTAATCCCCTACCCAAAAAAACCCCCTCTATGAGGGTGTGAGTTCGATCCCCGAGATTTTCAAAATATACGTGTGTGTGAGTTTAGATTAAAATTTCTATCATATTTAAAAAAAAAAAAAAAAAAAAAAGAGAATCCATTTTATCCGAACAGGAATCACAGCATCGAAATATTCTATAACCCATAAAATGTTCCCCCATTATAAATCACAAAAGACAAGTCCGGCTTGTTTTTATTCGCCAATTGGTACATGCACATTGAAAACTCTTCCTAACCAAAAAATATAATTTTCGAAAAAACAAAAATACTAGAAAGTATGGAATAAGATGTTTTCCATTTAAAATGAAATGGAGAGAGTCCATTTTATGGTTTAAATTAAATATATATTACAGATGGAATCATGTAGAGACTGTCACGTCATTTAAAATTTTAAATGATGTGACATTTTTTACATTGTTGGATCCATAAAATACAATCTGAATTATGAAATGGACAAATAAAAAGATTTTTAAATAAAAAATATTGAAAAGTTAGAATTTTTGGAAGTAAGAGCGTCGGTCTAAACTTGGAAAATTTTAAAGTTAGTAATTAAGACCGGTGTATCTTCTAAGGGAACGGCTTGGGTCCAGTGCACAGGAGCATTGGACCCGTTGAGATGTTAACACGTGTACAAAAACTGTACAAAACTGGACACGTGGCAACATCTCAACGGGTCCAGTGCTCCTGTGCACTGGACCCAAGCCTTTCCCATCTTCTAAAGTCTACATACTTTGAGACTTTTTATGTACTAATAGATATTGCATCACCAAATATCTCATTGATCTTGTTTACTATGATCGTTTACAATATATATTTATATATATATGTATCTTTTTTTTTTTTGGTTTTAGCTTTTAAGTTATTTTATTTATTGTGGGGGGTTGGTTAGAGTCAGCCGGACTAAACTCATTTCACAAATGTGCTCGAATGACTGACGTGAGGATCCTTTCTTCCAGTTCGCCCTCAAGTCGGTCAGCTCGAACAGTTACCCTAAAAAAAAATGTCCTCAGTTGTCTCTCTCCATCACATCAATGTTAAATTTTATTGAGCAATGCCTCATCCAAGCAGCTAATTGGGACAACTGCCCTGACACATGTGTCCCCTCAGTCGCAAGAGTACAAATAACTGGTAAATCTCGAGGGAAGCATTTTCCCACCAAAACCAGTCCCCCCTTACACCTATTAGTACCCCCTTCATCAATTGAGTAAGGTACGCAATCTCTCATATCCTAAGACTCTACTATTTGTTCACCTACTGGTTAATTGACTTAAGTGTTGGAGTGCTTTTGATCACCCTCTGAGGGGCCTAGGACGACTGAGCTCTCTCTTTCTTAGAGCATCTCCAATACTATTCTTTATTTTATCTTCATATATGGAGAATTCTCCACATGTGGAGAGCCATTTTTTCAACTTCACTCCAGTACTACTCTCTATTTTATCTTTATCTTTATTTTTATTATTTTATTTAAACTTTTTTTTTCTCTCTTCTCATTTCTCGCCTCCCTCCTCAATCCACCGGCAACCCCACAACCACACCCATGGCTCAATCACACCCATGACTCCACCACCACGCCGAGACAAGATCACAAACCACCACACCCAGGCCGAGATCGGCAATCCCACAACCACACCCACGGCTCCACCACCACGCCGAGACAAGATCGCAAACCATCCACACCCAGCCCAGATCGGCAACCCCACAACCACACCCACGGCTCAATCACACCCACGACTCCACCACTACGCCGAGACAAGATCGCAAACCACCACACCCAGCCCAGATCGGCAACCCCACAACCACACCCACGACTCAATCACACCCACTGCTCCACCACCACGCTGAGACAAGATCGCAAACCACCACACCTAGCCCAGATCGGCAACCCCATAACCACACCCACGGCTCAATCACACCCACGGCTTCACCACCACGCCGAGACAAGATTACAAACCACCACACCCAGCCCAGATCGGTGTTGAGATCGTCAACAGAGGGAGAGCAGAGAAGGAAAAAGAAACGAAGAGAGAGGGGAGAGCAGAACGGAGAGCAGAGAACGAAGAGAGAGAAAAAAATCAAGCAAAATGAAAGAAAGGAAAAAAAAAAAAAAAACTTAAATAGGCGGGTTTTTAATTCGGCTGAAGAGTTTGTAAAAAGTGTACAGTAGCTTTTCATTTGTGAAAAGCTACTGTAGCACTTTGGGTTTTTGAAGGGCTGGATAGATAGGTGCTGGAGCACTTTATCTTCATTTTTGCTCTCCACATGTGGAGATAGAGAGCAATATACACTAGTGCTGGAGATGCTCTTAGCACGATAATTAAATCGGTGGACACAGACTATCATAACTTCGTTATGCCAAATGTTTTGCTGCGGTTTCGTCGTTGCTCCAAAATTTCACCTACTTACACTTATGTATAGTTTTAAAGCCTTACGTTTTTCAAGTACAAGTATACTTTAATCAACCTTTAATAAAAAATACAAAAAGTAATCAACAAAATCAAATACGTTTGTGCCAGATGAACAAATTTGACATTATTTCAGTTAAGAGGGATTTGCCAGCATAATAATAATGAAAAAAAAAATATAGAATACAATAAAGATAATAAAATTGATACAAACAAAATTAACAACGAAAGAATTGAAGAATTTGATATAAGAATTGAAATTCGATTACTTTACTCCCAAGGTCAGCTTGATACAATTTGAGTACCAAGGTCAGCTTGATACAATTTGAGTACTAAAGTGACAATTGAGTGAGATATTTTCCTTATATCTAGATATCAATTAAATAATATATTTAACTTCTATATTATAATTTTTTTTTATTTAAAATACTATTTTCTTCTTTTTTTAGATGTAAAATTACTTAATTAAGTTTTATATTCAATTTTTTAACAAAAAAAAAAAAACATTCCTTTTCAATTGATAATATGACTAATTCATTTAATCTTTTTTGTGACATAGTTGATCTTAGCAAGTAAGATTTTATAATTATTAATTTTTAAAAAACTTCTTTTAAAAAAACAACCGTAACAAGTATTTTTCAATACAACTATGTAAAAAAAAAAAAAACACATACATTTGAAAAATAATTTAGTCTTTCTTCTACTTGTATGCTAATTTCAAAGGTCAGTTTAAGGGAAAGGAGTTGAAAGATAGACTGGACTGCAACAAATGTTTCCATTAGAACCGAGTGGGAGAGGCATATATATGAAGAGGATTCGAAGCCATTAACCCTGCTGTATATCTATGGTTAGTGACTATTGACTCTAGGCATTGGAGTAGGCATAGATTTAATCGGTTAATCCCTTGATTAAGTGTGACAAGTTGTTGAACAGCATCTCATAGAGTTTCAATGCCTATATTACTAACACTAGGGATAACAGTATTTTAACTTGTTTGGAGTAGATTAGGAGAAAATTGATCGGTCTGATTTTCGATTGATACTTTCAAAGTCAGCAGGAAAGTTCACCACAGGGGGAGGGGGGGGATGCTTCTCTGTTGCATTGATCTTCGATTTATACTTTCACAGTGAGCAATTATAAGTTGGTTTTCAATTTCTATGCATGCCTAGAACTTTGAGCAATTATAAGTTAGTTTTCAATTTTTATGCATGCCTAGAACTTTGAATTAGAGACCTAATCTTTTAGGCTTGGTCAACATTTGTCATTTGATAAGAATTTCAAGTTATTAACCATTATGAACAGTTTTCATTCCAAATAACCGTTAATAATTGTCTCCTTATCTGAATAAAACTGACTCGAGGTGGACACTGATTGTTTTATTTAACTTACAACACTTATAAAACTGAAATAGCGATTGAACTTTTTTAAATTAACTATTCATTGGCCCAATAACTTAGTCAATTGTTAAATTCAGGCTTGGTGGGCTTATTTCATATAAAAATATATTTTTAGTGTGAACAACCATGTCACATGTCAATGCGCACCTTTGACGGTTGTAGAGCCACACTGATCATGTTGGATTTCTTTTCTTTCTTTTTTTTACTAAGTATTTATATACGTATTGATAGCTTGAAATTAAATATTGAATTCCATAACTTAGAGATCGAATAGACCCAAGCCCATGAAACCCCTAAAAAAAGCCAGATAACAAAAATAACTTAAACTAGATAACAACAGCAATAACAAAAATAGCCGAAATAATTACAACCGGTTAGCCATGGCCAATTTTTTTATTCAGTCCAATCAATTTTGTAAGAGCATCTCTCTAATTTATTTTGATGAGAAAATTTCCAAATTTTATGGTCATTAAAGTTTCGTCCTTAGCATCTCCTTGAGGATTTTTTTTTTTTTTTGCTTTTCATTTGTTTCTCTGTTGAATATGATGATTCTTTGATGGTCATAATTAATATTTGATGGAAATGACTTGGATTGAATTTATTCTGTAATTGATGGATTGAGCTCTAAAGTTGGATATTTTGCAAACTTATCCTTTTTTACTTACACTTTATTTGTTTGACAAAATGTCTCAATGAAAGAATTAATAGATGATGAGTGTTTTTTTTTTTTTTTTTTTTTTTTTTTTTTTTTTTTTTTTTTTTTTCTGCATTTAATGTTGTAATGATTTGATATTATTGATGAATGTCTATGTGTTGTGAGGTAAGACTGTATTCCTTTAGATACTCCTTGTGAGTGGTTAAATACATTTAATTTAATTAATCTTTAATTCATGTTATAATTAAAGTTAGCTCTTTTTGTTTATTTGTCCTTACATCACATGTTGAATGTCTTAAAATTTATCATTTATTCTTTTACTATTACTATGGACACATTTTTTTTATTATAAGGAAATCACTTATAATGTAAAATTCTTTTTCATTTTTTTTTTATGTCGATATATTCAAGTTTTTTTTAATGAATCCTTAAAAAAATTTCTTGGAAGCTAAATTGATCTCTTATTGAGTTTAATTTAAACTATATATACCGCAAGCCTATTTGAAAGTGAAAAGTTGATAATATGTAAATGCATTTTTTAATTTAATTTTAGTTAATCGGGATATGTGTACTTGCACAGGCTAGCTCCAGCAGTTGCAACTTGCAACTGGCCAATGGTGCAATGTCGTATTGACAACTAAGATTCTTTGTTAAATTTATCATCCGGTGGGTGCCAAAAAAAAACGAATTCAATTCTAGTCTATGAGAAGTGCGCATCCACTGAAAATGGGTAGGGACCCACCTCATATGGGTCAACAAATGGGTTCCGGTGGGTGTGCATCCTTAAAAATTGCAATTGGTCAAGTGAGAAAAATAATGACTTTCACATTTGATCACTTTCTGGTGAGACATTTTTTCATTTTGAAGTTTTATCTTTCTATGAGTGGTTTTCTTTACTCAAACTTGAATTAGCTATCTAGTGATTCAAGTCCATCGATTTCTATCCAGCATTTCTCTAACCAAATTATAAGTATATCATTTACCTTCTTGTGTGACAGAGCTCGTGTGATATTTTCACATGCATTATGCGGTTCATGTTTCTTACATTTCGATGGTGATCTTATTTAGGCATTTTCTATTCGTGGATTCTATTTCATGTAATTCTAAACTCATACTTTTAGCATAACGCACCTTGAATTTGAGGAAGAATGTTAAAGTATATCAATGCCTATTCTTAATCAAGGCTGAGGTCCAATACTTGGTATGTAAGTTAAGTAAGTTACTTGTACTGCAAGTCTAATAATTCTAGTTAATATGTGTTAGTCTTCTATAATACACTGCTAAGGGTTCATTGTACTACAAGCTATTCTAAAGTAAAAATGTAACTATTAAAGGTTTTTCTCTGTAGACGTAGGCTATTAGGCTGAACCACGTAAACCCTTTGTACTTCCGCTTATATCTCTTTACTCCCAACATGATTTACATTATCATATTATTCATTGCGTGGTATTCTACATGCATCACACCATTAATTCTATCTTAGTATTAGTGTTATAATTCTAACATGGTATCAGAACTTTATTGCTCAATATTTAACCAGACGAATTTCGAATAGATCCCATGTAGTCTCAAAATTTAATGTTAGAATCATTTTACAATGCCCACATTTTTTAATCCAAAGGAAAGCACAACGGTAGTGCCAATGAGTGAACGATGTTTCATACTCGATTACCCCCCTCAAACGTGATTGTAACTATTAATGTATCAAAACATTACACGTGTTCTAAAACAAAAAGACCCCAAACACCATGATTAAGCTAAGAAACCGTTCATTGAATCCCATAATATTTCCTCATGACCATTTATATTTAACACTTATCAAGAAAACCAAAGCGTGAATAACTATTGGAAGAGTTATTAAAAAGAACAAAGCAGAGTGAAAAAACAAAGGCAGTGAAAGAAGACATGTAATTTTGTCCTTATGGTAGCCATGCCGATTCCTGTATCAAGAGTGTCAATTCTTCTCCTCCTCGAATTTCCTTGTAAATCAATCACGTCACATGATGCTGCAACCACTAAGTTGAGTAAAGATACCCCTAACACCGATTGCCATGTTTAATGCGTCAAATGCTCTCCACCAGTGGCTCTGAAATCATTCCCAATCAAGAATTGAGTACACTTAATTAAATCATAAATCAAGCGTATACATTCATATTTTTGAAGTAAATTGACTATATAGTTGTACTAACCATTAATCTTCTTGAAAATAATTTTGTCCGTATTAGAGCTATGCATCTAAAAAATTAAGTCAAGCTAATTAATTTACTTGTTTTTATTTTTTACAAATATGATAGATTCATTCCATGACAATTGTTATTAGTATATACTATGAGACCAAGATATAAATATGTTTCTTTTTTACATAGGCGAAGATTTGAGGGTCTTGCTATTTAATTTATAACACGACTCAAACTATTTATGTGAAAGTAGAAAGCATTGCTTGCAGCGTGTTGAATATTTTTTCTTTATGAAATGTTCCTATGTCGTACGGTAAAAACTATAAAGAGTTAAGTCATTGCCCCTTACTTTTAGGGATCTGGATCCTCTCCATTTCAATGTGAAATGGAGAGTCTCCATTTAATGGCTAGAATTTAATTAAACAAAATCTAAGGTCTAGATTGTGTCACCCCATTTAAAGAAATAACCCAATAAATTGAACTATGGTTAACTTAACTAACATTAACCAAAGTTAAAAAAAAAATTAAAAAACCAAACCTTTTTCTTTTCTCTCCCAGACCCACGGCCATCACCACCGTTAACACCCAAATTTGCAAATATACAGATCCTTCAATTCATTTGGTTTTCTTTCTTCACCAACAAATTAAAAAATTGAAGCATGAAATCCCAATATCTTGTACAACCACGAGCTCATCAGTATATTCCAAGCAAGCATCAATGCCACCCTTGATCTCATGCCCATTAGTGTCTACAAAGCTCACTCACCAAGCTCTCAGCTTTAGTTTTGAGTTATTCTCTTTGCAGAAACCTCAGTTGCACGGCCCAAGATTTATGACCAAAAAGCTTAACTATTTCTGGTCACAATAGGGTCATAAAGCACTAGAAACCCCACAAAAAAAACCCAAACCCAGCCACAAAAATCTAGCTCAAACCCATTCCCAATCTTAGAAAATAACCCTTCGAATGCCATCTCTGTCCTTCTTCTTCTCCATCTTCTCATTCAATTTCCAGTCCATCTCGGGTCTTTAATGGTGGTGATGGTCGTGGGTCTCGAAGAGAGAAAAGATAGACATTTGGTCTTTTAATTTTTTTAAACTCTGGTTAACGTTAGTTAGGTTAACCATAGTTCAATTTATTGAGTTATTTTATTTAAATGAATTGGCACAATCTAGACTCTAGATTTTGTTTAAATAAATCCTAACCTTTAAATGGAGACTCTCCATTTCAAAATGAAATGAAGAGGATCCGGATCCTACTTTTAGGGTGTGTAGTGCTGATCGTGTGTGGTTAAAACAATCGCATGCAACAAAAAATATTGCTAATTGTGCTGCTTTCTCTCTCTCTCTCTCCACCATGACCAACTACTAAAACCACCAATCCCGTACTCGTGAAATACAAAAACCCCAAACAAGTGAAACAACACAATTGAGAAGCCCAACAACACCCCCACAACACTCTCATTCAAAAACTGAACACCCACAATACTACATGATGGTGCATTTTAATATTAAAATGATTATATGAATTAACTAAATAACTAAATAATAATTTATCTAATTAAATGAAAAGAAGTGCGCGTTTCATGTGGTTAATAAGTGACAAGTAGTGTCTCACTAAACAAACGGAATTATAAGTGTTTGATGTTATTGGACTTAATTGTCTCGTGCAAAAGAAATGAGTTCAAATTATGTGGGAGATGGTGAAGAGGTGGATGTCTATTGTATTAGTATTACACATCAAAAGATGAGACGAGATGAGACAATGACAATCTAATAAAAAAAAGAGATGAGATAAGGACTGAAATTCAGAGAAAGTTAATGTCTATTTTTGAAGAAATGACTGAACTCGGAGAAAGTTATAATTTCGAAAGTCGATACATATAATACAACGTGGGGACATTTAATTTTCTGACCATATAGTACGTGCAGTTTTGTTTTTATTTATTTTTTTGATCATTAAAAAAGGAGTATATTCAAACTAGGATCCGGAAAGATCCTCATTGCAAATGGATACAAAGGACTGGGGACCTGTACAAAAATTCAAAGGACCCCAGGACATATACTGCAAAGACCATTTGGCAAGGTCATGGGGAGCTCTATTAGCTACACGTCTAACCCAACAAAGATTCCACCAAGAAAGCCCAGACATTAAATCAACAAAAATAAGCATCCCCGACTTGATCAACCACGGACAACTTCCTATCCTATTAACAGCTTCCACACAAATTTTACAATCAGATTCAACAATGACTTTAGACAGATCATGTGCTATAGCTAGCTGACCAGCCCAAATAATAGCCTCAGCCTCAGCTTGAAGAGGGAGGATGGTTTCTACCTTTTTTGAAAAAGCAAATACCAGCTTCCCTCTCCAGTCTCGGGCGACAACAGCAATAGATGAAAAACGAGGGCCTACCGCTGCATCACAGTTGATCTTAATGATTCCAAAATTTGGTCGGACCCAACCTTCATTCCCATTGGAGAGAGAGCTAGAGGTACCCGAAGCCCTGAGAATAGAACAATGATCACTCCACAATCTTCTAAAATTATTCATAATTTCCCCAACCTCCACAGTACCTTCATCATAAACTTTAGAGTTTCTAGCTTTCCAAACAAGATCTAGAATTAAAGTGCCTTGAAGCAGAAAGTAATCAGGAAACACCAGATCATCTAATGGAAACACAATTACTTCCACTAAATTAGCAGCACTAGCTAAGTGAAAGTGTTCAGTTCTGATGCCACAAATGCCAAACCACAGAGCTCGAGCTAGTTCGCATTGCCAAAAAACATGGACCACAGATTCACAAAAAGAATTGCATAATGGACAAGAATTATCAAAGTTAGTCAAGAACCTGCTCAAAGAGTCTCTGGTAGGAAGAGCACCCACCGCTATTCTCCATAGTAGCATTTTGAGGCGTTGGTGTAAGCTAGACTTCCAAATCTGATTCATCAATGCATTGACCTCAGGGTCCGCAGCTTCTCGACACACCTCTTTAAAAGCAGACTTGACTGAAAACTCTCCATTTGTTGTCTTCATCCAAATCCACTTGTCCATTTGGTTGATTCTCCACCTTGGTATATTTTGAATGGCTTGAATAGTGTCTGAGTCAAATAGAGAAGTTAAGGTATCCATGTTCCAGTCTGTTTTTGCTTGATTCATCAGTTGGGAAACCGCCAAGCAGGGGATTTCTTCTAATGAGGCTTTAGGCAGAGGAATGAAATCTGTAAGGCCAGGAACCCATGGCTCACTCCATACAAGGATAGAATCACCCGATCCTACCAATTTACACGCACCCCGAGCCAACAGAGACTTTGCTCTTTCAATACCCCTCCAAGCAAAAGAGGCTGATCTAGCTGGGGGTGAATTCAGCCATTTGGAGCCCACATGGTATTTTGCTGTAAGAACTTTAATACAAAAACTATCCCGGCCTGATAACACCCACCAAGCCAATTTGGCTATCATTGCTTCATTGAAGCTTTCAAAGGATCGAAATCCTAAACCTCCAACAGAGAGAGGTTGACAAAGTTCCTTCCAGGCCACCGGGGAATAGTATTTGTTACCAGACTTTTTTGGGCTCCACCAAAATTTTCGAACAATACCATCCAGATCTGAACACAGCTTTTTAGGAAGCCTACACATCGCCATTGTGTAAACAGGGGCTGATTGAGCAACTGATTTGATGAGCGTAGCCCGACCCATCCAAGATAAGTTTTTACTTTTCCACCCATTGGTTCGAGCCTCCAGCTTCTCCTTAACATAAGCAAAATCTTTGGATTTATTCTTGGTGAGGAACAGGGGAACCCCCAAATACTTCACTCCTTGTGAGAGTTGTTTGAATCCCCATTCATTCTTCACTTGAGAAATGAAGTTGCGATGCACCCCCTTAGAGGCAAATATGCCCGATTTCTCTACACTAATGGATTGCCCAGACCACAAGCAATACTTCTCCAAACATTTCATTAGAGCATCCACCTCACTAACCTTTGCTCCACAAAAAAGGAGGACATCATCAGCATAGAATAGCTTAGTAATGGAAGCAGCTCCCACTCCCAATTTCACACCTGTTATGGATCCCCTGGCAACCTCTCTATTGATTAACTTTGCTAAAACATCAGCACAAAGAATAAATAGATATGGGGATAGAGGATCCCCCTGTCGAAGCCCTCTAGAGGGGGTTATGGAGGTGCTCTTAGTACCATTCAATAGGAGAGTAAATTGAACTGTTGAGATGCACTGATAGATAAGATCAACAAACTTCTGATCGAATCCCACGACCCGCAGCACTGCCAGAATAAACTCCCATTCCAAACTGTCATATGCCTTCTTAAAGTCTAGCTTGAACCCAACACTTCCTTTTTTTCTTTTCATTTGATTAAAGGTGTGAACAACTTCTTGAGCCAACACAACGTTTTCAGTTATCCACCTATCTG
>OU015772.1:11595056-11710916 GCA_907173295.1 Fagus sylvatica | reverse complement strand
GACTTCCCAGAAACCCAGACAGCCATCACGGTCGCGGTCCAGGTCCTTAAAGAAGTTGGAATTGATCCAACCATAGCCGCATTGCCGGAGGAAGTTGACGAACTCCATGTAGCTGATTCGGCCATCCCCATCCGAGTCCAATGCGAGGAAGAAGTTCCATGCTAATCGCTGAAGGTTTCTAGGGGCATTGTTGTAGTAAGCTATAGCAGCCTCGTTTAAATCTTCCATATCTGTCTTGGGGCTTGTCACTTGTGATCTACATGGCCACTGGTTTTATAGAAGAGTCTAATAACAGACATCAATATTATGCTCTTTTAGGTTGAATGGACATGGAATCTTGTACAAAAGCCAGTGGTCATAAAGTGGAATAAAAAGAAAACACTTTCGGTATTTGATTCTGCATTTCTTAAAGTAGGCTTAATCTGATCATTATTTTTATTTCATACTTTATTCCTCAACATGCACTGGCGAGATATATATATATATATATGTTAGGAATATTATTGTCATCCACATATATCTTGCTTCGTTCTTCTGGGGTTTTGAAGGGGGTGATATTGATGAAAATGATCATTAAGTTCCAACCGGCAAATATATGAAGGAAATGAATATTGATTTCAATTAGTTGCTAAGCTACAACAATTTTCAGATCATATGAGTGCTAATTATTTTAAGTCTAAGGTTGCGTTTGGATCTTTTATTTTGGGAATGCATTTTTGTTAAAATGCATTTTGCTAAAAATAATGCCTTTGGTAATAAAATACTAACATTTTTGCTAAGAAGTGATTATGTTGAATGAAATTGCGTTTGGTTAGAAAAAGTGTAGAATGCATTTTTAATATTATATATTATGCAATTAAACACGTAAAAATGTTTTTTCAATTATTTATTTTGCAATTTGTTATTTTTTTTTAAATAATTATCATAAGACACATAAGACACACGCAAAATACCTTATGCTTTAAATTTAATGTCTAATATAAAAAATAGAAATAATTACACTTACCAACTTATGGTTTGGATAAAATATAATTATCCTTAAAAAATATAATACACTTGCATGAACAAATTTGGAAATAAACAATTTTTACGATTTTATATAGCAAACCAATCAAATTAATCGATATTTAATGCTTATTTCAGTGGGTCTCACTTGCTTTAGCAAAAATCAGAATTAGAAGCTAAAATCATAATCCAAAAAATGTGGATTCTGACTTCTGCTCTAGAAATAAGAATTTGCAAAATGCATTCTAGGCAGAATTTATTTTACACTTACCAAAATCCCAACCAAACACCTCAACATTTTTTTTTTGAGAATGCGCTCTATGCATAGAAATCCTAGATAACTGTTTTGAGTAGAGGATCCCAACACTACAGTCAGGGTTCCAAATGAGATGTAAAGCAAGATTCGGGATAAGAGTACGTACTTTAGTTTCCTTGCAAAATCTTTAGCTTCCGTCCAGCATCACATAATTGTTGAGTAGCCACAACCACAAGATAAAGAAACAAGTAGCTGGCTGATTCCCACAGCAGTATGTCATTCCTAACTTAGTCCCAATTGTTGTGTGATAATGAAAGTTCTAATATCATTTGTTGTGTAATATCACTAGGGTGGCAAAATATGCCCAAACCCATTAACTCACCACAAACTCACTCATTAATTACTCACCTAAACCCACTTATTTAATATATGGGTAAATGAGTGTTGATCCAATTAGGCCCAATTAAGTTGGGTTTAATTGGGTTTTAACTAGGTTGCTTATTGGGTATCTAACAAATTTACCCAAACCCACCTATTAATCATTTGAGAGTATTTTTGTTATTTTTATGGGAATTTTTATCATTTTAGAAGTTTTAAGATATTTTGACTATTTACATACATAAAATACTTGGGTAAATGGGTGGGTTGGGTTTTAATGGGTTGAGTTGGGTATGGACAATACATATTTTGTTAAATGAGCCTAAATGGGCAATTGGTTTTTAAGGATCCAACCCATTTATTACCCACCTAAACCCAATCAAACCCACCCATTTGACACCCTTATGCAATAGTAATTACGGATTTGAATAATTAACCATAAAGACAAATAAATCAACAAGCACATGCAGACCATTTTTATATAGCTTTAATTTCACTTATGGTTATCGGTATCATTTCCACCCTTATGTTTAAGAATCTTCTCTTCTATCAAGAGTTTCAAAACAAGAAGAAATCCATCCAAAAAATTGAAACAATTTCCAGCACTAATAGTTAATGCATTTTAAGATGAAAATGGCATTCCTTTTTTGGCCATTTGTGGTTATGACACTTGGGTATTCGGTCCAATGGTAATCCCCTACCCAAAAAAACCCCCTCTATGAGGGTGTGAGTTCGATCCCCGAGGATTTTCAAAATATACGTGTGTGTGAGTTTAGATTAAAATTTCTATCATATTTAAAAAAAAAAAAAAAAAGAGAATCCATTTTATCCGAACAGGAATCACAGCATCGAAATATTCTATAACCCATAAAATGTTCCCCCATTATAAATCACAAAAGACAAGTCCGGCTTGTTTTTATTCGCCAATTGGTACATGCACATTGAAAACTCTTCCTAACCAAAAAATATAATTTTCGAAAAAACAAAAATACTAGAAAGTATGGAATAAGATGTTTTCCATTTAAAATGAAATGGAGAGAGTCCATTTTATGGTTTAAATTAAATATATATTACAGATGGAATCATGTAGAGACTGTCACGTCATTTAAAATTTTAAATGATGTGACATTTTTTACATTGTTGGATCCATAAAATACAATCTGAATTATGAAATGGACAAATAAAAAGATTTTTAAATAAAAAATATTGAAAAGTTAGAATTTTTGGAAGTAAGAGCGTCGGTCTAAACTTGGAAAATTTTAAAGTTAGTAATTAAGACCGGTGTATCTTCTAAGGGAACGGCTTGGGTCCAGTGCACAGGAGCATTGGACCCGTTGAGATGTTAACACGTGTACAAAAACTGTACAAAACTGGACACGTGACAACATCTCAACGGGTCCAGTGCTCCTGTGCACTGGACCCAAGCCTTTCCCATCTTCTAAAGTCTACATACTTTGAGACTTTTTATGTACTAATAGATATTGCATCACCAAATATCTCATTGATCTTGTTTACTATGATCGTTTACAATATATATTTATATATATATGTATCTTTTTTTTTTTTGGTTTTAGCTTTTAAGTTATTTTATTTATTGTGGGGGGTTGGTTAGAGTCAGCCGGACTAAACTCATTTCACAAATGTGCTCGAATGACTGACGTGAGGATCCTTTCTTCCAGTTCGCCCTCAAGTCGGTCAGCTCGAACAGTTACCCTAAAAAAAAATGTCCTCAGTTGTCTCTCTCCATCACATCAATGTTAAATTTTATTGAGCAATGCCTCATCCAAGCAGCTAATTGGGACAACTGCCCTGACACATGTGTCCCCTCAGTCGCAAGAGTACAAATAACTGGTAAATCTCGAGGGAAGCATTTTCCCACCAAAACCAGTCCCCCCTTACACCTATTAGTACCCCCTTCATCAATTGAGTAAGGTACGCAATCTCTCATATCCTAAGACTCTACTATTTGTTCACCTACTGGTTAATTGACTTAAGTGTTGGAGTGCTTTTGATCACCCTCTGAGGGGCCTAGGACGACTGAGCTCTCTCTTTCTTAGAGCATCTCCAATACTATTCTTTATTTTATCTTCATATATGGAGAATTCTCCACATGTGGAGAGCCATTTTTTCAACTTCACTCCAGTACTACTCTCTATTTTATCTTTATCTTTATTTTTATTATTTTATTTAAACTTTTTTTTTCTCTCTTCTCATTTCTCGCCTCCCTCCTCAATCCACCGGCAACCCCACAACCACACCCATGGCTCAATCACACCCATGACTCCACCACCACGCCGAGACAAGATCGCAAACCACCACACCCAGGCCGAGATCGGCAATCCCACAACCACACCCACGGCTCCACCACCACGCCGAGACAAGATCGCAAACCATCACACCCAGCCCAGATCGGCAACCCCACAACCACACCCACGGCTCAATCACACCCACGACTCCACCACTACGCCGAGACAAGATCGCAAACCACCACACCCAGCCCAGATCGGCAACCCCACAACCACACCCACGACTCAATCACACCCACTGCTCCACCACCACGCTGAGACAAGATCGCAAACCACCACACCTAGCCCAGATTGGCAACCCCATAACCACACCCACGGCTCAATCACACCCACCTCCACCACCACGCCGAGACAAGATTACAAACCACCACACCCAGCCCAGATCGGTGTTGAGATCGTCAACAGAGGGAGAGCAGAGAAGGAAAAAGAAACGAAGAGAGAGGGGAGAGCAGAACGGAGAGCAGAGAACGAAGAGAGAGAAAAAAATCAAGCAAAATGAAAGAAAGGAAAAAAAAAAAAAAAACTTAAATAGGCGGGTTTTTAATTCGGCTGAAGAGTTTGTAAAAAGTGTACAGTAGCTTTTCATTTGTGAAAAGCTACTGTAGCACTTTGGGTTTTTGAAGGGCTGGATAGATAGGTGCTGGAGCACTTTATCTTCATTTTTGCTCTCCACATGTGGAGATAGAGAGCAATATACACTAGTGCTGGAGATGCTCTTAGCACGATAATTAAATCGGTGGACACAGACTATCATAACTTCGTTATGCCAAATGTTTTGCTGCGGTTTCGTCGTTGCTCCAAAATTTCACCTACTTACACTTATGTATAGTTTTAAAGCCTTACGTTTTTCAAGTACAAGTATACTTTAATCAACCTTTAATAAAAAATACAAAAAGTAATCAACAAAATCAAATACGTTTGTGCCAGATGAACAAATTTGACATTATTTCAGTTAAGAGGGATTTGCCAGCATAATAATAATGAAAAAAAAAATATAGAATACAATAAAGATAATAAAATTGATACAAACAAAATTAACAACGAAAGAATTGAAGAATTTGATATAAGAATTGAAATTCGATTACTTTACTCCCAAGGTCAGCTTGATACAATTTGAGTACCAAGGTCAGCTTGATACAATTTGAGTACTAAAGTGACAATTGAGTGAGACATTTTCCTTATATCTAGATATCAATTAAATAATATATTTAACTTCTATATTATAATTTTTTTTTATTTAAAATACTATTTCTTCTTTTTTGAGATGTAAAATTATTAATTAAGTTTTAATATTTTATTAACATTTCCTTTCATTATTTATCAAAAAAAAAAAAAAACATTTCCTTTTTATTGATAATATGACTAATTCATTTAATCTTTTTTGTAGACATAGTTGATCTTAAGGTAAGATTTTATCGATAATTTTAACTTTGAAAAACTTCATTTTAAAAAAACAACCGTAACAAGTATTTTTCAATACAACTATGTAAAAAAAAAAAAAACACATACATTTGAAAAATAATTTAGTCTTTCTTCTACTTGTATGCTAATTTCAAAGGTCAGTTTAAGGGAAAGGAGTTGAAAGATAGACTGGACTGCAACAAATGTTTCCATTAGAACCGAGTGGGAGAGGCATATATATGAAGAGGATTCGAAGCCATTAACCCTGCTGTATATCTATGGTTAGTGACTATTGACTCTAGGCATTGGAGTAGGCATAGATTTAATCGGTTAATCCCTTGATTAAGTGTGACAAGTTGTTGAACAGCATCTCATAGAGTTTCAATGCCTATATTACTAACACTAGGGATAACAGTATTTTAACTTGTTTGGAGTAGATTAGGAGAAAATTGATCAGGTCTGATTTTCGATTGATACTTTCAAAGTCAGCAGGAAAGTTCACCACAGGGGGAGGGGGGGGATGCTTCTCTGTTGCATTGATCTTCGATTTATACTTTCACAGTGAGCAATTATAAGTTGGTTTTCAATTTCTATGCATGCCTAGAACTTTGAGCAATTATAAGTTAGTTTTCAATTTTTATGCATGCCTAGAACTTTGAATTAGAGACCTAATCTTTTAGGCTTGGTCAACATTTGTCATTTGATAAGAATTTCAAGTTATTAACCATTATGAACAGTTTTCATTCCAAATAACCGTTAATAATTGTCTCCTTATCTGAATAAAACTGACTCGAGGTGGACACTGATTGTTTTATTTAACTTACAACACTTATAAAACTGAAATAGCGATTGAACTTTTTTAAATTAACTATTCATTGGCCCAATAACTTAGTCAATTGTTAAATTCAGGCTTGGTGGGCTTATTTCATATAAAAATATATTTTTAGTGTGAACAACCATGTCACATGTCAATGCGCACCTTTGACGGTTGTAGAGCCACACTGATCATGTTGGATTTCTTTTCTTTCTTTTTTTTACTAAGTATTTATATACGTATTGATAGCTTGAAATTAAATATTGAATTCCATAACTTAGAGATCGAATAGACCCAAGCCCATGAAACCCCTAAAAAAAGCCAGATAACAAAAATAACTTAAACTAGATAACAACAGCAATAACAAAAATAGCCGAAATAATTACAACCGGTTAGCCATGGCCAATTTTTTTATTCAGTCCAATCAATTTTGTAAGAGCATCTCTCTAATTTATTTTGATGAGAAAATTTCCAAATTTTATGGTCATTAAAGTTTCGTCCTTAGCATCTCCTTGAGGATTTTTTTTTTTTTTTGCTTTTCATTTGTTTCTCTGTTGAATATGATGATTCTTTGATGGTCATAATTAATATTTGATGGAAATGACTTGGATTGAATTTATTCTGTAATTGATGGATTGAGCTCTAAAGTTGGATATTTTGCAAACTTATCCTTTTTTACTTACACTTTATTTGTTTGACAAAATGTCTCAATGAAAGAATTAATAGATGATGAGTGTTTTTTTTTTTTTTTTTTTTTTTTTTTTTTTTTTTTTTTTTTTTTTTCTGCATTTAATGTTGTAATGATTTGATATTATTGATGAATGTCTATGTGTTGTGAGGTAAGACTGTATTCCTTTAGATACTCCTTGTGAGTGGTTAAATACATTTAATTTAATTAATCTTTAATTCATGTTATAATTAAAGTTAGCTCTTTTTGTTTATTTGTCCTTACATCACATGTTGAATGTCTTAAAATTTATCATTTATTCTTTTACTATTACTATGGACACATTTTTTTTATTATAAGGAAATCACTTATAATGTAAAATTCTTTTTCATTTTTTTTTTATGTCGATATATTCAAGTTTTTTTTTAATGAATCCTTAAAAAAATTTCTTGGAAGCTAAATTGATCTGTTATTGAGTTTAATTTAAACCATATATACCGCAGCCTATCCGAAAGTGAAAAGTTGATAATATGTAAATGCATTTTTTAATTTAATTTTAGTTAATCGGGATATGTGTACTTGCATAGGCTAGCTCCAGCAGTTGCAACTTGCAACTAGCCAACGGTGCAAAGTCGTTGAGCTTGAATGTCGCATTGATAAGATTCTTCGTTAAATTTATCATCCGGTGGGTGCCAAAAAAAAAAACGAATTCAATTCTAATGAGAAGTGCGCATCCACTGAAAATGGGTAGGGACCCACCTCATATGGGTCAACAAATGGGTTCAGGTGGGTTTGCATCCTTAAAAATTGCAATTGGTCTATTGAGAAAAATAATGACTTTCACATTTGATCACTTTCTGGTGAGACATTTTTTCATTTAGAAGTTTTATCTTTCTATGAGTGGTTTTCTTTACTCAAACTTGAATTAGCTATCTAGTGATTCAAGTCCATCAATTTTTATCCAGCATTTCTCTAACCAAATTATAAGTATATCATTTACCTTCTTGTGTGACAGAGCTCGTGTGATATTTTCACATGCATTATGCGGTTCATGGGTTTCTTACATTTCGATGGTGATCTTATTTAGGCATTTTTTATTCGTGGATTCTATTTCATATTTTCATGTCATTCTAAACTCATACTTTTATCATAACGCATCTTAAATTTGAGGAAGGATGTTAAAGTATATCAATGCCTATTCTTAATCAAGGCTGAAGGTCCAATACTTGGTATGTAAGTTAAGTGAGTTACTTGTATTGCAAGTCTAGTAATTCTAGTTAATATGTGTTAGTCTTCTATAATACACTGCTAAGGGTTCATTGTACTACAAGCTATTCTAAAGTAAAAATGTAACTATTAAAGGTTTTTCTCTGTAGACGTAGGCTATTAGGCTGAACCACGTAAACCTTTGTACTTCCGCTATATCTCTTTACTCCCAACATGATTTACATTATCATATTATTCATTGTGTGGTATTCTACATGCATCACACCATTAATTCTATCTTAGTATTAGTGTTATAATTCTAACATGGTATCAGAACTTTATTGCTCAATATTTAACTAGACGAATTTCGAATAGATCCCATGTAGTCTCAAAATTTAATGTTAGAATCATTTTACAATGCCCACATTTTTTAATCCAAAGGAAAGCACAACGGTAGTGCCAATGAGTGAACGATGTTTCATACTCGATTACCCCCCTCAAACGTGATTGTAACTATTAATGTATCAAAACATTACACGTGTTCGAAAACAAAAAGACCCCAAACACCATGATTAAGCTAAGAAACCGTTCATTGAATCCCATAATATTTCCTCATGACCATTTATATTTAACACTTATCAGGAAAACCAAAGCATGAATAACTATTGGAAGAGTTGTTAAAAAGAACAAAGCAGAGTGAAAAAACAAAGGCAAAGAAAGAAGACATGTAATTTTGTCCTTATGGTAGCCATGCCGATTCCTGTATCAAGAGTGTCAATTCTTCTCCTGCTCGAATTTCCTTGTAAATCAATCACGTCACATGATGCTGCAACCAAGTTGAGTAACCATACCCCCAACACCGATTGCCATGCCTAATGCTTCAAATGCTCTCCACCAGTGGCTCTGAAATCATTCCCAATCAAGAATTGAGTACACTTAATTAAATCATAAATCAAGCGTATACATTCATATTTTTGAAGTAAATTGACTATATAGTTGTACTAACCATTAATCTTCTTGAAAATAATTTTGTCCGTATTAGAGCTATGCATCTAAAAAATTAAGTCAAGCTAATTAATTTACTTGTTTTTATTTTTTACAAATATGATAGATTCATTCCATGACAATTGTTATTAGTATATACTATGAGACCAAGATATAAATATGTTTCTTTTTTACATAGGCGAAGATTTGAGGGTCTTGCTATTTAATTTATAACACGACTCAAACTATTTATGTGAAAGTAGAAAGCATTGCTTGCAGCGTGTTGAATATTTTTTCTTTATGAAATGTTCCTATGTCGTACGGTAAAAACTATAAAGAGTTAAGTCATTGCCCCTTACTTTTAGGGATCTGGATCCTCTCCATTTCAATGTGAAATGGAGAGTCTCCATTTAATGGCTAGAATTTAATTAAACAAAATCTAAGGTCTAGATTGTGTCACCCCATTTAAAGAAATAACCCAATAAATTGAACTATGGTTAACTTAACTAACATTAACCAAAGTTAAAAAAAAAATTAAAAAACCAAACCTTTTTCTTTTCTCTCCCAGACCCACGGCCATCACCACCGTTAACACCCAAATTTGCAAATATACAGATCCTTCAATTCATTTGGTTTTCTTTCTTCACCAACAAATTAAAAAATTGAAGCATGAAATCCCAATATCTTGTACAACCACGAGCTCATCAGTATATTCCAAGCAAGCATCAATGCCACCCTTGATCTCATGCCCATTAGTGTCTACAAAGCTCACTCACCAAGCTCTCAGCTTTAGTTTTGAGTTATTCTCTTTGCAGAAACCTCAGTTGCACGGCCCAAGATTTATGACCAAAAAGCTTAACTATTTCTGGTCACAATAGGGTCATAAAGCACTAGAAACCCCACAAAAAAAACCCAAACCCAGCCACAAAAATCTAGCTCAAACCCATTCCCAATCTTAGAAAATAACCCTTCGAATGCCATCTCTGTCCTTCTTCTTCTCCATCTTCTCATTCAATCTTCCAGTCCATCTCGGGTCTTTAATGGTGGTGATGGTCGTGGGTCTCGAAGAGAGAAAAGATAGACATTTGGTCTTTTAATTTTTTTAAACTCTGGTTAACGTTAGTTAGGTTAACCATAGTTCAATTTATTGAGTTATTTTATTTAAATGAATTGGCACAATCTAGACCCTAGATTTTGTTTAAATAAATCCTAACCTTTAAATGGAGACTCTCCATTTCAAAATGAAATGAAGAGGATCCGGATCCTACTTTTAGGGTGTGTAGTGCTGATCGTGTGTGGTTAAAACAATCGCATGCAACAAAAAATATTGCTAATTGTGCTGCTTTCTCTCTCTCTCTCTCCACCATGACCAACTACTAAAACCACCAATCCCGTACTCGTGAAATACAAAAACCCCAAACAAGTGAAACAACACAATTGAGAAGCCCAACAACACCCCCACAACACTCTCATTCAAAAACTGAACACCCACAATACTACATGATGGTGCATTTTAATATTAAAATGATTATATGAATTAACTAAATAACTAAATAATAATTTATCTAATTAAATGAAAAGAAGTGCGCGTTTCATGTGGTTAATAAGTGACAAGTAGTGTCTCACTAAACAAACGGAATTATAAGTGTTTGATGTTATTGGACTTAATTGTCTCGTGCAAAAGAAATGAGTTCAAATTATGTGGGAGATGGTGAAGAGGTGGATGTCTATTGTATTAGTATTACACATCAAAAGATGAGACGAGATGAGACAATGACAATCTAATAAAAAAAAGAGATGAGATAAGGACTGAAATTCAGAGAAAGTTAATGTCTATTTTTGAAGAAATGACTGAACTCAGAGAAAGTTATAATTTCGAAAGTCGATACATATAATACAACGTGGGGACATTTAATTTTCTGACCATATAGTACGTGCAGTTTTGTTTTTATGCACAGATGCATTGCACCTTTTTTATTTTTTTGATGAGTACAGATGCATTGCACTTGTTTGCTTTTACTGGGGGTTGGGGACAGTGGTGGCTTATGTGTGCACATGCATTTGACCCATTTGCTTTTACTTTTTTTTTTTTTTTTATTGAATTATTTTTTACACTTTGATTAAATATATTGCGATTTTTGTGAGAACTGTAATATTTGTGTTTGTGAGTATTTATTTTATATTTATTGGAGACTTTGAATGTTACGTTGTTGAATTATTTAAGATTTTGAATGTTGTGTTGTTGAGTATTTATTTGAGACTTTAAATATTGTGTTGTTGTATGTGAATATTGTGTGGTTGAGTATTTATTTAAGACTTTAAATGTTGGCATGTGTGGTGTGATTGTGTTTGTATTGACCGAATAGTGTAGTGTTATTTTCTTTTCTTTGGATGAGAGTGCTGCACATTAAATTTATTTGTCTGTGTTGTGCTTTTATTTTTATTTTTTTATGGTAGCGTGTTATTAACACTAAAACATATTTTAGTTAAAAATTATTAAACCTAAAATAATATTAATATAGGTATTAGTTTAGATTTTTAGGAGTGTAATATAATTTTTTATTATTTGAACGAGATTATAATATTATATAGGTTGCAGGTACTAGGTACCTTGATTTTGCATAAAAAATTTTCTTTTGGACTTTATGTTATTTTTTTTAATATTAAATAATGAGTAGGACAACCAAAATTAGGACGAGACTAGGGCAACCCAACTCTTGGGACCGCCCCTGGGTGGATGTTCAGCACCACGTGCAATCAAACATTAAAAATATATCGATTACAAACAAAATCTGACAACTTGAGATTTTAAAATAGAGAGGATCATATTTCCAGATTTCCAGTGGTTAGCGGAGAAAGAAGAGAGGAAGAAAAAAGAGTTGGAGATTTTCATTTTTTTCAGAGGTAGCTAGAATGATGATTAGATAATGGGATGAAAGGGAAGAAATTAGAGAGGATAAAATAGTGATCTCATTAATGAAAGTAAAAATAGGTATGTTATACTTAACCAAGGGTAAATTAGTGTAAAATAAAATAAAATATTGGTTTTGGGGTTAACTGTCATTTATTTAATATTTTGGGGTGGTGAATTTCTCGAAATCTTAATCGAACAAAATTTACTTCCAACCTGGTTTGAAGGAAAATACCTCCAAACCACTACGTGTCAATTAATTAAAACATCCACGTGTATTATTTAAAAGTTACATGACTCGTTTGATAGAAACAAGTCATATGACTCATTACAAATTTCTTGTGACTAAAAGTACATGTGGATATGATCTATTTAATTGCCACATATTGGGTTGGAGGATGATTCATCCAAACTGATTTGGAAGTAAACTAAAAAGGGGTGAGTGTATTCTCCCGTATTATTTTTCTTAAATCTACTTAATTCAAGGGTGAGTTTCTAGAAATCTCAAGAACGGTGAGTTCATTTTTCTTAAATTTACTTAATTCAAGTGAACGTATACATGTACGAAATACTAAAATTCTTAATTCTTTATTAATTTGCGGCAACCAATAGTGTATGGAGATGTGAAATCTATATAATATATATTAAAGTTGAAGTTCAACAAAAGATTAAGTTAATTTATTTTAATTTTGTGTCAAGTGTCCCATCAATTTAAAATTAAGTCTAATTAGTTCATTAATTTGAAAATAATATAAATTCTTTTACAAAACTTATTATTATAAACGTCATTGAAAATTTTACTATGTTCTATCGAATTAGTTCTCATATGAGTGGATTTTCCTAACTTAATTGAAAATGTAAGACTTTAAAAAAATTCATGGTATCAATATTTTAAAAAATAATAATTACTTGAAAAAAGTTAAATAATAATAATAATAATAATAATAATATAAATAGGACAATAAACTGTTTTTTCCCTACTAAAATAAAGTAATCAAGAATGAATAATTTGTTATTGTATCAGAAGACATAGAAACTTACTAGAGGTGCACTTGGAGCAATATTGTGTTGAACTAGTGCCTGCAGTAGATATCATATCAAGTTATGGGGGTCAAAACAGCACATTTAAAGATGTGCTAGCATGTATCATATAAGAAACAGTGATGTTCCACGAAAACTCACACACGTACGCGTGCAACAACATTTCCTTATTACAAATTACCTGATTCAGATTTGGTTGACCAGGAGGAAGCCCTCTCTTGGAGCGCAGCAACACGTAGTTATCCAAGAAGGAGATGTGGTGGTGCCTGTATCTCCGTTCGCTGTAGCAATCAGTACAGAGATCATAGGTGTTGCTAGCACTGTCAAAGCATGCGACGCACGTGAAATACAGTCCCATTTGGCACAATCCGCAGCTCTGGCACCACACACCTCGGGTTTTTATGATGTAGTACAACGTGAGGACTTCCCAGAAATCCAATTCACCATCCTGGTTGCGGTCCAAACTATTGAAAAAGTTGTAGTCTGCCCAGTTGTAGCCACATTGCTTGAAGTACTCGACGAGTTCATCGAAGCTCACTCGCCCATTGTCATCCGTATCCATTGAGCGGAAGAAGTTCCACGCTTTATTCTGAAGATCCCTATCATGAAGATTTTTATAATAAGCCATAGCGGCCCTGTGTAACTCGTCCATTTGCCTGTGTATGAACCATGTACTCTTTGTTGGAAATATTTTAAGAATCCACAAATTTACTCAAAGAAAACTAACATAAATCTGAAAATAATCAACTCAAAAATTAGACTGAACAAAAACTTAAAAATCAGTTTAGAAACAATCTTATCAAGCTATAGAATCACGCAATAGCGTTGTCCTTAAAGGTTGATTCGCGCCACTCGGAGTGAAACTCGGTGTGAACGGCTTTTCAGCAGAACAACCCTCGGGATTAAACTATAGCAAATGCCTTTGTGTTGGACGCACTTTCTTCACAAAGGTTTAAGAACAACCCTCTAAGATAATGCCTTTCCTTTCTTTGATTAAAAAAATAGAAGACATAGCTTCATGTATCTCAAGAACAAACCGGAGAAAGAGAGAGCAAAATAGAAGAAGGTGCAGCCAAAAATTAGAGAGAGGTCCAATGCACAGCCTCAGCTGGAAAAATGGGAGAGTAAAATGGGCCAAAACTATAGCTAATTTGGACCCACACATGTGTAATAGAAATTAGCCCATTTCCACTCTAGGCCCTATTATCTTTAGACATTAGTGGAAATCCATAGAAGTTTATAAACACAAAGGGAAGCTCTCTTCTAATCAATGTGGGACTAAAAGAAATGACAAAGTGTTTGGAACACACCTGCACCAACACTCTTCCCTTGCCATAATGACAACCAGGAACAAATTAACAGTATGATAAAGATGATATTGCTAGAAATGGACAGAGTAAAGGCAGTATGGAATAAATATGCTGCAAATAAAATTATAGTAACAATAATAAAATCTGAAAACATTTGATTAAAATGAAATTCATTTGATAATCTTAAAACTTACAGAGATGTCTTGGAGAATAACTTGAGAGATATAAGAAAAAGTTTTGTTTTCTGAAAGGGAAGGAGAGAGTTTACAAGGTTTGTTTTTGCTTTGCTAAAGGAAAGAGAAGTTGTAAACTTAGACCGTGCATTAGGTCGTGTCTTCTACAAGCCAGAAGGATAGCTTAAATAGAACTTGGAAAAGTAAATAAACAATGAAATAATAATTTAACTGGACATTTAAACAGTAGTCTTGGTAACTTGAAAAGAGAAACCTTTGAGGAAATCTGAAGAAATTTGTCTTGATCTTCTGCCGAAAGTAATCTTGTCAGGAATCTTGTTGCTTTTAATTTTGTCAATGAAACTTGTCTGGAATCTGTCTTGGAATCTTTCTTTGAACTTATCAATTTGCACGGAAAGCTAGATTTGCATGCACCGAAAATAAATTTGTCATTTGTCAATTTGCATCAAAATAAGTCTTCTTTTGTCTTGTAGAGACTGCTATTGGGGAATCTCTTGTAGATTTGAACTTCTTGAAATGATCATTTTGATACTTGAAAATTGTGAAAGTCAAAGTAAACTTGTTCAATATGTCAAGGCCTTTGATTTAATTCTTGATCCCACAGTACCGCATTTAATTTTTGATATTAAAATGCAGTATTATTTTATTATATCCCACAGTACCGCGACTTGGAACTGAAATTTGATAATATTAAAATGCATATTTGAGTATTATTTTAATTAATTACAGTTTCCCTATGGTATAAAGTCGTATCTGTCGACTCTCCCAGAAATCCCAGCAATGCTAATTATGATATACAAATTGTTATTTGAGGACTATGTACAGATTTTAGAGTGTTATTTGCAAGTTATATAAACTATATATACCACAGCCCATTTGGAACTGAAAGTTGACAATATGTAAATGCATTTTTTAATTTTAGTTAATCGGGATGTGGGTACTTAATTGCATAGGCTAGCTCCAGCAACTTGCAACTGACCCATGATGCAAAGTCGTCGTATGGAGACGTTGAACTTAAATGTCGCATTGACAACTAAGATTCTTTGTTAAATTTATCATCTGGTGGGTGCCAAAAAAAGGAATTCAATTCTTGTGTATGAGAAGTGCGCATCAACTGAAAATAGATAGGGGACCCACCTCATATGGGTCATCAAATGAGTTCGGGTGGGTGTGCATCCTTAAAAATGTGCAATGGGTCTCGAGTGAGAAAAAAAGAAAAAATTTTTTAGATCATGTTTTGAACTTTTATCTTTCTACTTTCTGTGGTTTTCTTTTCTAAACTTTTTTATCTTTCTAGTGATGGTTTCTTTACTTAGCTATCTGAATTAGCTATCTAGTGATAAGTCCATCAATTTCTATCTACCATTTCTCTATAAATATCGTTCCCATAAATTCAGACGTAAAATGGAAAAGATCTTTGGGTTTGGATGAATTTCAAATAGATCCCATGTAGTCTTACAATTTAATAAATAACATCAAACAGACTTTGGATCATTCTTAATCCAAAGGAAAGCAAAACGCCCAATAACCAGTAGTAGCAAATGAGTAACTCATTGGCATGAGTTCCAGACTTGATTACCCCCCCCTCAAACCTGATTTTAACTATTAATGTATCAAAGCACTACACGTGTTCTAACACAAAAACACCCGAATTCAGACGTAAAATGGACAAAGATCTTTGGGTTTGGATGAATTTCAAATAGATCCCATGTAGTCTTACAATTTAATAAATAACATCAAACAGACTTTGGATCATTCTTAATCCAAAGGAAAGCAAAACGCCCAATAACCAGTAGTAGCAAATGAGTAACTCATTGGCATGAGTTCCAGACTTGATTACCCCCCCCCTCAAACCTGATTTTAACTATTAATGTATCAAAGCACTACACGTGTTCTAACACAAAAACACCCCAAACACCATGATCAAGCTCAGAAACCGTTCATTGAATCCCAGAATTTTTCCTCATGCATAAATATAACACTTATCAGAAAAACGAAAGCTTGCATAAATATAAAATATAGAATGAGTTGTTAAATTTAAAAAGAACAAAGCTGAGTGAAAAACACTAGCAAAGAAAGGAGACATGAAATTTTGCGCTTATGGCAGCCATGAGTGTCAACTCTTCTCCTCCCCGATTTTCATTGTAATCAATCACGTCACATGATGCTACAACCAAATTGAGCAACAGCACCCCCAACGACATTAATCGCCATCTCCAGTGCTAAAAATGCTATCCGCCGCCAAGGGCTCTGAAAGCATTCTCAAACAAGAATCGAGTACACTTAAATCAGAATCAAGCTCATACCTTTGTATTTTTGGATAAATTGAACATATAGTTGTACTAATTAATGATCTTTATTGAAAATGATTTTGTGGTATTACAACTATGCATCTAGAAAATAAGTGAAGCTAATTAATTTACTCCTTTTTTTTTTAATTATTAATAAATATGATAGAATTAACTTATGACTTTCGTACCACAACAATTGTTATTAGTATTTACTATCAATTCTTATTAGTATTTGCTATCAGACCAAGACACAAATATATTATTTTTATTACATATGCAATATTTGATCTTAGATTACTTTTTGGACGACAAAAAGGTTTATCAATTCATCTAGCTAAGTGGAGCCCAATAATTTACTTGCTTTATTTGCATTTTAATTAATAGTTAGTGATCCAATGTTGTATTTTATTAATAGTGCATGTAATTTTTTAGTACGTACAAAATTTTTAAATCTAAAATGTGAGGACTGCTATTATTTTTATCACACCAAAGAATAGAGTCACAGTTTTGTGATTATTAATTTTTTAAAATCCATTGGTCAGTGTTATGAGTCAATTCCTTATAAACGAATCTGCTTCCCCATTGCGTGTTAAGAATTACCAAAATTTTAGTGATTCTACAATTGATATTAATGGCTTTAGAACATTAGCAGTACACTAGCCGGACTAAAATTTAACTAATTAATCCCAAAAAATTCCAACAATGGACAAGTTTAGAATATAATTTAGTATTCGGGGAAACAACTTTCATACTCTCACACAATAGTAAGTCTCACTATTTAAATATATTACGATCCACATCATATATGTAAAAGGAGAAAGCATTGCTCATATGAGTGGATTTTCCCAACTTAATTGAACATGTAAGTGACTTTGACAAAATTTATTGTATCAAAATTTAAAAATAAAAAAAGGTGAAAAAATTAAAATATATAATTAGCCCAATAAACTTTCATTTTTCCCCTACTATTACAAAGTAATCAATAACCAATAATTTGTTATTGTATCAAATGATATCCTTATAAGAATAAGTTTTGGGACACAATTATTTTGGCCTTAACTTTTTACACAATTTTTTGAGATAGTGTGGTGATTGGTAGAAGATAAAGGTACATAATACGAGTAGTGGAATATGCATGTGATATTAATTTTTAATTACTCACAACTTATCACTTCAATAAGTCGTGGACAAATAAAATTGTGTGCGTAGGCTGATTGGCCCACAAATGGAAACAAAATGTTACACCTGATAGCTATTTATAGTTGTTGGTGTTTCATATATTTATATATATATTTGTGGTTATTCTTAATTGTACTTGTGTGGATCTAAGTGGTTACATACTATCGAAAAAAGAAGGAAATTAAAGATAGGGATGAAGAGTGAAGACAAATAAACTTACTTCTTGAGGTGCATTTGGAGCAATATATTCTGGAACTAGTGCCTGCGCAGTAGATATCAAAACATGCAGCAAGATTAAATAGATTTGAGATTTTGAGTCATTAATTTGACATGTGCAAGATAAAAATTGTAGGTACCATATATGAGATAGGTACCATATTAATGTGTGACATTGATACCATTAATGTGAGATTTTATCTATTAGAGGTACAATACTCATATGGGTATTGTAGAATGACCCTGTGCCGGCATACATATATATATAATAGTACAATGTTCCACGAAATTCATTCCAAAAAAAAAAAAAAAAAAAAGCTCATATATACACCCGTGCATCAACATTTCCTTACCTGATTCAGATTTGGTTGACCAGGAGGAAGCCCTCTCTTGGAGCGCAGCAACACGTAGTTATCCAAGAAGGAGATGTGGTGGTGCCTGTATCTCCGTTTGCTGTAGCAATCAGTACAGAGATCATAGGTGTTGCTAGCACTGTCAAAGCATGCGACGCACGTGAAATACAGTCCCATTTGGCACAATCCGCAGCTCTGGCACCACACACCTCGGGTTTTCATGATGTAGTACAACGTGAGGACTTCCCAGAAATCCAAGTTACCATCCTGGTTGCGGTCCAAACCATTGAAAAAGTTGTAGTCTGCCCAGTTGTGGCCACATTGCCTGAAGAACTCGACGAGTTCATGGAAGCTCACTCGTCCATTCCCATCCGTATCCATTGAGCGGAAGAAGTTCCACGCTTTATCCTGAAGATCCCTATCATGAATATTGTTATAATAAGCTATAGCGGCCTTGTGTAACTCGGTCATTTGCACGCGTGTATCCATTTGCCTGTGTTGTGTATGTAGTTTCTACTCTTCCTTTGCCAAATATATATATGTCAAGGCCTTTGAGCTGCTTGAATTTAAATTATACTAACCCAAATTATACCAAGTCCAATCTAATTTAAGAGCGTTTCTTTCACGTAATTGAGTAAATTCCTTGTAATTTCTTGATCACGACTTAAAATGTTGTCTGCCAGTGTCCAAGTCAAATTTTAAATAATTTTTTTTTTTTTATTCACTAAATTCCTCCAATCATTTTACTTGACTATATAGATCTTTTCTGCTGGCGTAGAAGAGTGACCAGGGGCGGCTCTACGTTAAATGCAGGGCTGCCAACCCTGACTTTTTGAAAAATCAAAGGAAAAAAAGTTTTTTATATAGATGTCTTCAACTTAAATAAAATTCTGCACACCCTCAAATAAAAATTTTGCTCACCCTCGAATAATTTGTGAACACCCTGATCTAATAAATCCAATTTATCATACCCAAAAATAAAAAGTCCAAATAACAAAAAATAAATAATAAAAAAATAACTCAAATAACACCCATAATAACAAAATAAACCCAAATAACAACATTTGTTTAAGCTCATAATAACAAAATAAATCCAAATAATAACACTTATTTAAGCCCGTAATACAAAATAAGCCCAAATATCAACTTGTTTAAGCCCAAATGTTTGAACCAGCCGGTCTAGCCCATTGATTAAATTTATTCTATTAAAAAAAAAAAAAAAAAATCCAAACTTACCGTGTGCGTGTGCGGTGTGCTTATCCAAGAAAAAGATCCCAAATTTGTATTTTGTTCTTTTGCAAGTTGCAGAGAGTTAGAGAGAGAAAACCCAAAAAAGCTAAAACCAAACCCCTGCTGCCGTGCTGCGAACTGCAAAGTCGTGAAGGCCACCACCGCCAGACGCCCAGACCGGCGGCCTCACGCCTGCTGCTGTGAACTGCGAAGGCCACCACCACCAGACGCCCAGACCGGTCGGCCTCACGCCTGCTGTTGCCGTCGCCCTCAGCCCCTCATCTCACTCGGTCACCACGCCAGACGCCCAGACTGGTTCCGCCGTTCCGGGAGTCTCAGATCTGGTATTTTTTTTTTCTTTTCCTCTCTTATTTTGTTCTTATCTACTGCTTGTTAGTTGTTACTTACTTTGTTAATTTGTTAGTTGTTTAGAGTTTAGGCAGTTTAGTTACTTAATGTCTTAATTACTTTGATAGTTTGACCGAATCATGGTTTTTAATATAATATTATTCTTTATTCTTTTTTCATTTATTTGATAATTTATATTTTATGTTTTTAGTTTTTACTGTATATTTGTCTAATGATCACTGATAATGTGTTATTTGTTTAATTGTTTATTTGGAATTTTGATTAATCTGTCTATTTATGATTTGTCTAATTGTCTTATAGTTACTTTATTTGTTTGGATTTAATTAATTTATCTATATTTGTTTGGATTTAATTAATTTATCTATTTGATTAATTTATTTTATTTTTATTCTTTTGCTAATTGCTAGTACAATGGATAAATTTCTGATAAGGAAACCGCAAGAATGTACTACGCAATCGAATGGGAGATCAATGGATGAATGATTGCTTGGTTACGTACATTGAAAGTGATGTATTTGATAGCATTGATAATGAAGCTATCATGCAACGATATCAAACTATGAATATTCGTAAGAGGATTTTATAGAAGTTCATGTATTTGTTTTTTTTTTTAGTGATGTTATATTCGAAGACTTGTAGAAGGATTGTATAAAACTTTATGTAATTTTTTTTTTTAGTGATGTTATATTCAAGTTTTATAATGCTCACCCTGGAAAAATTTCCTGGAACCGCCACTGGAAGAGTCCATGTCCAATTTTAATGTACAGATTTTCTTTCACGCATCTCCTATCATTTTACTTGACTAGGTCCGATGTCGTCTGCTATTGTCAGATTTGAGCAATACGCGGTGGAGTTAATTTGCAGCGGTCAAGTAGAGTTTGAATAGGACAGGATCGATAAGGAGAGGGCACATGAAATAAATGTAGGAATTTTTATTTTTAGGGTACGATAAAAATCTTACTTTAACCTAATTATAATTTGTAAATGTGAATAAATAAACTTACATCTTTATAGAGAGTTAAGGATAAAAGTAGAAGGAGGACACCATTGGACATTACAAAATAAATGTATGATTTATTTTTGAGAAAACTGGTAAAAATCAGATATGGTACAAAATTAATAATTGGAAGTTGTAAATGTGGATTTTATAAGTAGTCTTTATAAGATTTAAAATTTTATAAGTAGTCTTTATAAGTAGTCCATGTCCAATTATAAGTATTCTTCCCCTCTTCCTCTCACTTTCCCTCTCCCAATCTCCCATCTAAAGTCTAAACACCTTACTCGAGGATAGTGATATGCAACCAAGTCTTGCTTTACTAGAGGATAGTGATATGAGACCAAGTATTGTTGAGTAGGGGTGTCAAATGGGTGGGTTTGGATTGGTTTGAGTGGGTATTAGACGGATTGGGTCTTTAAAACCCAATATCCCATTAAGGTCATTTAATAAATTAGATATTATCCAAACCCAACCCAACCCAATTATCTAAGTTAAAACCCAACCCACCTATTTACTCATTTATTTTATGCATATATATAATTAAAATGTCCTAAACCTCGAAAATGACCAAAATACTCCTCAAACCTTGAAATTTACCAAAATACCCTTAAAGTCTATACTTCTTTTTTTTTTGCTTGGTTTGGGCTTTTGTTGACGCCCAATAAGCAACCCAATTATAGCTCAATTAAATTCAACTTAATTGAGTCTAATTGGGCTAGCACCCATTTGCCTATTTATTAAATAAGTGGGTTCGATTGAGCAATTAGCGAGTGGGTTTGGGTGGGCTAATGGGTTTGGGCTTTTTTCGCTACCCCCCTAATGTCGAGGAAACAAAATAGAAAACAAGTTGATTAAGTTGACTGGAATTTAGAAACGTAGTGGGAAATGAAAACACAAACTATTACGGAAAATTATTTGGTACTTCTGGAAGGAATATGCATTTATTGTACTCTAAGAGTATTGAATTGTTGAAGAAATTGATAAGATCAGAAAGAACACTGTGACTTTGAGGCATGAATATCACTTTTTTTAACATAATAATTACCCCTACTCTAAAGAGTTTTGCTACAGGGTTAAGGTAATTCACCTCTAGGATACAACAAAGTCATTAATTACAGAAAACTGATTTCTCTAATTTTCTTAAAGACTATTCACGAAATTGTATATATGAAAGTTAATTAGGCTCCTTAATTTATAGTCATTAATTGACATTGTTCTAGAACAGTATAATTGTTCAAAATAATTAATAACTACCATAAACAGTTATTTATGAACACATAAATAACTTCCATGTGTTATGATCCAGTGTATCACTTTATTAAATAAATTAAAAGACGACTGGCTGATTTTAATCACATGCGCCACACTAGCATGTGCCAAAGTGCCAAACACGTCACAAAGTGCCACTAAAACGCCACATTACGCCACGCACGCGCGTGTAGTAGATCCATATGTCCATAGGTACACTTTATTCATTTAAAGTGTTGGTGTTTGTGCCTTCTTATAAACACCTTCAAAACTTTGTATATTTACAACGTGGAACAAGTACAAAAACCTTCAACCCTCACTTCTATATCCCTATATTACAATAAATTTACAATAATAATCACTCCACTATCCCTTGCCTCTCTAGTCATAAGAGAGAATAACCGGGATGGATTAATTTATCTGTGGCGGAATGATCAAGAAAGAAGAGTTAATAAGGAGCAACGTAAGTCAGTAAAAAAATTTATAGAAGAATTATATATATATATATATATATATATATGCAAATATGGTTTTCCAAATAGATAGTAAGAGAAATGTGTATCCTTTTAACCTGAAAGAGTGAGATAATTGATTTTTATTACAAATTAACATGAAAAGCCTAATGTAGAATGGTATAGTTGAACTCAATGGCTAGATTTAGGTGGTTGGCATTCGGCCAAGCAAATTAGAACTCAAAGGAGTAATTATTCAATACTTTCGAAATAATGTTCCATTCTCTTACATAATAGTGGGTCTTACTAATTAAATTTATAATAAGACTCATTATTCATGAGAGACTCAAAGGGCACTCATATGAACAGCCCATAAGGGAGGAAATCCTAACCATATTTAGAGTTTATTACTGAGGTTACTTAATTGTCTTTTTCTAACAAAAAGTTAGCTAGTGATGATAGCAACTCTCTCTCTCTCAAGGTGCCATCAACTTGAAAGCCATAGGACCTTGTTTGTGGACATTCATTTACTCATACTAGTATTCACGTATCCTATGCACCAATAAGCTTTAGAACTCAAGAAGGTGCTCCTTGGAGAATATGGGAAGAAGCCGTGGTTCATTAATCTTCCACAACACACACCAAAAAAAAAAAAAAAAACAAAAAACTTGGTATTAATTTATGCAAAATAATGAGATATGTGCCTAAACCAGATTATCTGATGCTTTACCGTAAGATGTACTATTGTTCCATAGTGGTATCAGAGCCATAGGCCCTATCTCATTGAATCCATAACCATAGTTTGGCTCAAGTTGTCACTTAATTAACAAAGAAAAATTAAGAAAACTTAAAAAAAAAAAAAAATTTTAGATAGATAATTCAAATTACATGAAAAGTTGATGAAAACTCATATTACATGGTTTTGGTCATAAATACAATCTTATAAAAGAAAGTACAATGCTATATTTCATAGTTATAATCTAATAAAAAAAATTTGCATTGGAATAACAAATCAATCTACATCCCATATAGGCTATGTTCGGGTTGCATTACGAAGTGACAAGGTGTTAAGCATCCATCTTGACCGATCTAAAATCGATCTCCTACAGTGCAATGGTGAGTATAAAAAAAATTCACCTTAGTGTCGTCATTCAATTAATGAATAGCAATAATAAAACAAAAATAAACACCTAAGAATGTTCATGATTTGCATAATCAAAAACTAAGATTACCAAATGAAAGACAAGAAAAATATGCATGTTAATTAGCCATTGATGACACTTTAAATAAGAAATAAATGAAATAAAGAATATGCAATATGACCTATTTTAACATGCATGACTATCGTTGCAATTCATAGATATATAAGGAGATGAAAATGTACATCTTAAAATGAAATTCTTACATGTTGCATACTTGCATGAGAATACTACACATGTATTTTAAAAAATACAGATCTGATATCAAATCTAGAATTTTGATATCTTAACCTATATTCTAATTTTTCATGTGGTATTTGTCCATGTTTTATGCAAGGAAAACACATATATTTATTCTACATGAAATGTTAATGATAGGCAATAAAAAACATTAGAATTTATTTTTGGTTTTTCTTTTCTTCATTATTTTATGTGATACAAATTAAATTGAAAAGACATGCTTGGATTTTAAGAAACGGTGCATAAAAATGTCATTTTTTGTGTGTGAAGAAACTCATGACAATGATTGATCTTCGTCTTATCATCAACTTAATCACATTCATATACAAATCTAAAGATTTCATTCAGGATAATATATTTCACATGGCAAGATCTACCATTTTAAATCATGTGTTGATGCAATGCATGAGCATGTAAAGGCATGAACAACATGAATATAATATTAATGAATCTACTAACCTTCTAAATAAAAGACATAAAATAAATGATATGTTCTAGCATCAAAAGAAACCCTATCCTAAATGTAAATCATAATTTCATATGACCGGGTTTGAGACACTTACTCGTTGCGGAAGACCCGGATCGTTTTGGTTGGCCTGTTACACTGCTTTTCCTTTTTTTGATCTTCTGAACCCCTCTATGCTCTCGTGTTCGTCCTTGTTCTCGTGGGTTGAGGTTGGCTACTAGAGTTGCCCTTTTTTTCCACGAACTAAACCCTAAGGGATTATTTGAGAGTTTCACACACTTGTGAATTTGAGAGCTTTTCTCTCTGTATATTATTAACTGTTCTCTCTCTATATTTTGGTTTTCTCTACGTATCATAAATTATATTCACAAAGAATATAATATATTAGATAAGAGCACATCCCTTCTTTTAAGGGATTTGATAACTACTATCCCATGATTTGAATTGGATCAAATCATGGATAGTTATTCTTATCACATAACCAAATGGGACCCGCAACCCATAGTGGGCGGATCATGGGCTCGGGTCCATCCCGACCCATTAAATTATAACAGCTCCCACTCGCCCACACAGGGTGAGGCGTCCACCCACATAAGGTGAAGCAATCTCTCAATCTTTACAATAATCTCCTCATACTAGAAAATAGTTCGTGCGACCTCACGAGAAGAACGTACAGTCTCATGAGCAACAATTATCAAATCATCTCTTGACCAATAAAAGTGCATCATTCGAGAGCATCTCGATTATACCCTAGACGGTTTGACTATACCAGATTAAGCACTCTTCATCCCTCATGGTAAGCAGTGCTTTACCCCAAATATGTGATGTACTCATGTCCTATATTGCAAACACATTACAACATAGACGCTGGCCAGCAATGAGTTACATAACATGGTATATTATCAAACAGTCTTCCCTAAGTCCTCATGTTAATTAAATTGGGCTCAACCGCTTTCCCAGACATGCCCCGTCAGACCGAATCACTCATGGTCCTCGGTTTGCATGCTAAAGTAGCGACATTAAACTTCCTCTTCATAACATAGTCTTAGGTCGACAAAGGGTAAAAATAGGATCATTGATCCTTGTGGCTCACACAGTGACGAAGCAGGGATCATTCATCACTCCCACTGTCGGTCGGCATAAAGCACATACAGTATGAATTGTATGCTATGGCGTTATCTCATAAAAATGAGCATGTCACTATGGATGGGTAGAAACGCCATACGAATCTGAGTCTAGTCGCTACGCAAGCGCCTAACCTGAGTTTTAGCCCAGTCACTCTCCAAGTGCCTGCCTGAAAAACTCACATTCGGCTATAATTCAGGCTACATAGAGTCTTGGCATCACTCTATGTTCGACCTATCATGAGGTCTCATCTTAGCTCCATCTAAGGCGACATGTCACTAATATATATATCTTGCTCACCTTCTAGGTGCCAAAGATATAAATGTCTTAATTCGCTATCTTAGCGCTAAATGACATAAATGTCTCATCTTGCTCGCTATCTAAGCGCCAAGGTGAATCACCCGTGTGAGAGGGTCGATTCTTGCCTGGTGACATATTTCAAAGATGTGCTATCAACAATATTTCACATAAGAATAAAGCTGATAAAATGAATACTCATATCATAAAACAATAACAATAATGTCGATACAAAAACAAAGTATCTAAGCATATCATATCCTACGGAGTCCCATACTCTTAGTATGAGAGAAGAACAAATCTCTAGCAATAGGCTTGGTCAAAGGATCAGCCACCATGCTACCAGTAGATATATGCTGTAAGATCACTTCCCCTTGTGAAACCATATCTCGAATGTAGTGGTACCGAAGCTCAATGTGTTTGGCCTTCCCATGGTACTTAGGGTCTTTTGCATACGCTAGGGCTGATGTACTATCAGAATATAGTAATACAGCATCCTCTGCATGAGCTGTAACACCTAAACGTTGCAAAAATCTCCTTAGCCAAACAGCTTCTTGGACAGCTGCTGAACAAGCCACATATTCTGACTCCATGGTAGAGAGTGCAATGCATGACTGTTTCTTACTACACCAAGAAACAGCTCCACCTCCTAGTATGAATGCATAACCTGAGGTGGACTTGCGCTCATCCTTGTCACTGGCCCAATCAGCATCGCTGTAACCTGTCAATCTCAGGTCTCCCGCCATGATAACATAGAGCATGATCACTGGTTCCACGAAGGTACCGTAGAATCCTCTTGACCGCTCTCCAATGAGCAGGTCCAGGATTGCTCTGATAGCGACTAACCATGCCAACTGCAAAGCATATGTCTGGACGTGTACACAACATCGCATACATCAGACTCCCAATTGCAGATGCATATGGCACTTTGGACATTTGATTCTTTTCCTCATCATTCTTAGGACACTGGTCTAGGCTGAGAGTGCATCCTTTTTCCATTGGAGTGTCAATGGGTTTGGAGTTATGCATATGAAAACGTTCAAGAATCTTCTTGATGTAAGTCCCTTGGGATAAACTAAGAAGTTTCTTTGAACGGTCTCTGGTAATCTTAACTCCCAGCACAAAATTTGCTTCACCCATGTCCTTCATCTCAAAAGTAGAGGACAACCACTTCTTAGTGGTGACAATGGAATCCATATCATTTCCAGCTAGCAAGATGTCATCAACATATAATGACAAGATTAGAATGCTTCTCTTAGGATCGTTTAAGATACACGCAATGGTCTTCTTCAATCATCTCAAAACCAAAAGAGGTAATGGAATCATGAAATCTTAAATACCATTGCCTAGATGACTGTTTGAGACCATAGATGGAACGTTTGAGGCGACACACTTTGCGCTCATGTCCCTTAGCTTCAAAACCCGCTGGTTGAGCCATATAGATCTCTTCATCTAGTTCTCCATTGAGAAATGCAGTCTTAACATCCATTTGGAAAAGCTCTAAATCCTGTTTTGCTACAATGGATAGGATCAGGCGTATAGAGGCAAATCTCACCACTGGGGAGAATGTATCCTCATAGTCAATACCCTCTCGTTGAGTATAGCCTTTCGCCACGAGGCGCGCCTTGTACCTGTCAATTGAACCATCTGCCTTGCGTTTGACCTTTAGAACCCATTTGTTTCCAATGGTCTTGCGCCCAGGCGGAAGATCAACTAACTCCCAGACATTATTCTTGTCCATGGAACTCATCTCTTCCTGCATAGCAGTCATCCACTCATCCCTATCTGGTGAATGGAGCGCTTCACTGAAAGAAGCAGGCTCATCCACATCTTTAGCATCGCATAGGAGAACATTCCCCTCAATCTCAAAATGACGACGAGGAATGTGGCCTCTGCTGCTAACTCGGCGGGCTTGAGAATCTTGATCTAGTGTAATACTGCCACTAGGTTGAAGATCACTCCCACTATCTTCAGCGATTACAGGACGAGGAACTAATCCCCCACCCTCGCTTGAAGATGGTAAGGTGCCTTCATCTTCCTCTAACTCATAGAGGTCAAGATCTCTGTTAGCATCGCCAATGCTAGGAAAATCAGTCTCGATGAAATCGATATCGCGCGACTCTATTTCAGTCATTCCTCCATTGGGATGTTCACCATACATGACATATCCTTTCGAGCTATCAGAATATCTTATGAAGATATGCTTCCTAGCTCTAGGGCCCAATTTACCATACTTATGGGCGGTGCTGTGTACAAAACCAGCAGATCCCCAAGGGCGTAAATGCTCCAAATTGGGCTTTTCGCCTTTCCAAAGTTCGTATGGGGTGGAGGAAACTGACTGAGAAGGCACACGGTTAAGTATGTAGGCAGCAGTCAAAAGTGCATCCCCCCAAAAAGATATTGGGAGGTTAGCTTGCGCCATCATAGACCTAACCATGTCTAACAGTGTTCTATTCCTTCTCTCCGCTACACCATTTTGTTGCGGAGTGTTAGGAATAGTAAGTTGTCTGCGTATCCCCTTTTCTTCACATAGATCCTTAAATTGATCAGACAAGTACTCGCGCCCACGGTCAGTTCGAAGAGCTTTTAGGCTCTTTTCATGTTGATTCTCAACCTCTGCTACAAAGCGTTTGAAACAATCCAAAGCTTCATAGCGGTGAGCGATCAACTGAACATAACCATATCGCGTGTAGTCATCAATGAATGTGAGAAAATATGAGGCGCCATGACGTGCCTTTACATTCATAGGTCCGCAAATATCTGAGTGGATTAACTCAAGCGGTTGAGTAGCTCTCACAGCCTTACCAAAAGGCTTTCTACATGCCTTGCCTGCCAAACAAGGCTCACATATAGGTAGGTCGACCTTAGCGAGTGGGCCTAAAAGACCTTCTCTAGCTAACCTGGTCATCCTATCTTTCCCTATGTGCCCCAGTCGGGCATGCCATGTAGATGAACTGATAGTCATATTACAATCAATTACAAAAGTAGATGAGGTAGAAGATTCAAATAAATCAATTTTAAATAAACTTTCACAAATTGACCCATGTCCAAAAATGACATCATCCAACAAAATATCCAGACCATTCAAACTTAAATGAAAATCATATCCTAACTGCAACAATGTAAAAACAGATAAAAGATTATAAAGGACTCCAGGCACATAAAGGACGTCATGGAGAAGTAGTGTGCGCCCTGTGCGCAAGTGAAGTTGGTACGAACCCACTCCTAATGCTTCTTCATAACTTCCATTTCCCATGTACACAACATGGGTCCCAGCTGGAATCTTTCTATAATCTACGAACCCTGCTCGATCTCGAGCTACATGTCTTGTTGCTCCTGTATCTATAATCCAATCAGAAATAGATTTAGCAACAAATACATGTGAGCATACAAAAATGCTACTTGGATAGCATACATAAATGCTACTAAGATCAAGTGGAAGGGATACCTTTTTCGGCTCAGTGCAATCACGAGCGAAGTGTCCCAGTTTGTTGCAGTTGTAGCACTTCATTTTGGATATATTTTTCTTTGCACCGCGTTTGCGCTTGTGCTGATTTGCACCCTTGTTGACTTTGGGAGCATTAGTGCTAGGCCCACCCTGCCTTGCTGCCTTGCCCTTGTCTTTGCGCTTAAACCCATTTGGTTTGCGCTGCCCACTATGGGCGATAAGGGCTGCAGATTTGGTCGCCTCTTGGCGCTCCGCTTCCAATTCCACATGACGAGATATATCAGCAAAGTTTTTGATATTCTCATTATGGGTCATGATTTGTTTCATGCTAATCCATGAATCAGGAAGGGATCGTATTACAGCTTGCACTTGTTGCTCATCAGTAAGGACATTTCCAGCAGCCTTTAAGTCACGAATCATTCCAGACATCATTCTAAGATGTTCAGTCATCGTATGCTTTGGATCCTTACGGTACACCTCAAACTTGAGGACTAGGCTCCTTAGCCTAGTGGTAGATGTACCACCGAAGTCAAACTTGAGTTGGTCCCACATGTCCTTGGCATTTTGGAAAGTCTCATACTCTCCAATCAGATCATCATGCATGCTGCTTAGCATAGTAAAGCGCGTGCTTCGATCTTTTTTAAACCAAGACTGGTAGGCTTCCAAATCACGTCTGTGTTGGGCCGTATTCCCATCTTCAGGTCTGGTCATTTTACTGGACAAAGTTTCCAGGAGCTCTTGCTCATTAAGAAGATACTGAATCTTCCTATGCCAGATGTCATAATTGTTGCCAGTTAATTTGTCGCCCCTAGTTAGATCAGCTACTACATTTTTGGCTGCCATTATATCTACATTCAATTCACAAAAGGGTCGACTTATTAGTTATTTTGCACATCTTTATCTTATTTAATCGAAAATCCAATTAATAAATATTATCTTTCTACACATTTGAGATCGAAACTCTGCTAGGCTCGGAATCATCTCCCAAAATGTGTGGAATAAGAATATATTTATTAATTAATTTTCAAGTAAATTTATATATTAGGGGTATAAGGACCTCGCCTAATATTTGCCATTTTATTATATTAACAAAATAATATAATCATGCATAACATTGTATATTAACAGATAATATATAGTCATGCATCATTGGTTTGCGCCATACACCATTCATTGCGCAAGAATCCCATGTGGATTCTTAAATTGACAATTTAACTTATGTTAAGAATATTCCACGTATAATGTTGGCGTGAAACACATCCCCTTACAAGTTTTTCCCTTAAAATAATACAACCTTATAATTTAAATTACATTTCCAAAAATTAATCCCTACTACAAAAGGATCTAATTTACATTAAATTAAATGGGAAAATGGGGATGTCACGTTTCACATTATACCTCATGGAATATTCTTAAGCCATACACGCATACAAGAACATAAGCTTAAATAAATTGTCAATTTTGCCCATCCATTAATCCTAGAACTAATATGCTTGCACATCAACAAAAATATTGGTCTTTTAATGGATGGGACGGTCCAAAAAAAACTTTAGGGCAGCAAGCAATAGACAACACATATCATGCTTTCAATCAATACAAAAATATTGTAATAGCTACACTAAAAATTTCCAGATTTTAATCAATTTTCCATAATTTTTAATCACAATAAATATTATAGAAAACTCTAGACTATAATATAAATCTGGAAAAAAAAAATTTATATGAACATAAAAATGTTCCACTGTTTCACCAGAATGAATTTATACAATACACTTTACTGTTACTGTTACTTAAACGTAATATTAATATCACTGTACAGTAACATTAATATTATCATGAAAGAGAGTATTTCAATTGGTAAGCATGCATTGTATTGAACACTATGACGTTCTGAGTTCAGAATCTAGTATTCTCTTTTAACTATCTCAATTACATGCAAAATTCAGCCCATAACAGTTCAGCCCATGCATTGATAGTAAGTCCAATAAAACTACAAAGAGAACTTTATTTGGCCAGTGGCCACTAAATCGAAATTCGAACTGGCCAGTGGGTTTCGTATAATGCATGCAACAAATCCAGAATCAACCCACACGAAATCAAGCCAATAACGTGAAACCCCATCATAGATCAAAACAAACAGTAAAATACCAATAAATCCGGCGAAATAACAGTACAGTAAACATTCGAATTTAGCTGTTCCGAACGTTTCAATTTTCAAGTTTTTGAAAATTATGATTCAACTATTAAATCACTTATATGCCGCACAGTACAAACCTTTTAATTCTTTGGTCCGTTTTACTCAAAAATTTTATTAGATTATTCCTTTACTCATAGGAACATAACCACATAAAAAGTTTTACATAAAAAACTTTACAATTTTAATAATGGTTTAATCCAATAAAACATAGCATCAAAGAACATCATAGCATAAAAAAAACAGCAAAGCAAGCCAAACTATAGCTCTGATACCAATGTAAATCATAATTTCATATGACCGGGTTTGAGACACTTACTCGTTGCGGAAGACCCGGATCGTTTTGGTTGGCCTGTTACACTGCTTTTCCTTTTTGATCTTCTGAACCCCTCTATGCTCTCGTGTTCGTCCTTGTTCTCGTGGGTTGAGGTTGGCTACTAGAGTTGCCCTTTTCTTCCACGAACTAAATCCTAAGGGATTATTTGAGAGTTTCACACACTTGTGAATTTGAGAGCTTTTCTCTCTGTATATTATTAACTGTTCTCTCTCTATATTTTGGTTTTCTCTACGTATCATAAATTATATTCACAAAGAATATAATATATTAGATAAGAGCACATCCCTTCTTTTAAGGGATTTGATAACTACTATCCCATGATTTGAATTGGATCAAATCATGGATAGTTATTCTTATCACATAACCAAATGGGACCCGCAACCCATAGTGGGCGGATCATGGGCTCGGGTCCATCTTGACCCATTAAATTATAACACTAAACATTTTTTTTTTTCTTAATTCCATGAAACTAAAAAAAATTTATGTACACAAAACGAATTATTTCTAATGAAAAAAATTGAAAGGAAAATCCTTGAACCTCAAACGCACCAAATCTCCCAAACATGAATTGGTCACCAGAACCTTCTTCTTTTCTTGAACTCCTTTAGTCATCAAGCTCCTTCTTCCTCTTTCCAGATTCATGATCTCTTCTTATAGCCTTGATGAAGTACATGTGTGATTTGATTGGATGCTTTGATCTATTAATGAGGATGATCAGTTGATTTACCTAGAAGATAATCAAATTTGGTGTCACAATAGTCGAATCTATGGATTCCTAAGGGAATTAAGTGTTGTGTATGGTGTTTTTGGATGATGACATTGACACTTTTATAGTTTGGAAAATGACATTTCCGCTCCCTGAGATGTAACAAAAGTAATAAGACGTAAAAAAAAAATTTGGATTTATTTCTCACGCTCTTCTCTCTCTCTCTCTCTCTTCCTTTTTTTTTTTTTTTTTTCCTCTTATGTTTCTTTCCACTAGCTGGACCAGCTTCTCTCCACTAGTCACAGTCGCCGCCTAAAAAATCTCAAGCCACACCACTTCATTATCAGCCAACTAACAAGCGGCCACACTCAAACTAGATTTGTTGCATATGTCCTTGATCTCACAGCTTCCTTCGTCGAAACAACCTTTGCTTGAGCACGCATTGACTCACTTCAACCTCATCTTCATCGTTAGAGACCTACACCCAAGCTATGAAAGCTACCACAACCACCACCCTCCACAGTAAACCAACTTAGCCAACAACAAACTTATACAAACACAAATCATCAAACCCATCTAAAGAAAACCTAACCCAAAATCAAATCTCATTAACCCAGGTTGCCATTACAAAAACCCCACCCCAAATCTCTTAATCAGAACCTAGCCTCGACAACGATGTAGGTTTGAAGGTAACGACAACTCGGTTGCGTGTTTAGGTGGCAATAATTTACGGCAAAGGCAGTGTGAAGCTTAATAATTATTTACATATAAGGGAACTTAAGTTTACAGGCACAATAGTTTTTTGTGAATGATGCATAATAAAAGTTGTGCGAATAATACATCCACGTAAAAGTGATGTTGCCTCAATCATAACAAGCCATGTCAATAACTAAAAATAAAAAAACAAAATATGTTGTGCCCCAAATTTGTTAACTTAATCTGTGCTCCAACCTATAGTCTTGAAATACTTGTAGAGTAGTCCTATAATCCATCACAAATTCACAACACTTTTTGAGTTAGTCTATTTGCATTACAATTACTACTAATAATCTTCAACACTCCTTACCATCTAGTTCTACAATGAGTATTTCAATTCCGAGTTCCTTAACATGAATAAAGTCCATCTCTTAAAGCCCACGATCCTATTATGACCCACTTGATTGTAAAAAGGCCTACATCCAACTGAAATCATCGTGGATGAGCCCCCTCCCCCAGCTGAGCCTGAATCCCGAAATGAGGCGTATCAACATTGAGTTTGTAGTTTGTACCAACCAACCCCACATGAAAGACAAGTGAGGTGAGGATGTTGGATGTGGCTCTGAAGTCTGGGTAATTATAGAATATTCTGGGAGTATATTAAATGTGTATATCCTCCTCTCATATAAATGGTGGATTCTATTAATTAAATTTATGGTAGGATTCACTATTTATGTGAGAGAAGGGAGTACGTATTTAATGTACTCCCGAAATATTTTATAATTTTCTCTTAAGTCTTACCTCTTATAATAGTATTGACCTTCCCAACTCACATTGAAAAAGACTTCTCTAATTACTTCCAAAATAATTTGGCCATTTATATAAAACATCATCAATGTGGCACTCATTCTGCTGTTCAATCTCCTCCCCCAAAAGAAAGAAAAACAAATCTTATGAATGTGTTTGCTTAATTTTAAAAAAATGCATTTGAATTGGTATTATAAATTTTTTATTCCACTTTTTGTATTTCACTTTATACACCATCAGTTACAATTTAACTTATGCTTATTTATTTTTATATAAAATAACTAAGATTTAAAATTTAAACAAATTAAACGTGTTATATTATAATTATGGGTTAATTACAATAAACCTACCTGTGGTTTGGCCCGTTTTAACATTGTCTACCCATAGTTTAAAACGTGTCACTTTACCTATCTGAGGTTTAAAACGTTAGTGGTCATTACCCACCTAGCCCAATTCCGTTAGAAAAACAAGTCGAGTATAAAAGCAACATTTCCAATTGATTTTTAGGGTTCTAACTCAAAAACCCAGAATCAGAAATTTCCATTTTTGATCCCATCTCTCCTCTGATGTTCTTTCCAATCCCAATTCGTTTCTGCACAAACTGAACCATAATAAAATCATGGGTAGCCGAACGCGTTGGAGTCGATGATGGTGGTCGCCAGTGGTCTTCGCTGCTACCACGCCTTCTCTCTCCTCAGATTAGGTTGCTTTCTCCAGATCGGGTCGTTTTCAGTCTTTCTCTCTCCAGATTCTGAGCACCCTAAAAAAACTCTGGCCAAACCCACTCATCCGCCACCTACAGGTCCGAGAAATATCGAACCATCCACCGCTGCTACAAAATCACAAATCGGCGCCAGATCCAACCCGGAGCTAGAGAGAGAGATACCGAGCAAGAGAGGGACGGATTGTGTGCGAGGGCGGGAGGATCCAAATGGATCCGAGTTAGGTCTTGATGTTGTTTTTTGTGTTGCCCCTGTTGTGTTTGTTGTATTGCTTCAAAGGAAATGAAGGGCATTTACATAGACTTGTTGTATTGTAAGTTCTCTAGTTCTAGATTTTGGTGTTGGGGTTTGAGTAATTTTGCTGTTGGGGTTTGAGTTTTCAGGAAAATTTCTTTAATTTCTTGTTGGTGTTGGTGTTGGTTTTTTTTTTTTTTTTTGTTCTTTGCTGTGTTGTTTGGGAATTGAGAATTTAATTACTCAAAAACTCCACTTAAACTCAAAAAGTAATTGTAGAAATTTTAGCTTTTTAGTTTTATTTGGTTTGCCCTTTTTGAGTTTTATTAATTTTCTGAGAAAAAGTTGTTTTGAATCCAAATTTTTTTATGTTTTGTGTCTGTATTTGTTTTTTTTAACGGAAATGGGCTAGGTGGGTAATAACTGCTAACGTTTTAAACCTTAGGTAGGTAAAGTGACACGTTTTAAACCATGGGTATGTAATATTAAAACGGACCAAACCACATGTAGGTTTACTGTAATTAACTCTATAATTAATAAAATAAAGTAGGTTATAAAAAATAAGATAGATGATATATATTTGTCTTAGATTTCACGTATCGTTTGGTAACAAAGTGAAGTAAAATTGCTTAATTAACATTTTTTTTAATTGAGATGTCTCATTTTTATTGGCCCAACTCTTTCACTCAGCAGGTATTGTATTTTTAATCGAAGTCCCCTCAGCCACCGCCGCCTCCTCCTATTTTCTCAGGAAACAAACACTGCTTATTACTTTCCTCAGAAAAATAGAGAGGACCTCACAACAATACTCATGGCTTCCTCTACCATTTCTCCAAATCCCACATCTTTCATCCCCACCAAGGTCATTAAATTATCCCAGCTCCCATTTTCCCTAATCTCTCACTCTTAACTTTTGTTTCCCATTTTATTCTGACAAATTTTTCAGTAACGCATTTCTAAAAATTCCTTCCTTTTGTCTCGTTTTGTTTTGCAAAAAGATTTGGGGTTCACTGCTATTTCGACACCGTCACTATTTTCTATCCCGAAATGCAAGAGAACGATTTCCACAAAAATTTGTTCGGTCATGGCGCCGCAACAATCGGAACGCAAGCCTGCCACCACTGGCTCAGATGGGTTTCTTTCAAATTTTTCTCATTGATTTTTGTGTTTTTGGTTAATTGGTTTGATGGGTTTTGTGGATTTTAATGGTGGGGTTTTGGTTTATTTCAGGTCAAGACCGCAATGACGATGACCGAGAAGATATTCGCTAGGTCTTCTAAGAAAACCCAGTTGAGCCCCGGTGAGAATGTTTGGGTTAACGTTGATACTTTGATGACCCATGATGTTTCTGGCCCCGGTTCGATCGGAATCTTCAAGAAAGAGTTCGGCGAGAACGCCAAGGTGTTGAATCCTCTTCATCTAATACCAATGATATCATGATGTTTTTGAAGCTCATATGTTAAATTGATCGGTAGTAGCGTAAATTGAGTTGGTGATGCACTTTGAAGGCCTAAGGCCAAAAATTTAAGTGGGGTTTTTTTTTTTTTTTTTTAATATTTAAATATCAATTAAATATTGTTTTTACAACTTAGAGTTTCGGATTAGATTTTTATTGGCTGGGGGGTCTTCTTGGAGGTGGAGGAAAAGATGCACAGTGGTGATGTCATGAAAGTAGGCATATGAGCAGAATTGCATGCGTGAATTGAAACCTAATGCTCCATGAAGTGGGGTCTTGTTTGTGCTCATTAAAATTGTAACTCTACCATGAGACTCATTCTGTCAAATTATGGCTTAAATTTTGAGTTTTGAGCTTAAATGCTGTTGTAATTCAATCTTTGGTGATCTCTAAGTGTGTTCAATTGTGTATTTGCTGTGTCTGATATACTATTGTTTTGGAATTAAGGTTTGGGACAAGGAAAAGATTGTAATAATACCTGACCATTACATCTTCACAAGAGATGAACGTGCAAACCGTAATGTGGATATATTGAGGGATTTCTGCATGGAGCAAAACATCAAGTACTTTTATGATATTAAAGACCTTAGTAATTTTAAGGTATGACTCTACAGTCTTCTTTACTTACTCTGCATTTCCGATTTTGTTCTCCTCAAGGGCTTATAGTTTATTCTTTGGTTATCGACACTAATAGTATAGTATACTTAATTAAATTTTAGGCTAACCCAGATTACAAAGGTGTTTGCCATATTGCTCTTGCACAAGGTCATTGCAGGCCTGGAGAGGTATGGTTCTGTTATCGAGTTCATTGAAATGTTAATAATTTATATTAAACTTTATGCCTTTATGTTCCACAGCTATTGTTAAACCTTTTTCATTGTCTTCAGGTCCTGCTGGGTACGGACTCTCACACTTGTACAGCTGGAGCATTTGGCCAATTTGCCACTGGAATTGGCAACATGGATGCAGGTTTTGTGTTGGGCACCGGGAAGCTCCTGCTCAAGGTCTGTAGATGCTTTATTTTGGTGTCCTAGAGTTTATTATTATGTGTCTCTAATTTTTATATGTTATTTGATGTTTATTTTTTTGGGATAGATATGATAAATTGGAACCTATGTCCGCTCCATGATAATTGCTCTTTATCATTGGGCCAAGATACTAATTGGTTTTTGGTGTAGGCGAGATTCGAACTTGGGTTCCTTATTCGATGATAGGGGACTTTACTAGTTGAGCTAACTAGAACCCACTTTATAATCAAATAACATTTATATGTTATTTGATGTTAGAGAGTATTCATGTCATTTGTGTAACTCAATAGATATATTGGACTATGTTGATACAATTATGGTGAATTTTGCCCCCTGATTTTTTGGTCTAGCTATGATTCCTTGGTTGCTTTCATCTGAGAACTATGCTTTTGTTCTGTTGGCTAGCATTTATACACATCCTCACTTTAACAACTTACTTTTGCAAGGATGCTTTTAATTCTAATATTTAAGGTCTTCCAAATATGGCTCTACTTCCCAAAGTAGTGGTCTTCCAGGAACTTAGACATTCCTTATTTCACTTGAGTACGCGCACACACACAATTCCAAATATGTTTCTCCAGGACTGTTGAATTTTATAAGATACCTCTTTGTCTATTGTGTATATTAGGTATATTAGGTATTATCTGGGGTGATGCATTGGAACATATCTTTTACTCGGAATGTGCAAGACTGGGAGTTGGAGTCTCTTACCTCCTTTATGGATTGCATTTATGCATGTTCCTTGAAGGGGGAGGGAGAGGATCATTTGGGTTGGGAGAGTCTTCATACTTTTTCCGTCAAAAGGTATTATCGATCTTTAACTCATACTTCTTCGAATTTGTTCCCTTGGAAGATGGTTTGGAAGGCTAAGGTCCCCCCTCGTGTTGCTTTTTTCTCATGGATTGCTTCTTTGGGGAAGGCTCTTACTATTGACAATCTGAGGAAGCGAGGCTTGATTCTCCAAAACTGGTGTTGTTTGTGTCAAAGCGATGGGGAAAGTGTGGATCATCTGTTTCTACACTGCTCTATGGCTACAGATATGTGGTCTATGGTGTTTGGTTTGTTTGGGGTTGAGTGGGTTATGCCTAGAACGGTCATGGATCTTTTTTCTTGTTGGATGGGGCAGCTTGGGCAGCATGATTCTGTTCTGGTTTGGAAGATGGTCCCGCACTGCTTGATCTGGTGTTTGTGGCATGAGAGAAATACTCGCCATTTCGAGGATTCTGAACGTCACATTCATGAGCTGAAATTATTCTTTTTTCATACCTTATTTGATTGGGTTGTGGGGTCGGGTGGCTCTTCTATTCACTCCATGTTGGAGCTGATAGAATTTTGTAAATTTTGATTCTTTTGCCTTTTTGGGCCTTCTTAATAATACTCATTACTTATCAAAAAAAAAATATTAGGTGTATTCATAATACGTACACTACATACATATGTTATACATATTAGAACTTTGAATTCTTATGTTACTCTTTGACATCTTGCTAATTTCAGTTAATCATTGAAAAGGTCAATAAAGATGTTCAAAAAATAATAGGAAAACCCTAAAGTTTTAAGTGAAACACTTAACCTCCTTGTGGTATTGTTTTGTTTGTAAACCGTTAAAAATCTGTGAAAATAAACGGTGAATTGCTCATATGATGACATGTGTCTATATTTAGAGCTGTATTTTCACATAAAATAAGGCGCTTTGTGTTACCCTAAAGAGTAAGTGTTATACAATTAATGGTTTACACATAAAACAATACCATAGGGGATTAAACGTTACACTCAAGACCGTAAAAGGGTTTTGTGTTTTATAGGGGAACCATTGGGGGTTTTGTGTATTTTTCCCAAAAATTATTTTCTCTTTTCAACATTTCCACGAAAAAGCCAAAGGCATTGATTGAGAGCACCAAGCAATGGGAAAATACTTTCCTTGGCATAGCATATGGAAAGTTCATGTATCACCAAGGGTGTCCTTTTTCTATTGGTGCGCTGTGTTGGGGAAGGTTTTGACAATGGACAATCTAAGGAAACAAGGGATAATAATTACATATTGGTATTTTTTGTGTAAAAATCATGGAGAGTCTATGGCTCATTTTTTCCTACATTGTGCGGTGGCCTGGGAATTGTGGCCCTTAGTTTTCTGTTTGTTTGGTGTTTCATGGGTAATGCCCAATTTCATGATGGGCTCATTATCCTATTGGAAAGGAAAATTTGACAAGAGAAGTAGTGGGGATACATGGAAAGCTATTCCATTGTGCTTAATGGGGTGCATTTGGAGGTAAAGGAATGTGTGTTGCTTTGAAGGCATTGAGTTACATTTGATGAATTTTAAGTTTTTATTTTTGAAGATATTATATGAATGGACTTGGCCTCTTCTTCATTTAATACGACAAACTTTTTAGAGTTCTTGGATATTGTTTTATTGTATATTTTATTTTTCATTCCTTTTGGTCCTTCCTTTGTATACTACCCATGTACTACGGTGGTGCCCCTTTGAAATTTTTTAATGAAATTATTTCTTATCAAAAAAAAAAAAAAAAAGCAAGTCCAAAAGGCTCTTCTTTAGAAATGTTCAACGTTATATGTAAAAAATAAAATAACAAAATATTAATATGAAAAGGCACTACCATTTCCCCCCTTAAATTATGGAAAGCTTCTAGATCATCAAGTCTCAATACTTACTATTTTTAAAAGATAAAACTTGAAACTTTTTTTATGAGTAATAAAATGCTTTAAAAGTACGAAAGGGGTGCAACCCTAGTACACAGGAGGTATACAAAGGAAAGCCCATACAAAAATTTAAAACAAGTAGAAAGAATGAAAATACAATAACAACTAGTGAAAGCTCAAAGAGTCCAGGAACTCTAGGAAGTTCATAGTAGAAAATGAACGAGAGGTTGAAATTCATATAGAGTTTTCAAGAATAGGAACTTTCACTTTTTTGCCAGGCCAAGTTCCTTCCCCTCAAACAACAAGCATTGTGTTCTCTCCGGATACACCACATTAAGCACAAAGGAATGACTTTCCATTTCTCCCCATTGCTTCTTTTGCCAAACCGGCCCTTCCAACAGGATAGCCCATCCAAGATGGAAGATGGCATGAACTTTTGATGTGCTCTGCCTAGGAAAAGAATTCCCTCCTCTTAATACCATGTAATAGTTATTTACCCGAAAGCCTTTAGAGCGCATAAAAATCCATTCCAATTTATCTTCCCCTCCCAAATACAAATTTTTGTAGCATATATGTCCTCCAATAATGGAGCCATTTGTTCTATGTCCCAATCATGTACCTCTACTAAACACCAGATTTCAAAAATAAAAAAAGAACCATTTTTGTACTCTAAATAACCTGCAACTGTACCTTTTCTGTCCCTAGCAATTAGGTAAAGACTAGGATAACACTCCTTAAGAGGAGCCTTGCCATTGCCAACCACAAGTTTGAGAAGGGATGAGAATCTATGTGTGTTGGCCGTCATTCTGTGTATTTGTTCTATCTTATAAATTGACAGTTTTTCTTGTCTTATGTAGAATTGTATTTCTTGTATCCTAACATCTAATATTAATGCATCTTTAATTTGTAGGTGCCTCTGACTTTGAGATTTACAATGGATGGTGAAATGCCAAGCTATTTGCTTGCAAAAGACTTGATTTTACAAGTAAGTTAAACTGGGTCTACAACCTTTTATTTCTTGTGAATGTTCATACTGCAGCCTTATACATTATATCACTTTTGTAGTATGAGCCAATTTTTTTTTTTAGTTGGTTTGTTTAAATATTTTTCCTGAACAATCTTCACTTCAGATAATCGGTGAAATATCTGTATCTGGTGCGACATATAAATCTATGGAGTTTGATGGCACAACTGTTGAAAGTCTAACTGTAAGTAAACTTCAAAAGATATTTGCTGGAAGTGTATGACATCATTCAAATTTATGTCTCCAAATGTTAATCACACTTATCTGTTAGTAATTTATACCAGTGGATTATAAATTTAAGTTCTCTAATCCTCTCTACTTGATAGATGGAAGAAAGGATGACGTTATGCAACATGGTTGTTGAAGCTGGGGGAAAGAATGGTCTTATCCCTGCTGATAGCACTACATATAAGTACCTTGAGGTTAGTGGTATAGATCATCGGATGCATTTGGTTTCGATAGTACTCTATGTGACGTGTGTGTGTACATGCTCACATATGTATGTGTTGGCTATGCATGTATTTGCGCATGTTTATGTGAACATGAGGTTAATAAACCATGAGCCTGTGTTTGAAACCTATCTTTGTCTTTGTGGGGTTAGGTTGCCACCTGATGAAAAATTAATTGCTTCAAGACTTGCTTTTTTTGAACAGACGATTTTTATTTCAACTTATAAAAAAAAAAAATATATTGGGGTGAACATTTGCTTATAATTTTATCTTTTGTTCTGCACAGGATAAGACTTCTGTGGCCTATGAACCAGTTTATAGTGATGAACAAGCAAGGTACTATATGTGTAAAATAATTGCTATAGAGTTCCATACCTCTTCCTAGTTATAATCTTACTGCTTATATATATTAACTTTATGATCTAGAGTATATAATTTGAACTTAATGTGGACATATACTCAATATATATATATATATATATATAATTTTTTTTTTGGGTTGGGGAGGGGATATCATTGAGTACCTAGGAGTTTTTCTTTTGATAAGTGAGTACCTAGGAGTTGAAACAAATAAAAAATGACAATTTGATTTTCAACAAATTGTTGGTTCCAACTTTGAATATGATTTTGTGGACCTCCCAACATACAGTCAACAAATAGCTACAGATTCCTTGGCGTCTTATTACTTACAGGTACACTTTCTTGCCATAACTGGCAAGAATGCATAGAAAATAGTCAATTCTCCATCCTAAAGCCAAACTTCCAACTCATCAAGTTATGTTCGACTTTATTGCTAAAAAAGTAATTATTAATAAAATAGTGGGAAATTGAATAATCAAAGAAAGGTTCCATGTAAGTTTGCTAATTGGAAAAGCCTTATTTTGTCCATTATATTGGTAATTAGTGAATAGTTTTCTATTTGTATTAAAGATGCAGTCCAAGTGATTAGGTGAATTTTTGGGGAAGAGGGCAGAGGGGTTAGTGTGAGTTTAGTCATGACATCATTTTTAATTTGAGAATTTAGTAAATATACTTCTCATGATTGCTTTCCATTTTTTTTTATTGGTTTTTTACAGTTGTAAATGAGATATGATGAAAAACAAGCATTAGTGTACCAATTGTAGCTCGTAGATAGCAAAATCTTATACATGCCGAGTGCTTCTTTTGCTTAAATAGTGAAACACAAAGCTTCGTTTTCATTTTCTTTTTCTCTCGTTTAATGCCTATGCGTGTTTTGGATAAACTTTCTGAAGCACTACAAATACCTCAGGTTTCATTTGCTCTAATGATTTCGGTTATGCACTACAAACTAAATTGCTATGAATTTGATTCACGTCTTGACTTTGAAGATTTTCTGCGGTCATATCATTGAACATGTATTGACTGAAAGCTGGCAGCATTAAGAAAACATTTGGTTGTTTTCAGAGTTATTAACTTTCTCATCTTGAAACTTTATCAGATATTGAAGGAATGACTTTAGTAATTCAATGAGTATTTTAGTTATTCTAGATATCTTCTGGCATACTGTGATCAAGATGAGGATATTATTTAATGAAATACTGAATCAACTTCTTTACTTTGCCAAAAATAACCTTCTTTGATGACTTTCCAATTATTGTTTTTTTCCTTCTTTTGGATTCATTTTTAATGATGAGTTTAATTTTCTTGGCTTTTAGATTTCTTTCTGAGTACATATTTGATGTCTCAAAACTGGAGCCACTGGTAGCAATGGTGGGTGATTTTGACAGGTGTCAAAGAGTAGATTTCCTTTTTTTCTTTTTTCTCTTTTTCTTTTCCTAATGTAATTTCTGTTGTAGTTCTTGACAGTTTGCTAGCTCTGCCTTTCTTTTATTGTGAATGAGTAATGATGTAAATATATCTTCGCAGCCGCATTCTCCGGATAATCGGGCTTTAGCAAGAGAGTGCAAAGATGTGAAAATTGACAGAGTATATATTGGATCTTGTACTGGAGGAAAGACCGAGGATTTTATGGCTGCGGCCAAAATTTTCCTAGCTTCAGTAAGAAGACATTATCTCTGTTATATTGCCATTGGACAATTTCTTCTATAGCAGTATGCCTTATTTGCATATTTTGTTCTTGTGTAAGATTATATTTAGACATTTCAACATAATTTAATTTATTGAACAATCAAATTGTGATTTAGGTATTTCATTTTGCACATTTTTAGGAGTTATTGAGACTTTGTTCTGGAGGTGTTTATGTAGTAACTGTGATCCTTTTTAGAGCTTCTTATTTTAATTTACTTTATTTGTTTTTCCAGATCCACAGTTGTAGCTTCCGGAGCCATTACTTATAAAAAAAAAAAATTTATTTTCACCCATATTTTCTGGGAATTAAGCTGAAAAGATGTAATTGCTTTTTCTCAGGGCAAAAAGGTCAAAGTCCCCACATTCCTTGTTCCTGCAACTCAAAAGGTTTGTAATACAATTGTGATAAATAGAAAATAATCATAGGTAGATTAGTGATAAATAAAATAATATGCATCTATATGATAAAATTTGCAGGTTTGGATGGACGTATATAGTCTCCCAGTACCAGGATCTGGTGGCAAGACTTGCTCCCAGATTTTCGATGAAGCTGGCTGTGATACACTTGCAAGTCCTAGTTGTGGTGCTTGCTTGGGTGGCCCTAAAGACACTTATGCACGCATGAATGAACCTATGGCAAGTTATTCCTATCCTTCTTTTGCACCTTTTCAAATAGTGCTATTGGTTCAACATAACCTAGCTCTTTATTTTCAAAAGGAGATCCTTATTTCCAGCTATAATATTTAGGAAAAATCAATAGAACTATTAAATTGGAATGATAAAACTTGCCTATGGCTCATCCCTATTGGTCATCACTTCCCGTAATTGTACATAGAAATTCCAGACTTACCTGGGATGAGTAACCCAGTAAGTTGTGGATAGACTCGAACCTATGTTCATGGAAATCCCGCTGGGGGGGGGGGTGTTGTTAGCTCTACCAGTGCATTCGTTCCTCTGCTGGTCTGTTATCCTTAATGCCTTCCATCAGTATCAGTGAGCGTCTTTGTTTCCTTTAGATTTTAGCCTCTTACCAGCAGCAGGTCTGCCATGAGCAACAAGATTCTGAATGCGTAACATGCCTTTGTTGCTCACTCGAGGTCATAATGTTAAGTGCACTAATTTTTCCTGAGAATGTTACATGATGCTTGTCATAATGCCAATAAGTAATCATGATTAAATGATTAGACTTATTGCAGTGACTACTAAACATTATTATGGTGTTTAGCAATATTGTGATTCAATTGGGCATAATTGTTTTGTAGTTTACACTTAAATCCTTTGTCAACTAAAGCAACCTTTCATGTATTTCTTATTTAGCTTATCATATTTAATATCGAAGAAATATCTGCTGTCTCTTCTTCCATAGGAGTGAATTATTCATCATGTAAAATGGCCTGTAGAGCCATGCATGTTATTGCAAAATTCCAATGGACCTTCTTGTAGAGTGTAGATCCTCGATACCTTGCTATCCACTAATATCCTATAACCAGTTACATTCTCCATGTCTGCATTAAGAAACAATTGGATTTGGGCATTAATATATCAACAAAAAGATCAAATTGGTATGACTTTCTGACCATAGTTCAGTTCTTTAGGTGGATAATTGTTGGGGATGTTCTAGAAAAAGGTGTACAAAGTTATACTGTTAAATTTTTTTTCTTTGCTGATGCTTAATATACATGGTCTACCACGTTGATCTTCCTTGATGGAGGGTTTGTACTCCTATGCATTTACCACATTTTAGGGGGGTTTGGCAAAGTCACAAGTGACTAGTTTTTATTTTTCAGAGTGTTATGTCCCTATGGCAGCAATTGCTGTCATTCCATTTGATGCCTTTGTGAAAATAAACCAAAATGACATGTTCTTAAGGGAGGAAAGTACTTTTTAAGGGACCAAAAAGCAAGCTTTAACCCGTCGTCTTAATAATTTGTCAGTGAGTTTTAAGCCGTTATGGTTGGTTAGCAGTGGAATCATTATATAATGGACTATTTTCTTTAGTGACATGGTAACTGTGAGGAATGAAGATGCAGAGACTACACATATTTATCTAGTATAGAGTATCAGAACATATAAAACTAATTGATTTGATTCAAGCAGAGTTTATTGTTACAATCTGTGTTCAATCTCTAACATAGCTACCACATTATGCTTTATACCTAAGGCCAATGACTATTTCTGTGAATTTCGTATTAATGTGAGGGGATGGTCTATGCAGGTCTGTGTGTCGACAACAAACAGGAACTTCCCAGGCCGAATGGGACACAAAGAGGGCCAGATATATCTTGCTTCCCCATATACTGCAGCAGCATCTGCTTTGACTGGTTATGTTACTGATCCAAGGGAGTTCTTGCAGTAGGCTATGAATATCATATAAGTCTGCTCATGTTGTATGTCATGGTTGCTTTGTACAGTATCAATGTAGGTCAAATGACCGCTGAAGTACCTAATGGGTTTTTCTGTACGGATATTAGTTTTCATATTTTGTGATTATTAAGAGGCTTGTACTAAAGAAGCTAAGTGGGATGCAGCCTATGCAATAAACTTTGTTTCTTAGGGAAGTGTCATAAAATTATCCATGAAAGGAAATAAGTGACAAGGGAAGATGAATGAGACTCATCTTTGTATATGATTTTGTCATGTGTTATTTCTTTTGTTTTCTGGCCAAGGAAAACATTAAACGTGCCACCACAAACTGCAGAACGTTCTTTCAAAGGGGTGAGGGTTGTGATGTTTACGCCGACAAATTGCAGGGGTTTGCTTGTTTTCGTTTTGGTTTTTTCCCGGGAACTGGCCAAAACTTAGAAAGCGCAAAACAATGTTGTATCTGTTAATTTTCTCTTCTTCTTCCTGATTCAAGGGGTTTGAGACTGAAAACCTATAAAGAAATCATTTTGGGTAGGAAAATTATTAGGTACTTCGTATAGTGATGTGATACTTTTTTTTTTTTTTGTACGTATAGTGGATTTTATAATGAATTGAATTAATGAGACATTATGTGGGAGGAGAAAGTACAAGTCATTGTACTTCTAAAGTACATAATAATTACTTTTTGGGGGTGGGCTTGACGATGTCTAGGTCGGTAGAGTCTGGTTAGCTTAGGTTTGTTTTCCAAGAACCAATCTAGGGACAATTTTTGCCACAATTCTAAAATGGCAAAATGTGAGAGGTGGACAATCACTTTCATATGAATTTATTATTTTTTTTTATCACTCATAGTTTGCCACTTCATAATTGTAACAAAAATTATGACAACAGTTATGTCGTTAGATTGTACAGATTTTTTTTCTAATGCCACAACGTAATATACAAGCATTTCGTATCATAGGGATGTAGCCCTTACGAGAACTGGATTGTTTGGCTTTCGAAAAATAATTTCTTGGCTTTCAACCAGAATATATATGATATATATAAAAGCACATTATATTTGGCCCACTAGTGGCCGTAATATCTGCACAAAACAAAATTGCAGAAACACAATTATAGAAAGTGCCAAAATCATGCACCAGACCTCATGGGGCCTCACCAATCAACATGTTGAACCTCATCATACATACCACAGTGAATAACGGCACCACGGCCGAGATTGATTTAAACACTTTTCAACTCATTGCAGTTTCTCCTCTCTCTCTCTCTCTCTCTCTCTCTCTCTCTCTCTCCTGGCCTACTCTTTTGATGGCCTGAATATATTTCCACTCTCAAGTAAGGGCTTCTTACTCTTAGGGTTGGTGTGGAACCAAATAAACAACATAGAAGCTTTCCAGCTATTGGGGTTCCATGTCCATTATTAGTGTTCCACTTGAGGGTACATTTATAATGTCTCGATTAAAGATATAATCTAGACTTAATTAGTGGACCCGTATTCACTTTAATATCCAAATTGAGAAAAACGTTAAAAGGCAAACAAAATAAGCCAATTTAAGGTGAAACTTTTCATTACAAGAAATCTCTTCATTTCTTTAGCAAGAAGTGAAATGGGAACCAGCAAGAAAGTAGTATGTAAGTAACATATGAAAGAAAGCTGATTTGAGCCTCACTTTTCTTTTTCTTTTTTCTTTTTGGGCGGTTCTAAATCCACACCATGGTGTGAAACATGTGGATGAATATTATTGGTCCACATTTGATATAGGGTCTCACGGGCCCCACAACTAAAAATCAGTTAAACCATGCAATAATGGGCTTAAATGGGTTGCCAAACATTGTAAAAAAGGAAGAAAGAAGTGAGAAGAAGGTGATTACCGTTTTTTTATTTTTTCCTCCGTCTGGTCTCCTTCTTCATCACGCCATGGCCACTAAAAGTACTAGAAACAACAAGCTACAAAGGCAAAAAGAAAGCAGAAGGAAGCCGAGAAGAACCCCCCATTTCTAAGGTTGGATTTTTTAAGCTTTGCTACTTATTATTTCTTATCAATAATTATGAAACAGTAATCCTTAAACATAGACACCATTTTTTGTAAAACAGTGTTGCTACCATTGTTGTAGAAGCTTGAGCTTGAGCTTGAAACAGAGACACCATTTGGAGCAGAGACAGAGAACACCATTTGAGATTTGGAGCAGCATTTGATATGAGTTTTGGAGGTGCATTGCACTGGTGCATTGACTGCCACTGTTCACGTGGTATGCATTTTTCTTTCTCATTTTTCTTTTCTGTTGCTTGTGTATATTATTTAAGTTTAGTTTTAGTGATAATCTGTACATATTGTTTTGTATAATAAAAAATGAAAAGAAAAAAAAAATTATGCTTGTTTTAGGTGTAGCAAAATATTCATCATTGTTGTATTATGGCTATAGATGTTTAATAGGTTTTTTCATATTATTGTTTAATGATAATTTTAGTGAGTGTGTGTTGGTGTGTTTGAATGTTTTTTGTTATTGATACTAGTCACATTGTAATACATTAGGTTTAGGTTGTATATCAGTATTGGTACATGGTAAATTATTTGGTAGAGTTTACATTACATGTCATTATTAACTTTGGTATTCGGCTTATAGGTTGTTGCAGTCATAAGTACATTAGAGATGGATGATGTTAGATCCTTTGCTGCTAGTACTAGTATTGTGGAGGATTTACCACAACCTGTTGAGGGAAACATGCAAGATACACTGGAAAGTGTATTGAGGAATTCAGTGATTGAACCAAGGGTGATAGGAACCAAGGTGGGTCTAGTCTTAAATATCCTTTGAAAATTCCAGATGGGCCAATTACAAGATCAAGAGCCAAGAAGATCAAGGAAGCAATGCAAGGATTGGTGCAATTCACTTGGGATGAAGCTAGCAAGAGCCCAACACTGAAAGTGGGTTTGAAAGAAGGAGAACCAATTTTGATCCACTTGATATAAGTTGTGGAAGACATGACTTAGGTTCATTGTTTGGGCCTATTGTTATTGAAGGGTTTCATACAGTGAAATGATTTATTTTATTAGTTTAGAATAAGTGGGCTTGAAGATGCTTCGTCCACATATGTCTTATTTCTTATGAACTAGGGTTTTGGGAAGGCCTTATATTATGGCCAAGGGCATATTTGGAAACTTACTTTTTAGGAACTAGGGTTTCAAGAAGTTACTGTAGCCGAGTTGCTGTAGCGTCGCACTGTTCATGCAGGGGTATTTTTGGGAAAAAAGAGTTTTATTTTGGCTAGGGTTTTAATTAGGTTTTGGTTTAAATACTCATTGTAGCCTCATTTGAAGGCAGATAATATTGAATTTTTATTGTGAGTTGAGTTTACTCCTCTTGTTCTTGATTGAACTTTTGAACTTATCAAAGGTAAATCACAATCTTTGTGGCGTTCCTCCTTGTAATCTGGGTTCTTGAGACAGGTTCCTCAACGGGTCTAGATTTTAATATAATCTAGATTCTTGAAACGAGTTCTCAACGGGTTTAGATTCTCCATCCATTGACTTGATTTTGGCTTTCTTGAGTGAGTTTTCAAACTGATTGTGGGTTCAAGGGATTCCATTCCTGTGGGTTCATATCATTTGGTATCAGAGCAAGGTTTCCAATCAAGTTTGATTCTATCTTTTATTTCTTGCATATTTAATTCTAGGGCTTCATTTTCTAGGGTCACAAAAAAAAAAAAAAAAAAAAAGGTGGCTGCCGAATTTCATTGTTCTAGGGTTTATGGTTACCGAAATCTCTTATTCTAGGGGCTGCCGTATATCACTTATTCTAGGGTTTTTGAGTTATTGTTAAGGCTTTGTCAATTATTTATTCTTTTGATTATGATCAAATTAGTTGGTGAAAAAAAAAAAAGTATAGAAAATTTGAAATTTTTTCTTGAGCCTTATCATCAAAGGGGTTGCATACATCATTATAGTTGGTACCTTGTCTTATAGTTACTCTTTCATTCGTATAATTTCCTTGATTCTCGTGTCGTTTTTATTCCTTCCGTGTTTCTCTGTTCTTGTTTCTTTGACCTAATTACTAGTTGGGATAAAACAAGGTTGCATTGTCTTGATTGAGTTCAATTAGTTCTTAAAGAATTTGAGTGGGAAAACTCTTGAAGTAAAAGGCAAGAGAGTGTGAGACTATTATCGGAAAAAGAAAAAAAAAAAGCCAATTAAGAGTGAAATACGAGTGGAGTGCCATTATTCGAGTGTAAACACGTAAGAGAGTGTGTGAGGTTTTCCACTAACATTCTTTTTGTGTAGCTTATTATGATGTCTCATAGGAGTGACTCATCACTAAAGGGGAAGGCAGATAACTCATCCTTTGTGTTGCAAGCCATGCAACAACAGTTTGAGCGGTTGACCTTTGTGTTGGGTGAAGTGAGGGATAGGATGAATCATCAAGAAGCAGCGATTAAAAATCTGCAAGGTGGGAGAGATAGGAGGCGACGTGAGCCTAGGGTTGAAAATGAGTATGAGAATGAAGGAGATGGTGAGGATGAGGAAGACTTAACATCTGAAGTTGGGTCGGGTAGACATAGAAGAGTTAGGTGTGAAAGAGGACTTGAGGGGAACCTAGGGGGTCGGGATGGTGTAGATAGAAACCTTGGGAGCATCAAAATGAAAATACCATCTTTCCAAGGTAGAACTGACCCTGAGGTTTATCTAGAGTGGGAGAAAAAAATAGAGTTGGTGTTTGATTGTCATAATTACTCTGAGGAGAAGAAAGTGAAGTTGGCGGTAATTGAATTCACTGATTAAGCTATTATTTGGTAGGATCAATTAGTGACCAATAGGAGGAGGAATTATGAGAGGCCTGTAGAGACGTGGGGAGAGTTGAAAGCTCTCATGAGGCGGAGATTTGTACCTAGCCACTACTATAGGGACCTTTACCAAAAGCTCCAAAATCTTACACAGGGGTCTAGGAGTGTGGAGGATTACCATAAAGAGATAGAGGTGGTGATGATTCGGGCTAATGTAAAGGAGGACTAGGAGGCCACCATAGCTAGATTTTTTAGTGGTTTGAATAGGGACATAGCCAATGTAATTGAATTGCAACATTATGTGAAGATAGAAGACATGGTACACATGGCTATGAAGGTGGAGAGGCAGTTAAAAAGAAAAGGGACAGCAAGGTACACTTCGGTTTCTAGCACTACTTGGAAATCAAAGTGGGATAGGAATGATCCAGCTGAAGCAAAGAGAAAGACTGAACCACCTAAGAGAAAAGATGAGGGAACAAGCAACAAACCCAAGGTAGAATCTCAACCTTCACGGAATAGAGATATTAAATGCTTTAAGTGCTTGGGTTTAGGGCACATCGCTTCTCAATGTCCAAACAGGCGGGTGATGATTATGCGTGACAATGGGGAGGTGATAACTGAGAGTGAGGATGATAGTGATGGGGTGCCCGAGTTGGTTGATGCTAGTGATGATGATAGGGTGGTATACCCCGTGACAGGTGAGTCTCTTGTTGCCAGGTGTGCTCTCAATACACACATTAAGGTGGATGATGCAGAGCAACAGAGAGAGTACATTTTCCATACTAGATGCCACATCAACAATAAGATATGTAGTATGATCATTGATGGGGGGAGTTGTACTAATGTTGCTAGCACTACTTTGGTTGAGAAATTGAATTTACCAACCTTAAAACACTCTAAACCATACAAATTGCTGTGGTTGAATGATTGTGGAGAGGTTAGGGTGGATAGACAAGTGTTAGTTACTTTTTCAATTGGGAAGTATCTGGATAATGTGCTTTATGATGTTATGCCTATGCATGCTGGCTATATTTTGTTGGGGAGGCCGTGGCAGTATGATAGGAGGGTGACACATGATGGGTTCAAGAACATGTACAGCTTTGTAAAGGGGGGCAAAACAATCAAGCTTGCTCCTTTAACTCCAAGCCAGGTCTATGAGGACCAACTGAAACTGAAAAATGAGATTGTGCAAAAAAGAAAGAGTGAGAATGAAAATGAGCAAAAAAGAAATAGTGAAAAAGAAAATAGAAAGGTGGCTGAGAGTAAAGAAAAAAGAGTGGAGCTACGAGAAAAAAAAGAAAGAGAGTCTGCAGAGAGAAAAGGAAAGACAAAAATGTGTTTATATGCAAGAGAGAGTGAGGTTAAAAGGGCTTTCTTCGCAGATCGCCCTATGATTTTTCTTATCTATAAAGAGTCTTATCTTAATCTTGATGAAACTAACCAGTCTCTTCCTAGTTTGGTTGTTTCTTTGTTACAGGAGTTTGAGGATGTATTCCCAGAGGAGATGCTTAATGAGTTGCCACCCATTAGAAGCATTAAACACCAGATTGATTTTGTGCCCGGAGCTGCTATTCCAAACCGACCAGCCTATAGGAGTAATCCAAAGGAGACAAAGGAGCTTCAGAGGCAAGTTTAGGATTTGATGAGCAAGGGGCACGTGAGGGAGAGCATGAGCCCATGTGCAGTACCAGTGCTACTAGTGCCAAAGAAGGATGGGACGTGGAGGATGTGCGTTGATTGCAGGGCGGTCAACAATACCATGGTAAAGTATCGCCATCCCATTCCCAGATTAAATGATATGCTTGATGAATTGCATGGCTCATGTATTTTCAGTAAAATTGATCTTAAAAGTGGGTACCATCAAATTAGAATGAAAGAGGGTGATGAATGGAAAACTGCTTTTAAGACTAAGTATGGGCTTTATGAATGATTGGTTATGCCATTTAGACTTACAAATGCGTCCAGTACTTTCATAAGATTAATGAACCATGTCCTACGTGCATTCATAGGCAAGTTTGTGGTTGTGTACTTTCATGACATCCTAGTATACAATAAGGACTTAAATGAACATATTGAGCATTTGAGATATGTGTTTGATGTGTTAAGATGTGAAAAGTTGTATGCTAATTTCAAGAAATGTAACTTTTGCATGGAAAAAGTTGTTTTTCTTGGTTATGTTGTTAATACAACAAGTATTGAGGTGGATGAAGAGAAAGTCAAGGCCATCAAGGAGTGGCCAACGCCAAAGAGCATCACTGAGGTAAGAAGCTTTCATGGCTTAGCTAGATTTTATCGGTGTTTTGTTAAAGACTTTAGCACCCTGGCTGCACCACTCACTGAGGTATTTAAAAAGAATGTTGGGTTTCATTAGGGAGCTGATCAAGAGAATGCTTTTGCCACTATTAAAGAAAGGTTGTGCTCTGCATCTGTGTTAGCATTACCTGATTTTAACAAAACTTTTGAGATTGAATGTGATGCCCCAGGAATAGGGATTGGAGCCGTTTTGATGCAAGATAGGCGGCCCATAGTCTTCTTCAGTGAGAAGCTAAGTGGGGCGTCCCTGAAGTACCCTACTTATGACAAAAAGCTTTATGCTCTTGTTCGTGCATTAGAGACTTGGCAGCACTACCTGTGGCCTAGGGAATTTGTGATCCACACCGATCATGAATCATTGAAGCATCTCAAGGGTCAAGGTAAGTTGAATCAAAGGCATGTTAGATGGTTGGAATACATTGAGACCTTTTCATATGTCATCCGTTACAAGCAAGGTAAGGAAAACATTGTTGTTGATGCTTTATCTCGAAGGTATGTACTTCTTATTTTTATGAGTGCTAAGATGCTTGGGTTTGAATATGTGAAAGACATGTATGCTGATGACGCTGACTTTTCTGATGTATATGAGGCATGTGATAAGACGGCATTCGGTAAGTTTTACAAGCATGATGGTTATTTGTTTAAAGAAAGCAAATTTTGCGTGCCAAGTTGTTCTATACGTGAGTTATTGGTGCGTGAGGCACATGGTAGGGGATTAATGGGACACTTTGGTGTCAAGAAAACTTTAGACATTTTGCATGAACATTTCTTTTGGCCTAAGATGAAGAGAGATGTCAATCGCATTTGTGGCAAGTGCATTACATGTAGAAAGGCCAAATCTAAGGTTTTGCCACATGGGTTGTATACACCTTTACCCGTTCCTAGTGAGCCATGGGTAGACATATCTATCGACTTTGTTTTGGGGCTGCATAGGACAAAAAGGAGTAGAGATTCTATTTTTGTGGTTATAGATAGATTTAGTAAGATGGTACATTTCATTCCATGCCATAAAACAGATGATACCACAAACATAGCTGACTTGTTTTTCAGGGAGATAATGCGACTCCATGGTGTACCTCGGAGTATTGTTTCTGATTGGGATGTTAAATTCCTTAGCTACTTTTGGAAGGTGTTGTGGGGTAAATTGGGTACTAAGTTTTTATTTTCCACTACTTGTCATCCGTAGACTAAGGGTCAGACTGAAGTAGTTAATAGGACTTTAACTCAGCTTTTACGCACTGTTGTTCATAAGAATTTAAAAACTTGGAAGGATTGTTTGTCATTTATAGATTTTGCATATAATAGGGCCATGCATACTACTACTTCATATTCTCCTTTAGAAATTGTTTATGGTTTTAATCCACTTACTTCTTTAGATTTGATATCTTTACCTGCTGATGGCAGGAGTAGCTTAGATGGACAAAAGAAGGCGGAGTTGGTGAAGTCACTTCGTGAGAGGGTATGGCTTCAAATTGCCCAAAAGAATGAAAAGGTTGCTGCCCAAGCCAATAAAGGGCGAAGGCGTGTCATCTTTGAACTAGGAGATTGGGTTTGGGTTCACATGCGCAAAGAAAGATTCCCCACCTATAGAAGGACTAAGTTGCATGCTCGAGGAGATGGACATTTCCAAATTCTTGAGAAAATTAATGACAATGCTTATAAAGTGGACCTTCCAGGTGAGTATAATGTTTCTGCTACTTTCAATGTTTCTGATCTTTCTCCTTTTGATATAGGTGAAGATTCGAGGTCAAATCCTTTTTAGGAGAGGGGGAATGATGGGAACCAAGGTGGGCCTAGTCTTAAAGATCCTTTGCAACTTCCAGATGGGCCAATTACAAGAGCAAGAGCCAAGAAGATCAAGAAAGCAATGCAAGGATTGGTGCAATCCACTTAGGATGAAGCTAGCAAAAGCCCAACACTGAAAGTGAGTTTGAAAGAAGGAGAACCAATTTTGATCCATTTGATACAAGCTGTGGAAGACATGACTTAGGTTTATTGTTTAGGCTTATTGTTATTGAAGGGTTTTATACAGTGAAATGATTTATTTTATTAGTTTAGAATAAGTGGGCTTGAGGATGCTTCGCCCACATATGTCTTATTTCTTATGAACTAGGGTTTTGGGAAGGCCTTGTATTATGGCCAAAGGCATATTTGGAAACTTACTTTTTAGGAACTAGGGTTTCAAGAAGTTACTATAGCGGAGTTGTTGTAGCGCTGCACTGTTCATGCGGGGGTATTTTTGGGAAAAAGGGTTTTATTTTGGCTAGGGTTTTAACAGGTTTTGGTTTAAATACTCATTGTAGCCTCATTTGAAGGCAGATAATATTGAATTTTCATTGTAAGTTGAGTTTACTACTCTTGTTCTTGATTGAACTTTTGAACTTATCAAAGGTAAATCACAACCTTTGTGGCGTTCCTTCTTGTAATCTAGGTTCTTGAGACAGGTTCCTCTATGAGTTTAGATTTTAATATAATCTAGGTTCTTGAAACGAGTTCTCAACGGGTTTAGATTCTCCATCCATTGACTTGATTTTGGCTTTCTTGGGTGAGTTTTCAAACTGATTGTGGGTTCAAGGGAACCATTCCTGCGGGTTCATATCAAAGGGTTGATGATGAAGTCACTGAATTTTATAAGAATTATGCTTATTCGAAAGGATTTGCAACAATGATAAGGAATTTAAGGAAAAATAAGGGCTTCACTAAGACTTCTTACATAAACTTAAAGTGTAACCGAGAGGGAATATACAGTAGTTCGGTTGATGATGCTTCCAAGAAGAGGTCGACAATAAAAAATTTGTGTGAAACTGGGATCAAAGCTTCGATGGATAGTACCGCTCGGAAATGGAGGATATTGGGCTTTATTGAGAATCATAATCATGATTTGAGTCCAAGTAAATCCAAGCATTTTGCTGCTTTTCGACATATAAGCACAAATACAAGGAGGAGACTCTTGATCAATGATAATGTTGGTGTTAGGGTAAATAGTAGTATTAAATCTTCCATCGTAGAAGCAGGTGGTTATGAGAATGTGAATTATAATCAGAAAGATGTTCGCAACTTTCTCAATAAGGAACGTCGTTTAAAATGTAGGGAGGGTGACGGACAGGCCTTGCACAATTACTTCGTTAGGATGCAAGGTAAAAATTCTAACTTCTACCATGCGTTGGATTTGAATGATGAGCTACGTGTGCGGAATGTTTTTTGGGTTGATGCGAGGAGTAGGGCAGCATATGAATCCTTCCATGATGTGATCATATTCGACACCACATATCTAACAAACAAGTATGATATGCCATTCGCCTCTTTTATTGAAATTAATCATTATAGTGAATCTATTATACTTGGTTGTAGGTTATTGCTCGGTGAAGACACGGATTCATTTGTTTGGGTATTTAGGCAATGGTTGTAAAGTATGTGTGGCATTGCTCCAAAAGCCATTATCACAGACCAATGCCAAGCAATGCGGTGGGCCATTGAAATAGTTTTTTTGAAAACTGTTCATTGTTGGTGTATTTGGCATATTACGATGAAATTGCCGGTGAAGCTTGCCGGATTGGAAGCTTATCAAGTTATAAAGTATTATTTGCTTAAAGCCGTGTATCAATCAATGACAGTGGAAGAGTTTGAAGAGTTGTGGAATCATACCATCACTTCACATCATCTTGAGGAAAATGAGTGGTTGGCTAACTTATATAAGGAACGGGAGCGATGGGTTCTTGCGTTTCTCAATTCTAATTTCTTTACAAGAATGTCGTCAACCCAGCTTTTGGAATCAATGAATGCCTTCTTTGATGGTTACTTACATAGCTTTACAACCTTGAAAGTATTTGTGGAGCAATTCGAGAATGCGATGCGAAATAAGGTAGAAAATGAGATTTTATCAGATTTTGAGTGTTTCAAAGGCAAGCTGGAGTGTTCGTCATCATCTCCTATGGAGAAACAGATCCAAGAAGCTTGCACCCATGAGATTTTTAAACGGGTGCGAATAGAATTTTCTGGAAAACAGGGTTGTATCGTAAAGGAGGTTGTTAGAGGTGGTAAAGAGGTGAAATACAAGATTCAAGATGAAGTGGTGACAATGAGGTTTTTTGAAGTTAGATTCAGTAGCTCTGAATGCTTGGTTGGTTGTGTGTGTCGGATGTTTGAGTTTAAAAGCATATTATGTAGGCATGCCTTATTTGTGCTTTTCCAAAAAAGTGTGACTGTACTCCCTGACAGGTATATACTAGACAGGTAGAGAAAGGATATCAAAAGAAAACGCACCTATGTCTCCACTTGTACAGATGATGTACAACATAACCTTGTTTTGGAAAGGTACGAGAAGTTGCACAGACTAGCAGTCAGTGTGCTTGAGATAGGGGCTGAGTCTGTAGAGAACTTCAATGTTCTAGAAAAGTTGTTAATTGATTTGAAAGACAACTTTCCTCATTCATGTAATAAACAGTCCTTGTCTCAAAGAAAGAATAATGTTGGAGCTACTTCTGATGTTGTTAGGACTGAAGTTGTAAGGAGTCCTATGGTTGTGCAGCGTAAGGGTCGACCTAGGACGAAATGGCAGAATTCATCAATGGAGGAAGCGGTTTCAAAACCGAAGAAGAAAAGGAACACTGCGCTGCTAGGAATTTTACTCAATCTACATCAACTACTGGGGTACATAATTAAAATACCACACTTCTTTTAATATCCTAGTCTATTATTGTTTATTAATTTTGGTTTAATTGTGATTGGATGGCCTAGGTTGAAGGTAGTGCTTATGGAGACGGCTCTATGTCACGACCCAAATCCATAATTTGATTCGGAGTCGGACCGACATGCTAATACCAAGCATGTGCCTGATATTAACACGAACCATCTAAAAGGAGTATAAAAATTTTTATTCTTTTCTCTCTTCTCTCGTCCTGATTCTTTAACTTCTTCTTGGGTTAGGAACTCCCATAATATAATAACGTATTTCTTTGCAAAATAACGGAATATACTAGTCCACCTAAAAGGAGTGATAGTAGTCAGAGCATATATAACTGTTATTACAAAATACATCAGTATGTGGACATAATAACTCTAATACAGCGGAAGACTATCTAAACATATACATCACTTCTGCTTTATATACATAAAAACTCAAAACATCTAAGACTAGTTCTAGATACCATAAAATTGCTCCTCCATGCTGAGACTCTTGACTACACTATAGGATGTTCCTGCAATCTGAGCAATCTTCTTTGCTCAGTAAGGGAGGCGTGACATGAAGATTTAACAGTATGCATGAATGCATGATAAACAGAATAATCGTTGTGGATATGACTTGCGTATAAAAAATTCATGCTAAAATGATTTCATAAGTTTCTTGAACATAATACCTGATAACTTGTAAGGCATAATATAATTATTGAAATCTGAACATATAGCATGATTCATTTATATGTAAATAAAACATGTTCCTTTAAACTGTTCTAAAGAGAAAACTTATCTCATATCATTGCATAATATAGCAAAAACTATATGGAACATGTAACTGTACTTTATCTTTAAGACTTTGCCCCTCGTGACCTTACTGGTGCCATGTCTACAGGGAAACTATCCCCTCGTAGCCTGGGTTACCAGTCTACAAAGATCCGAAGATCCCCTCGTGGCCTGGGTTGCCATATCTTCAGGGAATACAACCCCTCGTGGCCTTACTTGTTGCCGGTCTATAGGGAATAAAACCCCTCGTGGCCTACTGCCATGTTTTTAAGGCATACGATCCCTTCGTGGCCTTGGGTTGTCAGTCTACAGGGCATCACACTCAAAACTGTTTTAGATGTTCATAAAACATATCATGCTTGTTTATTTTTCAATCTCTCTCTTACCTTACTAAACCCAAAATTCATAGCATATCCATAGCTTGCTTCTAAAATCTGTTTTAACTGTACCAACTCAAAACTGTTTCTAAATCAATGCACGTTTTCTTTATAAACAAGTATCAAATTGAGTTTACTGAAAGCATTGATAAAACATATATAGATATATATTCTTAAAACATGGACTATTAAATTTTCATGGAACATTCTCTTACCTGTACACTGTAGCAGAACCCGAACCAGAGTCTCAAGCAAGCCTGCAGTCTCCTCACCTATTGTCTTCGGATTCTCCTAAACCAAGGGAAATACTAATTACTAATTTTTCCAATGCTTAGCTTAAAACTGTTCTAAACCCTTTCGCAACCCCAAACAACATGTTGGAAGCATCCAAGGCTAACCAACCTCATAATTATAATACAAAATACAACATACTTCAAGCAATCACACATTGTTTATAAGGCACTAATGCAGAAACCGTAGTTACATGGCTCATAACTTTCTTTATAATACCAAAAAATGGAATTAATGCATAATAAAATTCACCTATACAATAAACATGCAATTGGTCCTACACATAAAATTTCAACTCAAATTTAATCATCCAATTGCAAGAATAAATTCGTCAAAGTCTCATTCTTTCAAGAAATAAAGGTTCTGTCCCACTATAGGGCAGACCATTTGAACAGTAAATTTAACTATCCATTCACTATCCAATTTCCTTGATATTTCATTTATTTGTTCTATTATATGTCTAGTACTTTACTTAAAAATTTCAGCTCTATTTGAGTTTTATACAAAATTATAAAATTCAACCAAGACAGAAGACTCAAATCTGCCAGCACAGTTTTGAAGGTAACTTTAGATCAGTACCCACAATTCCTTATTTACTAAAATTGTATGGGGTTAATTCCATAAATAACATATGCATCCTAGGGTTCCAGAAACATACTCCAATCACTTAAATTCCAAATATTGGATTTATTATGCAATTTCAAACCGACAAACACAGAATCTGTCAAATGGACAGATTTGTACAGTTTTCTTGTAAAATCACAAATAATTATCAAAACTCAATATTTTTCTATGAAATTTTATATACATAACCTAGACATATGATAGATTACCCTAAAGAAAACCGTTTCCTCATTCCTACTTTATAAAAATCCCAGAATTTCGTGCAACTTTCTGTTCACTACAGGAAGAAGAGACAGGTTGCATTTTCCTCTAGAAACTTAAAACCCATCAACCATTAGCCAACAATCCTCCTAAATCCAACACATGCAGTACCAAATCAAGTCAAACATCAATGTAATCCATCACACACAGAACATACAAGCCATATAAAACCACATATAACAACAATTCCATCATCAATTGTAAGAAACCAACATGGAATCACCAAACCTCATGCTTAATCTAAAATTCCAGCAACTACTACTTCAAATCCCACATGCATGTCCACAATCTTTCATTTTCCTTAACCCAAAATCATAATTCTATAAACCCATAACCTCAAAGTGTAAGAATCACGAAGATCAACCAACAATTTCAACTATACCCATTTCAAAACTTGACTAAAATCATAAACCCTTACCTAGTTTATGATTTCTTGAAGGAGGAGGGCTAGACTCTTTCTCTAACTTGAATTGTGGAGGAAGATGAGAGGAAACAAATAGTTATTGAATGTGGAATAAATAGTTATTGAATCCTATTTATTGTATATATACACGTTTTCTTTTACAGTCAATGTCACGGAGTCAAGCTCATGGATACGAAGACGAAGCCTCAAACCTTACTTGATTAGATATATGTAAATAATTTTTTTTTTATTAAACAATCCTCCTTTTTTGTATTATGGAAGGATGTGTTGGTAGTTAGTTTTTTGTATCGTGGAAGGACCCGTCTCAATCTCCTATACCCTTAGCGTTGTTGTTTTTGTAAGAGGAAAGAGAAAGTGTTGGTTCCTTTCACTTCATTAATATACACCCATTGATTGTATTGTTTGTAGCTAGAGTGGAAAATTAATGTACTTTGTGGTCCCAATGCAATGATAATGGAAGTGCATACATATTTGAGTTATTGCTAGTGGGTTGTTCTAAGTTGTTATGTATTCAGGTTATGATGAATTTCATGAATGCTGTAATTTTATGAAAGTTATGTAAGAGCTATACTGTGAACCAAGTTTGCAGAAAGTGGTATGGGTAAGACAGGTTTCTGGGTTAGTTTCTGGGTAAAGACAAGTTTCTAGGTAATATGATACTGTGCACCAAGTTTGCATAATGTGTGAACAATGTTGTCTACACTTAAATAAAATTATCCACACTTTCTTGTAAATATGAATACTGTTCACGTATATTGTTTACGTATACTGTTTACCATTGCTCTTCAAGTGTGGACAATATTGTCCACACTCGTATACATATTGTCCACACTTTCAAGGCAGAGTTACAATGTCATGTAAAACTTTTACCTAAAACACTGTTCACGTCATGACAGAAGGTGTGGATAATTTTGTCCACACTTTGGTCAAATTGTCCACATTTTCTGGGGAAGAGTTCACTGTTCACCTAAAACACTATTTACGTCTCTGACAGAAAGTGTGGACAATTTTGTCCACACTTTTATTAAATTGTCCACACTTCCTGGGGATGAATTATACTGTTCACCTTAAAAATGTTCACATAAAATACTGTTCATGTGACTGTTTAGTGTTCAAACGTGCATCAAATTGTATGAATTTGCATGGAAATTGTATGGCCATTGCAAGAAAGTATGGACATTAATTTCCACACATTGATGCAAATTGTCCACACTTTCTGGGCAGACTTAAATGTTAGACTAAAAAATGTTCTGGTAAAGACTCCATCTGTTTAAATATTTTAATACATTGGATGAGATAATAAGAGTGCAAATAAGCATCCATATTCATTCAAATATTGTCTAATTACAAAAAGTGGTTGTTAATGACTACACAACACAACTACACTACACATTTATTAAATTTGATACCATAATACAACAATAAGGCCCACAATTACAGAAAGTCCTATTGTTAACAATTTCTTCAACGATTGGATGTCATCACGATGTACTGTTTGGACCATATCACGCATGCCACGCATCTCTATCTGAAGTTCATGTAAGTCCACTAACAGTTGTGATGCATCAAGCAATTGTGATGCATTAACCATTGATTTAAAACTGGTTGCTTGAAATACCTCATCCATTCTTTCAGAGGCAACTCGTTGGTTGATGGGCAAACACCAAGAAAAGAAACCACATCGGTTGGCAACACAACAATAATACAATTTGTTTTTGTTTAAACTTGATTCTGAAATCCTGACCGATGCTCTTCTGCCACAACCGCAGTCTACATTTCTAAATCTCAGCCCATCTCTAATTGAACTATTAACTGATGAGGTAGATATCTACAGAGGTATTAAAAAATCATATAATATATTAGGTTATGTCAAAAAGCTTAGGATTTTGAATATTATTTAAGTTGAATAAATCATAATTAGGGTTTTGAATATTAAAGTTTTCAATATGATTTAATTTGAATATGATATAATTAAGGTTTTGAATATTAAGGTTTTGAAATATTAATTGATGAATTAAATTAAGAACAGAGAGAGAAAGAGAGAGAGTATACCGAGCCCTCAAGAATGAACAAAGTTGAACAAATAGAGAGGAAAATTCAAAACAAACAGTACCCCCACTAAATTTCTGTCACAGCAACCAACAAATTTCCTCACAGCCCAGTAACAAAATCACATCCCACTGGTTCAGACAGCTAACACGCAGAGGAGATGGAGTGAGATTGAGAGTGTGGGTAAGCATTTAATGCTCTCTGCCAACCAAAAGACAACTAACACGAATTAAGATGGAAGAAAGATGAAGAAAAACTTACCTCCAAACAACTAAGAAGTAAGAAAGATCGGGTATGGCCTAGGCTGAAGCACTTGAGGACTCTACCTTTAGCTACGTTCTAATTCACTGCCCAATAAGACAGCAGTAGGTAGGAGTAGAGGCGCTGCAATAGGGATGTCAGCATCTCGTACCTCCAAGAAGAGAAGAGTCCACTCCAAGTTCGGCTGATTATGCCCTTGCCGTGTCCTTCTGCATAGAAGATCATATCAGTATTTATAAACCAGCTAAGATTTGCCTGTTAAAGCTATTGATACTGTGTAAAAAATCAACTCCTTCAAAGGAAGTGATATGCCGTGTAACCAATTGCTAGTGCAATTGCAAATACAAATTTAGATTAGATAAGTGTGTAAAATTAAAAAGTGATAAGTTAATTTAATATTTTTTTTATTTTTTTAAGGGATGAGATTAAAAGTGAATGTTAAAACTTTTAATCTTAACCATTCAAGCCAATTGCATGGGTGCAATCATGCAAACCCATGATCTCAATTCAGGTTGTTTTATGCAATTGCATAGGTTGTTTAGAAACCTTTACTGGTATTAATACAGTTCATACAAGGATTATGAATACATTTTATATGGTTTGTTTTTGTGGTTATAAACACAATTTTATGTTAGTATTATAAAAAGAATAATAATATAAGATAACCTCAGCAGTATTAAATTTGTTACAAATATTTGATTGTTAATAATACATTTAATAATTATTGAGAAAAAATGCAAATATTCATACAAATATTATTATCAAGAAAAATATTGCAAATAATACAGTTAATAATTATTGAGAAAAAATGCAAATATTCATACAAATATTATTATCAAGAAAAATATTGTAAATAATACAGTTAATAATTATTGACATAAAATGTAAAAAAATTAGGAAAATGTGACTTCAGAAAGTATGCACAAGTTAGATTCAGAAGTTGTAATTTTAAAATATGTCAAAAAAATATTATGAAAATTAGAAAACGAAAAAATATTTCAACAAAAAAATATAACAGTTAGAAAGTATTCTTAACTTATACAAGTCAATATAGAGAATTTAGCAATAATAATAATAACATAACAATTTTATTCAGTTCTGTGTGGTATAATTGGAAAACATTGGTCATTCTAGTCATCCAGCTCTTCCCCATTAGGATCACCTCCTATCATGTGTTGTCATCAATTATATCTCATACATTCAATGGCAATGGCTACGTTCACACACAGTTCACTTCTTCAAAATCAACTCTAAGCATATCATCCACTATAGTACGATACAAGGATATGTATAAATCGTGTGTTGGTCTCTTCCTCGGATTAACCCTAAGCATACCATCCGCTATAGATCGGGTGTTGATTGGAACCATTCTAGTCATCCAACACTTTCCCTTTTGGATCGGATCTCCTGTTCACATAGAAGATGACCATTAGTATACTGTTGTATACTTTAACTATTAATGTTTGTTCAAAAACATATATGGTGAGCCAAAACATAGTAGTACTAGTGTATAGACCATTCTTAGTTATATAGTACTGTATAGAGCTTTCTTAGTAGAAAAACATTACAATTTGCTGTTTAAATATATCACTCAAATGTAATCGTAGTACATACCAATCTTCGTTATATACAATACGAGTGTTTTTCCAAGGTGGTTATCAAATGTAAACACGAATACCAAGAACATTGTATGACATACGTTTTTAATACGTTAGTTTGTATAATTACATTATATAAAATATCAAGATAACTTTTTAATAACTAAGATCTAAATTACTCAATTCCAATGTTTTACTTATATTTTTGGAATTTAAATATTTTTATTATAATCTTTTAATTTTTTGTCTTTACTGATTTTAATATAAAAAAGTTATTAGATCTTATTATATGTATGTATGTTAGTGTCAAATTATAATTTTGCCCCCCTAACTAAATTTCAGATATTATATATTTTGTCTTCTTTTTTTAAAAAAAAATTTAAAATAGTTTAATACTTACACATAATTATATTTTATTGATTAATATTTACATGTAATTATATTTTATTGATTAATATGTACATTTTTCTGGTAATTTATTGATCAATATATATATATATATGTAAATTAAGTTGATTGATTAAATATTTAATTGCTTAAGATTTTATAGATTAATGTTAGGAGTGGCAAAAAAAGCCCAAACTCATTAGCCCACCGAAACTCACTCACTAATTGGCCAACCAAACCCATTTTTTTAATAAAATTAAAATAGGCAAATAGACTATTGGTTTTGAAGGACCCAACCCATTTATTAATGTTCAAATTGTTCACAAATAAGAAACTAAAAAAGAAAGAAAGAATGGGTCGGTCCAACGTTTTTTCAAGGTGGGAAACTTGGTTTCCAAAACGGTGTCGTGTTGGGCTTTTGGGAGGAAAGTGGTCCCTAAAACAGTGTCGTGTTGGCCTTTTGGGGGGAAAGTTTTTTTACCAAAATGGCGTTGTGTTGGCCTTTTGGGGGGAAACTTTTTACCAAAAACGGCGACATGTTGGCCTTTTGGGGGGAAATTTTTTACCAAAACGGCGTCGTTTAGGCCTTGCTTGAATTACTCGATTGAAGCACTTAGAACTTCCTTAACACTCTTTTCTCCCTTCTCTCTCTTCAATGTCAATTTTTTCCAAACTAAAACTCTCCTTCTAAACACTCTTTCCTCTCTCTCTCTCTTCACGGTTTCCTTTTCAAAGTCCCCCACGTTCCTCTCAAACATCTCCAACCATAAAGTCCACTCCTCTCAAACACTCAAACTTCCCCAACGTGACCCATTTCCTTGCACCCGTAGACACAACAACACAAAAAACTAAGAAACAACCTTCGAAAGATAAAGGTCAATTTACATTTCCATTTTCTTTTGTGATTTTTAATTTTTTGTGAGTTGATACTATGATTGGACTAAATTTGTGAAATATTTTGACTTTGGTTCATGTTAGCTAAGTGTGGACAATGTTAGGGTTTTATGGACAATTTTAGGGTTTTCTAGACAATTTTAGAGTTTTTTGTGCAAGAATGTCACTTTGGTTCATGTTAGATAAGTGTGGACAATTTGTGGGTTTCTAGACGATTTTAGGGTTTTCTGTACAATTTATGTATTGTTTGTGGGTTAATGTAAAATACAAAAATTTTTTCTTGTAAACATCATTCTGTTTATGTTAGGGCTTGAAACCACTCATATTATGTTGTTTTAGTTTAAAGCCCAAGTTCAGATTCTATATCTTGTTGCATTTCATAACTGTAACTGCATGACATTGGTTTCAAATGGAATTGATTTTGATTTAATGGTTGTTGTTTCTTTTAATGATTAATAATTTTATGAAATATTCTAATTCTATGGTTTTCCATTTTGCATATGACCAAGACAATGGCTACTACTGATGTCAACACACCCGCAAGCAACCCGTATTCGCCATCACTGCATTGTCACTAAGTTGATGGAGGTTAACAAAAGCCTCTCTGACCAATGTAAGAAGCAGTTGAGAACCACTCCATTTGGGTGGTTGTTGAATCTACACTGCAACATTGAGGCAAGTGGACGAATGCTGGAAGTCATGCTTGCAACTTGGAATGCCGACGAACGTGCATTCCAAGTGGGTGATAAGCTCATACCCTTCACCCTATATGATGTTGCCCTTATATTGGGGTTGCCAGTGACGAGGGAGTCAATTGATTGCAATAAGTCTCCTAGTAGGGGGTGTCTGGTGAAAGCATTGTTGGTCACTCATTTCAAGACAACTTGGCCGGAACGAACTAAATTGGTGACATTGCTCACCAAACCTTCTATAAAAGTCCTAGACAAGGTTAGGTTGTATATGGCCCTTGTCTTGAGTTATTTTTTGTTTCCTAGCACCAATAAAAAAGTCAGCACAAACCTCTGACCACTGCTTGATGATATACCCAAGCTAGGTAGTTATGCATGAGGGAAGGCAGTGTACAAGTACTTGACTTGTGGTTTAAACTGCACTGTAGCATCGAAGAAAGTGCAAAAAAATAGAGGCAACTTGCACATTCAAGGTTGCACTGCCTTGCTTCAAGGAAAATGTTTTTGTTAGAGTTGTTTACTCCACAACCATTCTAACTTTTGTTTTATTCTTAAACTTACCATTGATGTCATCATTTATGCAGATCTGGGCATACGAGCACTTGGGGATTGGTGAGAAGCATGCTCAAATTAACCAACCTTTTCCAAGATTCTTAGCATGGTCCCACCAACGAATGTTTAGTCAGAAGGCAATGGCAGCTTTTAATAACAGTGACAATGTAAGTATCTTACACTAAAGTTGAGTACTAATTTAATATCAATGTTAGTTTCTTATAAAGATGTTGTATGTTAGTATTTCATTGTTCTAATTCATATAGTGCAATTTGCAGGTTTTGTGCGTGCTTGCAGCGATGCCATGGGAGCAACAGGAATCCGTGGTACAAGAAGCCATGGAGACCTTAAAAGAAACCTATGGCAGCTCGTACACAGCCATATCAAGGCATGATGGGGTTAGACCAAGCAATACAACTCAGACGCCGTCCAACCAATGCCAACTATAGTTCCAAGTTGAGAGGACTGAACGGGAAGCTCTAGCATGCCATATTAAGCACTTAGAAGATGAGCTCAACCGTGTGAAGGGTATGCTGGCCACGGTGATAGAGTCTAGCCCCACTGTTGAAGAAAACCAGCCCCCACCCTCATAAAATTTAGAACAAAACCAGCCACCCATTCAAAGCCAGCCACCTGAAGATGTTGAATAAAACCAACTGCCCATTCCTACTAAAAAAACCCCCATTGTGGACTTGCCAAACTCACCGTCCAAGGCTGTCAAGAGAAGCAAACCTGCCAAAAAAAAGAAGCCAAGGCAGCCATGGTGGACTTGGCAAGCTCACCATCGAAGCGGGACAAGAGAGGTAGACCTGCCAACAATGAAGAGGAGGTAGCTGCAGCTATGGTGGACCTGGCAAGCTCACTATCGAAGCTTGCCAAGAGAGTCAGATCTTCCAAAAATGAAGGAGAGACAACTATGATGGACCTGGCCAGCTCACTATCGAAGGGAGCAATTGTGGATTTGGTGAGTTCACCGTCGAAGGGGGCTACATTTGTGAGGTATACAAGGGGGAAAACACGAGCCCAAAGGAATGTAATGATAGTGCCCCCCGAATCGAAACCGGTCAGAAATGAGGTATGTGTGTTGTTTAATGATAAAGTACTTAAGAAATGTAAGTTTACTTTATGTTGGGTTCATGTTTTAACTTTTTTTTGTTTGAAAATCACAAAATATTTAATTCTTCATAATTTATTGTCTGTACCAGCCCACATCTTCAATTATTATTGCTTTAATTCTATGTTTTTAGCAGTGCGTGGATGCTCATTTTCTATACTAGCCAACAGCTCATGACGAGGCTGTCTTGGCTGATTTAAGGAAGAAATGGTCGTTCGCGATAATGCGAGCCACTAGGAGAAGGTTGTAACAACTACTTTCTTTGAATTATATAATGATTTATTAAGTGATTAGATATATTATTTCATACTGGTTTGTAACTCCTAAAAAATTTGATATGGCCAGTGGGGTTGATAGCAATGAGATTGCAATCTCGACCAAAACATATGAGATTATGGGTCGAGATGTGTCATCCTTGTTAGGCGATCAAGCTTGGGAAGAAAGTTCTAGGTGGATATCCACTGCGGTAATTACATACTCATTTTGCATTTTAGATCCATTTCTTTATTACATATTTGAGACATGAGTTTTACAATTCCATATTATTTACCAAGCAAGTGTGACACACGCAGGTGGTGGACTGTTTCAAGGATGTGCTTATTGAAAAACTCACTGAAAGCGGCCACCCTCCACCATACATAAACTATATAATAATCGTACACAGCGGAGTAAAATAACAAAATTTCTACCTTGGCAAATACTTGTTGATACTTTACACTATGAATGATGTCAATACAGCTAGCTCTTTTGTCGAAATAACTCACTATGGTTTATACAGACTACGATCTTGGTTTCAGCTTGGTCAACTTCAACACAAAGAAACAAAAGACCAAAAAAGGGTAAACAACCCATTGAGGATGACTAGCCTGGACCAGAATCTGTGTTCCGCAGTGGTTGGGTACGCGCAATGCCAGAAAAATGCATCCGGGTAATTAGAGAACTTTTCCAACTTCATTTTGTCAAAAATTGTCGTTACATATCTATTCTGAAAAAACTGTGTATGACCTACCCTTTCGTGTTTCTTAATATAGATTTTTGTTCCAGCATGCCACAATGACCATTTTGTAATGCTGGTTGTAGATTGCCTAACTATAGTCTTCTATTTTTATGATTCTGTACCTAGTGCTACACATAGAGCTTGGGCGCCGATATTGGTAAACACTTGTTTTTCATTTCAATTTTCTTGCTAACCCAGTATTAACTTAGTTAATCCTGCTGATACTACTTTCTACTGCCTGCATCATAGTGAAAAGTTTTGGAGCAGCTACGTGTAGAGAAGTTGGGCCATCAGGATGTCAAAACATGGCTCCTAGAACACAAGAATGACATACCAAACCAAGTTCACTACGCATAAGTACTAATATCTATCATGACCCCAAATATATTGAGACAAATTTGAGTGTACTGCCTCGAGGGATTTCTCATCAATCATAGATGGAAATTTATGATTTGGCCTTCAAAATTTTCTTGCCTTTTAATGTAGACTGTATAAGTTCATATTCTCTTTTAATGTGTTTTGATAATTCAAATGCAATTGTTGGTTGCTATGTTGATTGTTGGTGTTTTGATAACTCAAATATAATTGAGATGTTGGTTGTTGGTTGATAACTCAAATGTAATTGTTGGTTGCTATGTTGGTTTCTGGGTTCACTTGAATGTTCATACTATTTTTCAAAAAATGTAGACAATATTGTCAAAACTTAAAGATAATTGTCCACACTTTCTAGGCTCACTTGAATGTTTATTTCAATGTAATTCAGATGTTAGTTGCTATGAAGGAGAGAATGAAATAGAGAAATGGAATTGTAAAATTAAAGCTAAGTTGCTTAGAAGATTGTTGAAGAAAAAACTCTTTAAAAGATAAACTCTCAAATTGATAACACTAGGCTGTAAGTCTCTTTTACAAAATATCTAACTGCTTATACTGACATAAGAATCCACTTTACATAGAAATACTAGATCGACTCCTATTGGTTCATAGCTTCTAACTGACTTAGTCACTTGTAACTAGCTAACAATGCTTGTAACTAACTAATTATTACAATTCAAATGAAACTTGGCTGCATTCTGCATCATGCTATATTGGTTGTTGGAACATGTGGGTTGCTACATTGGTTGTTGGTACATGTTGGTTTCTATGGATGTTATGAATCTAAATTTTGGGTGAAGTAAATTTCCATAAATTATGTTAATCAGTGTTGATTTTTATGTACTTTTGCTTCATTTTTTCCAACTCCGACTGTGGGATTTCATGTTGACATACATGGAATCCTTGATTTTAAAAAACAAGATAGTACAGTTTGGAGATGTATGATTTCCACACCTTCATTTCATGATGCGTTAATGCGTTCATTTTAAGTCAAAACAACTAACTAACCAATAATTTTTAAATGTCTTTTATGTTTTGTAGGCTGATTGCCAAAGAATTCGGCAACGCATTTTGCTGGAATTATATTACCATTCCTTGCTGCCCAAAGCTGTAGAAAGCTAAAACTGCCTAATTTGATTGTGTCGTGCTTGCTGCCAAAAACTGCCAATTCTTTACCAAAATATAGTTTTATGTTTTGATACACATTTGTTGTTTTTGTATTCTGCTACACGTTTCTTCTTTTTGTATTTAAAATTTTGGTTGCTCTTTTTTTTCTATACTTGAGATTGTATTAAAGGTAGTCAACAAAAACAATATCTTATAATTTTGTAAATGGAGTAAATAAATTAAATGGTGAAATTGGTTGGAAACATTTGTATATATTTTAGGTTACCCATGAGTAATCCATTACATAAACTTTCTTTTATATTTAATGTTACCAAAGAGCAACCTATTGCCATTGGAATCTTCACATTACTCATTGTGAAAGATATAAAAAAAGAATGTCTAAAAATGTTTCCCAAATTGTGGTGAAACTCAATATGTTCAAACAAATACCCAGGAGCAACCTATTGCCATTGTCTACATTTTCTGGGTACACTCGATTTTAAAATTTAATAATTCAGGCCACTGGATGGAAAAATCCAGGCCACTTTAATAAGGCAGTGACTCTATCATGATTCTTATTGCATCAACGAAGGAGTTAAACGCGATTCCAGGTTTCCATTAGACAAATTTGTGTTTTAAAGTCCAAAACACTTCCAAGACCCATTCAAATTTCCAGAAAACACTTTCTGGGTTCACTTAAATATTCATGCATAGACTCAAATGTTCATACTATTTTTCAGAAAATGTGGACAATATTGTCCAAACTTAAAGAATAATTGTCCACACTTTCTGGGTTCACTTGAATGTTCATGCGTAGACTCGAATGTTCATACTATTTTCCTAAAAATGTGGACAATATTGTCCAAACTTAAAGAATAATTGTCCACACTTTCTGGGTTCACTTGAATGTTCATAAGTAGACTCGAAATGTTTGTTCATAATTTCATGTTTTTATTCATAATTTCATGTTTTTATCCACATTTTCTGAAAAATTGTATAAACATTTCTGGGTTCACTTGAATGTTCATAAGTAGACTCGAAATGTTTGTCCATAATTTCATGTTTTTGTCCACATATTCTGGAAAATTGTATGAACATTTAAACATGTTCATACGAATTGGTCATATTTCTTGGCATCTATTAAACATGTTTCTTGGCATCTTTGTAACAATTTTATTATTTTTTATCTCAACTAACCAAAATCACTTCAAAATTAAAAAAACCAAACTTTATTATTTCCAATCTCAACCAAAATCAACAACAAAACGTTCAACTTTTATTATTTCCAAACCCTCACAAAATCATCCAAACCCTTACAAATACAATCAAACCCCAACTTCAAACATCAAAACTAAAACCATTCACAAACCCAAATAAAACCCAAATCTTTAAACTCAAATCAGATCTGAAATCAACTCTTTCAAACATCAAACTGAGACCCACACCCAAACCTTCAAACATCAACCAAGCCATGGCTTCATGAGGAGAGAGCTTTGGATGAACAGAACTTCAATAGAAGAAAAACCTTCGGGGGAGAGAGATCCATGGCTTCATGAGGACAGATCTAAGGAGGAGCAGAAAATCAATGGAGGAGGAGAAAGATTTCAGGGAGAGGGGGAGAGAGCTTTCGGGAGGAGAGAGCTTTCGGGAGGAGAGAGCATTCGGAAGGAGAGAGAGTGAAAGTTTCAGAAAAAATTGGTGTTTGGTTACAAGGATAGTGAAATTTGGAATAGCAAATCGGGAATAGCCGGTTTGTCTTTTAGTGGTGGTGTGAAAACATTATTTCACACCGGTGTGAAAGAATCATTTTTTTTTTTTTTTTTTGGTCCTTTTATAATGGGAACTTTGGTTCCTAGTAGAATACAGTTGTCCCCTAACCAATTAAAAGAAGATAATTATTCTATGAAAAAACACATCTCTTAAGTAAATATTAAATGGGTTGGGCCTTTAAAATCCAATAGTCCATTTAAGCCCATTTAATAAAGTAGATATTACCCAAACCCAACCCAACCCAATTATTAAAGTTAAAATCCAACCCACCCATTTACTCATTTATTTTATGTATATATATAATTAAAATGTCTTAAAACCTTTAAAATGATCAAAATACTCCTAAAATCTTAAAATTTACCAAAATACCCATAAAGCCTATACTTCTTTTTTTTGCTTGGTTTGAGCTTTTGTTGATGTCCAATAAGCAACCTAATTAAAGTCCAATTAAACTCAATTTAATTGGGTCTAATTTGGTTAGCACTCATTTGCCCATTTATTAAATAAGTGGGTTCGGTTGGGCAATTAGTGAGTGGGTTTGAGTGGGTTAATGGGTTTGGGCTTTTTTTACCACCCCTAATGCCGAGGAAACAAAATAGAAAACAAGTTGATTGAGTTGACTGGAATTTAGAAACGTAGTGGGAAATGAAAACACAAACTATTACGAAAATTTATTTGGTACTTCTGGAAGGAATATGCATTTATTGTACTCTGAGAGTATTGAATTGTTGAAGAAATTGATAAGATCAGAAAGAACACTGCGACTTTGAGGCGTGAATATCAGTTTTTTAACGTGATAATTGCCTCTACTCTAAAATAGTTTTGTTACAGGGTTAAGGTAATTCACCTCTAGGATATAACAAAGTTATCAATTAGAGAAAACAGATTTCTCTAATTTTCTTAAAGAGTATTCACGAAATTGTATATATAACAGTTAATTAGGTTCCTTAATTTATAGTCATTAATTGACATTGTTCTAGAACAGTATAACTGTTCAAAATAATTAATAACTACCATAAACAGTTATTTATGTACACATAAATAACTTCTATATGTTATGATTCAGTGCATCACTTTATTAAATAAATTAAAAGATGACTGGTCGATTTTAATCACATGCGCCACACGAGCATGTGCCAAAGTGCCAAGCACGCCACAAAGCGCCACTAAAACGCCACAATACGCCACGCACACGCGTGTAGTAGATCTATATGTTCATAGGTACACTTTATTCATTTAAAGTGTTGGTGTTTATGCCTCCTTATAAACACTTTCAAGACTTTATATATTTCCAACATGGAACAAGTGCAAAAGCCTTCAACTCTCACTTCTATATCCCTATATTACAATAAATTTACAATAATAATCACTCCACTATCCCTTGGCTCTCTAAGAGAGAATAACTAGGATGGTTTAATTTATCTGTGGCGGAATGAAGAGAGAAGAGTTAATAAAGAGCAACGTAGGTTAGTAAAAAAATTTATAGAAAAATTATATATATATAAAATGACTCAGATTTAAAATTGAAACAAATTAAATGTGTTATATTATAATTAATAAAATATAAGATAGAATATAAAAATTAAGATAGAAGATTATATTTGTCTTTGATTTCACGTATTATTCGGTAATAAAGTGAAGTGAAATTGCTTAATTAACATTTTTTTAATTGAGATATCTCATTTTTATTGGCCCACCTCGTTCACTTAGCAGGCATTGTAGTTTTAATAAAAGTCCCCTCAGCCACCGCCGCCTCCTCCTATTTTCGCAGGAAACAAACACTACTTATTACTTTCCTCAGAAAAATAGAGAGGACCTCACAACAATACTCATGGCTTCCTCTACCATCGCTTCAAATCCCACATCTTTCATCCCCACCAAGGTCATTACATTATCCCAGCTCCCATTTTCCCTAATCTCTCACTCTTAACTTTTGTTTCCCATTTTATTCTGACAAATATTTCAGTAACACATTTCTATAAATTCCTTCTTTCTGTCTCCTTTTGTTTTGCAGAAAGATTTGGGGTTCACTGCTATTTCGACACCGTCACTATTTTCTATTCCGAAATGCAAGAGAACGATTTCCACGAAAATTTGTTCGGTCATGGCGCCGCAACAATCGGAACGCAAGCCTGCCACCACTGGCTCAGTTGGGTTTCTTTCATATTTTTCTCATTGATTTTTGTGTTTTTGGTTAATGGGTTTGATGGGTTTTGTGGATTTTAATGGTGGGGTTTTGGTTTATTTCAGGTGAAGACCGCAATGACGATGACCGAGAAGATATTCGCTAGGTCTTCTAAGAAAACCCAGTTGAGCCCCGGTGAGAATGTTTGGGTTAACGTTGATACTTTGATGACCCATGATGTTTGTGGCCCCGGTTCGATTGGAATCTTCAAGAAAGAGTTCGGCGAGAACGCCAAGGTGTTGAATACTCTTCATCTAATACCAATGATATCATGATGTTTATGAAGCTCATATGTTAAATTGATTGGTAGTAGCGTAAATTTAGTTGGTGATGCACTTTGAAGGCCTAAGGCCAAAAATTTAAGTGGGGTTTTTTTTTTTTTTTTTTTAATATTTAAATATCAATTAAATATTGTTTTTACAACTTAGAGTTTCGGATTAGATTTTTATTGGCTGGGGGTCTTCTTGGAGGTGGAGGAAAAGATGCACAGTGGTGATGTCATGAAAGTAGGCATATGAGCAGAATTGCATGCGTGGGTTGAAACCAATGTTCCATGAAGTGGGGTCTTGTTTGTGCTCATTAAAAGTGTAACTCTACCATGAGACTCATTCTGTCAAAAATTATGGCTTAAATTTGAGTTTTGAGCTTAAATGCGCAATCTTTGGTGACCTCTATGTGTGTTCAATTGTGTATTTGCTGTGTCTGATATACTATTGTTTTGGAATTAAGGTTTGGGACAAGGAAAAGATTGTAATAATACCTGACCATTACATCTTCACAAGTGATGAACGTGCAAACCGTAATGTGGATATATTGAGGGATTTCTGCATGGAGCAAAACATCAAGTACTTTTATGATATTAAAGACCTTAGTAATTTTAAGGTATGAATCTACAGTCTTCTTTACTTATTCTCCATTTCCGATTTTGTTCTCCTCAAGGGCTTATAGTTTATCCCTTGGTTATCGACACTAATAGTAAAGTTTACTTAATTAAATTTTAGGCTAACCCAGATTACAAAGGTGTTTGCCATATTGCTCTTGCACAAGAAGGTCATTGCAGGCCTGGAGAGGTATGGTTCTGTTATCAAGTTCATTGAAATGTTAATAATTTATATTAAACTTTATGCCTTTATGTTCCACAGCTGTTGTTAAACCTTTTTCATTGTCTTCAGGTCCTGCTGGGTACGGACTCTCACACTTGTACAGCTGGAGCATTTGGCCAATTTGCCACTGGAATTGGCAACACGGATGCAGGTTTTGTGTTGGGCACCGGGAAGCTCCTGCTCAAGGTCTGTAGATGCTTTATTTTGGTGTCCTAGAGTTTATTATTATGTGTCTCTAATTTATATACATATATATATTTTTGGGATAGATATGATAGATTGGAACCTATGTCCACTCCATGATAATTGCTCTTTATCATTGGGCCAAGATACCAATTGATTTTTGATATAGGCGAGATTCGAACTTGGATTCCTTATTTGATGATAAAGGACTTTACTAATTGAGCTAACTAGAACCCACTTTATAATCAAATAACATTTATATGTTATTTGATGTTAGAGAGTATTCATGTCATTTGTGTAACTCAATAGATATATTGGACTATGTTAATACAATTATGGTGAATTTTGCCCACTGATTTTTTGGTCTAGCTATGATTCCTTGGTTCCTTTCATCTGGGAACTATGCTTTTGTTCTGTTGGCTAGCATTTATACACATCCTCACTTTAACAACTTACTTTTGCAAGGATGCTTTTAATTCTAATATTTAAGGTCTTCCAAATATGGCTCTACTTCCCAAAGTAGTGGTCTTCCAGGAACTTAGACATTCCTTATTTCTCTTGAGTGCGCGCACACACACAATTCCAAATATGTTTCTCCAGGACTGTTGAATTTTATAAGATACCTCTTTGTCTATTGTGTATATTAGGTGTGTTCATAATACATACACTACATACATATGTTATACATATATTAGAACTTTGAATTCTTATGTTAGACTCTTTGACATCTTGCTAATTTCAGTTAATCATTAAAAAAGTCAATAAAGATGTTCAAAAAATAATAGGAAAACCCTGAAGTTTTAAGTGAAACACTTAACCTCCTTGTGGTAATGTTTTGTTTGTAAACCGTTAAAAATCTGTGAAAATAAACAGTGAGTTGCTCATGTGATGACATGTGTCTATATTTAGAGCTGTATTTTCACATAAAATAAGGCGCCTTGTTTTACCCTAAAGAGTAAGTGTATACAATTAATGGTTTACACATAAAACAATACCATAGGGGATTAAACGTTACACTCAAGACCGTAAAGGGGTTTTGTGTTTTATAGGGGAACCATTGGGGGTTTTGTGTATTTTTCCCAAAAATTATTCTCTTTTTAACATTTCCATGAAAAAGCTAAGGGCATTGATTGAGAGCACCAAGTGATGGGAAAATACTTTCCTTGGCATGGCATATGGAAAGTTCATGTACCACCAAGGTGTCCTTTTTCTATTGGTGCGCTGTGTTGGGGAAGGTTTTGACAACGGACAATCTAAGGAAACAAGGGATAATAATTACATATTGGTGATTTTTGTGTAAAAATCATGGAGAGTCTATGGCTCATTTTTTCCTACATTGTGCGGTGGCCCTGGAATTGTGGTCCTTAGTTTTCTGTTTGTTTGGTGTTTCTTGGGTAATGCCCAATTTCATGATGGGCTTATTATCCTATTGGAAAGGACAATTTGACAAGAGAAGTTGTGGGGATACATGGAAAGCTATTCCATTGTGCTTAATGGGGTGCATTTGGAGGTAAAGGAATGTGTGTTGCTTTGAAAGCATTGAGTTACAAGCATTGTGTTCTCTCCAAATACACCACATTAAGTGCAAAGGAATGACTTTCCATTTCTCCCCATTGCTTCTTTTGCCAAACCGGCCCTTCCAACAGGATAGCCCATCCAAGATGGAAGACGGCATGAACTTTCGATGTGCTCTGCCTAGGAAAAGAATTCCCTCCTCTTAAATACCATGTAATAGTTATTTACCCGGAAGCCTTTAGAGCGCATAAAAATCCATTCCAATTTATCTTCCCCTCCCAAATACAAATTTTTGTAGCATATATGTCCTCCAATAATGGAGCGATTTGTTCTATGTCCCAATCATGTACCTCTACTAAACACCAGATTCCAAAAATAAAAAAGAGCCATTTTTGTACTCTAAATAACCTGCAACTGTACCTTCTCTGTCCCTAGCAATTAGGTAAAGACTAGGATAACACTCCTTAAGAGGAGCCTTGCCATTGCCAACCACAAGTTTGAGAAGGGATGAGAATCTATGTGTGTTGGCCATATTTCTGCATTCTGTGTATTTTTCCTATCTTATAAATTGACAGTTTTTCTTGTCTGATGTAGAATTGTATTTGTTGTATCCTAACATCTAATATTAATGCATCTTTAATTTGTAGGTGCCTCCGACTTTGAGATTTACAATGGATGGTGAAATGCCAAGCTATTTGCTTGCAAAAGATTTGATTTTACAAGTAAGTTAAACTGGGTCTACAACCTTTTATTTCTTGTGAATGTTCATACTGCAGCCTTATACATTATATTACTTTTGTTGTATGAGCCAATTTTTTTTTTTTTTTTTAATTGGTTTATTTAAATATTTTTCCTTCTCTCTTTAATTGTTTTCCTGAACAATCTTCATTTCAGATAATCGGTGAAATATCTGTATCTGGTGCGACATATAAAGCTATGGAGTTTGATGGCACAACTGTTGAAAGTCTAACTGTAAGTAAACTTCAAAAGATATTTTGCTGGAAGTGTATGACATCATTCAAATTTATGTCTCCAAATGTTAATCACACTTATCTATTAGTAATTTATACCAGTGGATTATAAATTTAAGTTCGCTAATCCTCTCTACTTGATAGATGGAAGAAAGGATGACGTTATGCAACATGGTTGTTGAAGCTGGGGGAAAGAATGGTCTTGTCCCTGCTGATAGCACTACATATAAGTACCTTGAGGTTAGTGGTATAGATCATCGGATGCATTTGGTTTCGATAGTACTCTGTGTGTGTGTGTGTACATGCTCACATATGTATGTGTTGGCTATGCATGTATTTGCACATGTTTATGTGAACATGAGGGTAATAAACCATGAGCCTGTGTTTGAAACCTATCTTTGTCTTTGTGGGGTTAGGTTGCCACCTGATGAAAAATTAATTGCTTCAAGACGTGCTTTTTTTGAACAGACAATTTTTATTTCAACTTATCAAAAACAATATATATATTGGGGTGAACATTTGCTTATAATTTTATCTTTTGTTCTGCACAGGATAAGACTTCTGTGGCCTATGAACCAGTTTATAGTGATGAACAAGCAAGGTACTATATGTGTAAAATAATTGCTATAGAGTTCCATACCTATTCCTAGTTATAATCTTACTGCTTATATATATTAACTTTATGATCTAGAGTATATAATTTGAACTTAACGTGGACATATACTCAATATATATATATATATATAATTTTTTTTTTTTTGGTTGGGAAGGGGATATCATTGAGTAGGAGTTTTTCTTTTGATAAGTGAGTACCTAGGAGTTGAAATAAATAAAAAATGACAATTTGATTTTCAACAAATTGTTGGTTCCAACTTTGAATATGATTTTGTGGACCTCCCAGCATACAGTCAACAAATAGCTACAGATTCCTTGGCGTCTTATTACTTACAGGTACACTTTCTTGCCAGAACTGGCAAGAATGCATAGAAAATAGTCAATTCTCCATCATAAAGCCAAACTTCCAACTCATCAAGTTATGTTCGACTTAATTGCTAAAAAAGTAATTATTAAGAAAATACGTGGGAAATTGAATAATCAAAGAAGGTTCCATGTAAGTTTGGTAATTGGAAAAGCCTTATTTTGTCCATTATTTTGGTACTTAGTGAATAGTTTTCTATTTGTATTAAGATGCAGTCCAAGTGATTAGGTGAATTTTTGGGGAAGAGGGCAGAGGGTTTAGTGTGAGTTTAGTCATGACATCATTTTAATTTGAGAATTTAGTAAATATACGTCTCATGATTGCTTTCTATTTTTTTATTGGTTTTTTTACAGTTGTAAATGAGATATGATGAATAACAAGCATTAGTGTACCAATTGTTGCTCGTAGATAGCAAAATCTTATACATGCCGAGTGCTTCTTTTGCTTAAATAGTGAAACACAAAGCTTCGTTTTCATTTTCTTTTTCTCTCGTTTAATGCCTATGCGTGTTTTGGATAAACTTTCTGAAGCACTACAAATACCTCAGGTTTCATTTGCTCTAATGATTTCAGTTATGCACTACAAACTAAATTGCTATGAATTTGATTCACGTCTTGACTTTGAAGATTTTCTGCGGTCATATCATTGAACATGTATTGACTGAAAGCTGGCAGCATTAAGAAAACATTTGGTTGTTTTCAGAGTTATTAACTTTCTCTTCTTGAAACTTTAGCAGATATTGAAGGAATGACTTTAGTAATTCAATGAGTATTTTAGTTATTCTAGATATCTTCTGGCATACTGTGATCAAGATGAGGATATTATTTAATGAAATACTGAATCAACTTCTTTACTTTGCCAAAAATAACCTTCTTTGATGACTTTCCAATTATTGTTTTTTTCCTTCTTTTGGATTCATTTTTAATGATGAGTTTAATTTTCTTGGCTTTTAGATTTCTTTCTGAGTACAGATTTGATGTCTCAAAACTGGAGCCACTGGTAGCAAAGGTGGGTGATTACCTGTCAAAGAGAAGATTTCTCTTCTTTTTTTTCTTTTTTCTCTTTTTCTTTTCCTAATGTAATTTCTGTTGTAGTTCTTGACAGTTTGCTAGCTCTGCCTTTCTTTTATTGTGAATGAGTAATGATGTAAATATATCTTCGCAGCCGCATTCTCCGGATAATCGGGCTTTAGCAAGAGAGTGCAAAGATGTGAAAATTGACAGAGTATATATTGGATCTTGTACTGGAGGAAAGACCGAGGATTTTATGGCTGCGGCCAAAATTTTCCTAGCTTCAGTAAGAAGACATTATCTCTGTTATATTGCCATTGGACAATTTTTCTATAGCAGTATGCCTTATTTGCATATTTTGTTCTTGTGTAAGATTATATTAGACATTTCAACATAATTTAATTTATTGAACAATCAAATTGTGATTTAGGTATTTCATTTTGCACATTTTTAGGAGTTATTGAGACTTTGTTCTGGAGGTCTTTATGTAGTAACTGTGATCCTTTTTAGAGCTTCTTATTTTAATTTACTTTATTTGTTTTTCCAGATCCACAGTTGTAGCTTCCGGAGCCATTACTTATAAAAAAAAAAAATTTATTTTCACCCATATTTTCTGGGAATTAAGCTGAAAAGATGTAATTGCTTTTTCTCAGGGCAAAAAGGTCAAAGTCCCCACATTCCTTGTTCCTGCAACTCAAAAGGTTTGTAATACAATTTTGATAAATAGAAAATAATCATAGGTAGATTAGTGATAAATAAAATAATATGCATATATATGATAAAATTTGCAGGTTTGGATGGACGTATATAGTCTCCCGGTACCAGGATCTGGTGGCAAGACTTGCTCCCAGATTTTCGAAGAAGCTGGCTGTGATACACCTGCAAGTCCTAGTTGTGGTGCTTGTTTGGGTGGCCCTAAAGACACTTATGCACGCATGAATGAACCTATGGCAAGTTATTCCTATCCTTCTTTTGCACCTTTTCAAATAGTGTTATTGGTTGTTCAACATAACCTAGCTCTTTATTTTTGTTCAACATAACCTAGCTCTTTATTTCCGAAAGGAGATCCTTATTTCCAGCTATAATCTTTAGGAAAAATCAATATAACTATTAAATTGGAATGATAAAACTTGCCTATGACTCATCCCTATTGGTCATCACTTCCCGTAATTGTACATAGAAATTCCAGACTTACCTGGGATGAGTAACCCAGTAAGTTGGGGATAGACTCGAACTTATGTTCATGGAAATCAATATAACTATTAAATTGGAATGATAAAACTTGCCTATGACTCATCCCTATTGGTCATCACTTCCTGTAATTGTACATAGAAATTCCGGACTTACCTGGGATGAGTAACCCAGTAAGTTGGGGATAGACTCGAACTTATGTTCATGGAAATCCCGCTGGGGGGAGGGGCAGCAGTGCATTCGTTCCTCTGCTGGTCTGTTATCCTTAATGCCTTCCATCAGTATCAGTGAGCGTCTTTGTTTCCTTTAGATTTTAGCCTCTCACCAGCAGCAGGTCTGCCATGAGCAACAAGATTCTGAATGCGTAACATGCCTTTGTTGCTCCCTCGAGGTCATAATGTTAAGTGCACTAATTTTTCCTGAGAATTTTACATGATGCTTGTCATAAGGCCAATAGGTAATCATGATTAAATGATTAGACTTATTGCAGTGACTACTAAACATTATTATGGTGTTTAGCAATATTGTGATACAATTGGGCATAATTGTTTTGTAGTTTACACTTAAATCCTGTGTCAACTAAAGCAACCTTTCATGTATTTCTTATTTAGCATATCATATTTAATTTAGAAGAAATATCTGCTGTGTCTTCCTCCATAGGAGTGAATTATTCATCATGTAAAATGGCCTGTAGAGCCATGCATGTTATTGCAAAATTCCAATGGACCTTCTTGTAGAGTGTAGATCCTCGATACCTTGCTATCCACAAAGAAACAATTGGATTTGGGCATTAATATATCAACAAAAAGATCATATTGGTATGACTTTCTGACCATAGTTCAGTTCTTTTGAAGTTGGATAATTGTTGGGGATGTTCTAGAAAAAGGTTTACAAAGTTATATTGTTAAATTTTTTTTCTTTGCTGATGCTTAATATACATGGCCTACCAAGTTGATCTTCCTTGATGGAGGATTTGTACTCCTATGCATTTACCACATTTTAGGGGGGTTTGGCAAAGTCACAAGTGACTAGTTTTTATTTTTCTCAGTGTTATGTCCCTATGGCAGCAATTGCTGTCATTCCATTTGATGCCTTTGTGAAAATAAACCAAAATGACATGTTCTAGAAAATACGAGGTCAAAAAAAATTTAAGGGAGGAAAGTACTTTTTTAGGGACCAAAAAGCAAGCTTTAACCCTTTGTCTTAATAATTTGTCAGTGGGTTTTAAGCCGTTATGGTTGGTTAGCAGTGGAATCATTATATAATGGACTATTTTCTTTAGTGACATGGTAACTGTGAGGAATGAAGATGCAGAGACTATACATATTTATCTAGTATAGAGTATCAGAACATATAAAACTAATTGATTTGATTCAAGCAGATTTTATTGTTACAATCTGTGTTCAATCTCTAACATAGCTACCACATTATGCTTTATACCTAAGGTCAATGACTATTTCTGTGACTTTCGTATTAATTTGAGGGGATGGTCTATGCAGGTCTGTGTGTCGACAACGAACAGGAACTTCCCAGGCCGAATGGGACACAAAGAGGGCCAGATATATCTTGCTTCCCCATATACTGCAGCAGCATCTGCTTTGACTGGTTATGTTACCGATCCAAGGGAGTTCTTGCAGTAGGCTATAAATATCATATAAGTCTGCTCTTGTTGTATGTCATGGTTGCTTTGTACTGTATCAATGTAGGTCAAATGACTGCTGAGATACCTAATGGGTTTTTCTTATGCCACAACGTATACAAGCATTTCGTATCATAGGGATGTAGCCCTTACGAGAACTGGATTGTTTGGCTGAAAAATAATTTCTTGGCTTTCAACCAAAATATATATAATATATATAAAAGCACATTATATTTGGCCCACTAGTGGCCGTAATATCTGCACAAAATTGCAGAAACACAATTATAGAAAGTGCCAAAATCATGCACCAGACCTCATGAGGCCTCACCAATCAACGTGTTGAACCTCATCATACATACCCAAGTGCAATAACGGCACCACGGCTGAGATTGATTTAACACTTTTCAACTCATTGCAGTTTCTCCTCTCTCTCTCTCTCCTGGCCTACTCTTTATATGGCCTGAATATATTTCCACTCTCAAGTAAGGGCTTCTTACTCTTAGGGTTGGTGTGGAACCATATAAACAACATAGAAGCTTTCCAGCTATTGGGGTTCCACGTCCATTATTAGTGTTCCACTTGAGGGTACATTTATAATGTCTCGATTAAAGATATAATCTAGACTTAATTAGTGGACCAGTATTCACTTTAATATCCAAATTGAGAAAAACGTTAAAAGGCAAACAAAATAAGCCAATTTAAGGTGAAACTTTTCATTACAAGAAATCTTTTCATTTCTTTAGCAAGAAGTGAAATGGGAACCAGCAAGAAAGTAGTATATAAGTAACATATGAAAGAAAGCTGATATGAGCCTCACTTTTTTTTTCTTTTTTTCTTTTTTGTCCTCTTATAATGAGAACTTTGGTTCCTAGTAGAATACAGTTGTCCCCTAACCAATTAAAAGAAGGTAATTATTCTATGAAAAAACACATCTCTTAAGTCATCAATAGGTGGTCTTCTACCGTCAAAATTAACATGATTGCATAATCTTAGTAAATAGGATTGGCACCAAGATTCTTGTAGCTCAACTAGTTGGCACTCTTGGTTTCTCCAACAAAGACATCCAGAATTCAATTTACTCCTTCCCCAACTATCAAATAAAAATTAAGGTTTGAATCCCTCTCCTCCATTTGTTATAACATAATTAATCAAGATGGTAAAAAACATAAACAAAAGAAAATTGTCTCATGGCACAAGCTCTCGTTTTTCTGCAACCTGGCTCTGGCAGCAATTGGTGCGGCTTAAATTTTCGCAGTTAACCCAATAAGCACCTTACACCTTATAGGACTATAAACAAATATAGTCTTGGAAAAATATAATAAAACTTTATGAAAGTTTTACTATCAACCTCCATGGAATTTGAGAATAAGTATTGATGAGTATAGAAAAATCCAAGTCGTCCAAATACGACGTACCAAAGTATTCCTTAGACGAACGACCGTTACACACTCATAAACCCTTTTGATTCCCTTATTAATGCTACCGTTACACACCATAAACTCCCTTATTAATGTTACCGTTATGCCTTTTATATCTAAACATTCATTGTGTTCTACATCACTCTTGGCCTATATAAGGCCAACGAAGCCACCTAAACCAGGCATGTACACAATCTTATGATAAATTTCTCTTAATATGGGAAATCTTTTCCTAACTTAGGCATCGGAGACTCCCCTCCGGGGCCCACCCCGGCAGGTTCTTCGATTCCTTTCTTTCTTCTTCCTTTTTGCAGGTGTTGACTACTTGACTTGGCTGTGCAACTGACGATGAAAAATTCATGCATCATCAGTTGGCGCCGTCTGTGGGAACGAGAGTTCCTAAAACAAAAAAATTGCACAGTTATGTCGAAAATACACCATTGTTCAGCAAACCATCAACTGTAAGTTCACTGAACCGCGACACAATTTTTATAAGGTATGAGTCTAGGATCAATGTGTTGTGATGAAGGACTTGTATCTCTGGTGACGCATAGCGACTTCCATGGAGATGATTAAAACATGCTCCCCAATATGCCTTTACGTTAAATACGTGGTAGTGGCTTGAAGTTTTATGCACACATCAATGTCACGGTATGATATAATGATAAAGGCCTCTTAACATCTTTTTGGGAAAACCATGGATTAGTCATGTTACAACTTTTTGTTATACTGTAATCTGCTTATATGGTTAAATTATGCATCAAGCTTAGATCAGGTTAATCAATAGCGTACTCTATAATTTATATGCTTTGGGCGAAATTCACCTTTGCATGAGCAATTTGCTATCCAATGGATCCTCCATTATCCCCGATCCAAATATGGCAAAAAAAATAATATATATAATAGTCATTACTATTGTTATTTTTAAAGATTCTATTCATAAATTTTCCTCTATTTCGGTCAACTTTCTAATGCACCTTAATGGAGAGTTATAAGGCTTCAGAACTGTATGCCAATTTATAGCATCAAACTCTATATACATTATGGATTCTCATGTCTGTTCAACGTGTAGAAATCGATTGTTTATGTTGACGAATCGAGTATTTCTACTTTGGCAAATAAAGTTTAATAGCCTCAAAGTTGAATAAAGATAGAGAGTCATGGTCCAGTATATACTGTAGCACTATGTACCGTTACATTTTTCTGCATTTGCTAAAGGATTTCTGCCTATTATTAAAAGATGCCCCCAACATATCAAAAGTTATGAAGTGACGAACAGAATTCCATTGAAAATGGAATCTCATACTCAAAAATCAACCGATTCTCTCCATGAACGCGAAATAGCCCTTCTAATATGGAGTGATCCTTCCAGGTAATTAAATCTCTCACTCTTTCCCTCCTTCTACACATTAATAATTTTCACCCTTCAACCACCAAAGCTTTGTGGTCCCATGCTGAATGGCTTAATTTATCTCAAATGTGTTTTTGGGCATACAATATTGTGCTGCCGATATTTACAAATACCAACAATATGTCAAAATATTCTTTTGACCCTATTAGGAATGCTTGCTTCTACTCTCTTTATTTAGCAATAACTCCACCCAAAACCCTTGTTACCAAATTTCATTTAATGGCACGAGAATAAAGGAATGGTTATGGAAATGGCTATTGAAAAGGCAAGTTGCTGAATTATTGCAAAATTGAACATAAGTGAAAGGCTTTAATTATTAGCGTTTCTTATAGCTGGTGTGCTACCACTTCCTGACTTTTTGGTATTAAATGAAATCATTTTAGATTAATTTCTTTTTAAATTGCTCCATTAGTGCTTCATAATGTCTCGGCAAAATTAAATTGCTAGCTTCAGAGGTGGCGAAAATAATACTTTGCAAACAAACTTTGCTTGCCCCTGAACTTACTCCTGCCTAGAAGCAAGATTGGTGACTTCAATTCTTATATCTACGCCAAAGGAAAGATCAAATTATTTGGCTTTAAGATGAGCCCTTATGGTAAGGATTAATATCATGATACTATTACCTCAACTTCGGGTTTTATTCACTCATAAATCATCTAAAGTGGCACATTACAATGTATAATTATTTTTCTTACTCTAACAAAGCTACAATTGTAGCCTTACCTGGTTATTTAGATTCAGCAACCATTGGCGATCAATTTCTGTTCACATTTAAGGGCGGGTATTTGACATACTTGCCAAGCCTATCCGGAGCTACAAACCTCACTCTTAGCACTACTCATGAAGGTTGCATGTGCAGATGTGCTATAATACAAACCCAAAATATCTACGTGGCATTATTCAGATATTCAGAATTTGTGGAGGCACAACGGAAAGCTCTAACGAAATAATTCAACTCAAGACCTAGATGCGCCCACTCGACCCAGATTTCAATTCAACAACAGACTCCACCGCCTCCTTTGGTCTCGACGACCCAATCTTCGGTCTCAACGACCCAATCTCGGCCTCCACGGCCTCCTTTGGTCTCAACGACCCAATCCCAGCCTCCATTGGTCTTAGCGACCCAATCTCGACCTCAATGGCCTCCGTAAACGGACTCGTCCATCACGATCCTTTAACGAAATTATCCTAAGTTAAACGGACTCGTCCATCACGATCCTTTAACGAAATTATCCTAAGTTAAACGGACTCGTCCATCACGATCCTTTAACGAAATTATCCTAAGTTAAACGGACTCGTCCATCACGATCCTTTAACGAAATTACCCTAAGTTAAACGGACTCGTCCATCACGATCCTTTAACGAAATTATCCTAAGTTAAACGGACTCGTCCATCACGATCCTTTAACGAAATTACCCTAAGTTAAACGGACTCGTCCATCACGATCCTTTAACGAAATTATCCTAAGTTAAACGGACTCGTCCATCACGATCCTTTAACGAAATTACCCTAAGTTAAACGGACTCGTCCATCACGATCCTTTAACGAAATTATCCTAAGTTAAACGGACTCGTCCATCACGATCCTTTAACGAAATTACCCTAAGTTAAACGGACCCGTCCATCACGATCCTTTAACCAAATTATCCTAAGTTAAACGGACCTGTCCATCAGGATCCTTTAACCAAATTTCTTAAGTTAAACGGACTCGTCCATCACAATCCTTTAACAAAGTGAACCATTATAATTCAAAGTTAAATGGCCTCGTCCATCACGATCCTTTAACTTAATAATGGCATTTTCATCCAAATGATTCGTCCATCACGATCCTTTGCCTCAATAATATCGCCAAAGGGGACACTCATCCAAAAGAGTGGACAAAGCCTACATGAAGGCAAAAATTTACTGACGACAAAGGAAATAGTCGTCCAAACAAGCGAAAATGCCTATTGACATGCATACCCACCGAAAAAATGATGACAAAGGGGATAGTCATCCAAATGAATGGATACAACCACTGAAGGGTTCTCCTGAAGTTTTTAATTACAGACATAAGTTGACGAGCCAAATGGAAGGCCAATTGTTTCAAAGTCCCTAAGATAGCGAAGGGAACAACATACACACTCTTTCCCTCATCTCTATACTCTCAGAATTCATATTCTTGCTCCAGATAATCAAACGTTTGACTTAAGCATCGGAGGTTCCCTCACCGGTCCACCGTCGGTGCATTCTTTCATATTTTCTCTGTTTTGCAGGTACACTCGTCCGTCATTGCAAGTTCCGTCATTACCAAAATATTCATCGTACTTGACATTCCGAAGGCCGTTCAACCTAAAACGGATAAACGACCTCGGAATGGGGGGCTTCTGATGAGTATAGAAAAATCCAAGTCGTCCAAATACGACGTACCAAAGTATTCCTTAGACGAACGACCGTTACACACTCATAAACCCTTTTAATTCCCTTATTAATGCTACCGTTACACACCATAAACTCCCTTATTAATGTTACCGTTATGCCTTTTATATCTAAACATTCATTGTGTTCTACATCACTCTTGGCCTATATAAGGCCAACGAAGCCACCTAAACCAGGCATGTACACAATCTTATGATAAATCTCTCTTAATATGGGAAATCTTTTCCTAACTTAGGCATCGGAGACTCCCCTCCGGGGCCCACCCCGGTAGGTTCTTCGATTCCTTTCTTTCTTCTTCCTTTTTGCAGGTGTTGACTACTTGACTTGGCTGTGCAACTGACGATGAAAAATTCATGCATCATCAAGTATAAAAGTTTCTCGCAAACTAGGTGTTGGTAGATTTTTAACTAACGTGTTTGTCATATTGGGACCAAGTTTTATCTATTAACTTTATCTTTTTACGATTTTACATATGTTTTTACATTCCTCAACATAAAAATGCTACCAAATATCGGTATGAAACATGAATAAGAGTCAAGACCCTCTCAAAGGAAGTTTTTTACATTTGCTTTCCTGCTAACAAAATTGCTTTCATCTTTTACATTGGTCCCTTCTAAAATATTTTGTCCTTTTGTTTTGTGTTATAGAGTTTCCTGGTTGAAATTTATGTCCCAGTTCATCAATCATGAGGCAATGATACATGGAGCCGCTGTACAAGTTCATCAATCATGCTTTCATTTTCTATCTGCTTTGGATTAACTTGTATCATTGTTCATAAGATTTTCAAATATAGATGAAGTTGTTACCATAATATATAGCTGAATGGTATATTCTGTTATTGGTTGCACAAGAAAACATAACAATGTCAATGTGGGGAGTTAATGATAATCATTGATTTGTGTGCTTAATTGGACGTATTAAGCTTGTAAGACAAATCTTAAAATACTTGGCATGTTTTCGGTTTTTGTTCTTGAAAATGGTTACTGTGCAAACACGAAATCATAAAACACCCTTTGACTGTTTTTGTTAGCGTTTTGTGTTCTCATTTTTACTGTTCACAAAAAATATAATAACATTTTTTAATATATTTTTCACAAACGACTTCTCTCTCTCTCTCTCTCTCTCTCTCTCTCTCTCTCTCTCTCTCTCTCTCTCTCTCTCTCTCTCATCCTCAACACTCTTTTTCTCTTCTTCACAGCTAGTCGTAGTGGTGAACATGGTGGTAGGTTGGGGTCGTGGTGGGCCACAGTGGACGCGTTGTTGTTGAGTCTTCATCTTGATCGGATGAACGTGGATTGCGGTGGGTTGTAGTGGTTCATTCTGTCGTGTTGATTTGCTAATGGTGGGTTGTGTTGATTTGGGTAAATATATGTTGTGTTGATTTGTTGATTGCCATACAAAAATTAAAAATTAAAATTTAAAACAAAGCAAGATTAATTGTGTGGAAATACATATGCCAAAAAAAACATAACCATGATTTGTTTTTTCTAACACAAGAAAACCATTTTTGAGAACAAGCACCATAACATATTTTGAAAACACAAAACAAAAACTATTCCCAAACAGGCTCTAAATTTGTCTTGAAATAATTGGGCAACATGACTTTTTTTTTTTTTTTTTTTTTTTTTCTTACCTTTTTTTATTGATAATTAGATAGTTGGGGTAAGAGGGATTTGAATCTTGGTTCTCTTCATAAAGAGAACAAACAAAATCAGTTGAGCTACAAGACTCTTGACGGGCAATGTGATTGAATATTAACTGGTTTAGAAAAAAATAAGAATCTACATCTAAAAGAAAAAAGTCTATGAAACATAAAAAGTAAAGAAAACCATTGAATATATCAAAGAGAGAGAGTGTGTGTCACAACCCAAAATCGAAATTTCGAATTCAAGATCAGACTGGTATGTTATTACCAAGCCTATGCTTGATATTTACACAAACCTTCTAACTAGCGTATACGATTTTTATTTTTCTTTCTTTTACTAAGCATATCATGATATGCTATACAATACATGACTTAGATAAATATTTTTGATAATCCAACTAAAGAAGTGATAAACATTAGAGCATCTATTGATTCACCAATTGAAGAAATACCACATCTTTGTATCATTAAAACCTAACTATTTGGGCTATCCCAAAATATACATTGCAATGGAAATATAATTATAACTATGCTGTTTTGACATGCCATCTAGTTGGACAACTAGTACAACTCAAAATATCTAGCTTTCCTTCACTTGAGACTCTTGAAGCTGCCCAAAATGTACCTACTAATTGAAAATGTTGAGGGGTGAGTTTTCCACTAGCTCTAGCTCAGTAAGAGATAAGTGGCATGAGAATGTATTATCAGACATTAAATGCATGATAAAAAAAAATATTTTCAATCGTGATTATGACTTGCATATAATAATATTTCATGCTAAAACGGTTTCGTGACTAGCATAACTTTAACATGATTTTTACTTGAAAGGTAACATTTGAATATCACCCTTGAGAAGACATACTTCATAAAAGTGTATACATTTGTTAACTCCTTTGATAAAGCATTTATATCACAAAATCATATGTTTGGAAATCTTATTCTTTGAATACATATCTGAGTTTCATAAACTTTTCATACTTTTCTTGACGCCGGTGTCTACAAGCTTCAAGAATAGTACTTCCCAAAACAGGTGTCGTTGATGACGAACTTCTATGCCTTAGGCTTGTTTAGATGTTCTTCATTATTCGTGTTCTTCAAAGGTTTTTCAAATGTTCTTTGAATCTTTTAGTATTCTCCGAATTTGATGACTTGTGTGTTGAAGTTCTTCAGGGCTTTTGGGCTTGAATAGATTTGACGAATCTTCCATGGATTAGAGTTCTTGAATTTTTTGGAGGTTGTGGAGCTCGATTCCAATAAAGCTTTGAAGTTTGAAAAAAAAAATTATTTGAATGAATCTTGTTCAAGTGTTTTTTTTATTTGAAGATTTTGATGTAGAATTCATTTGGAGTTTTGAGGTTTGAATCTAATGGAATTTCTACTTTGGAGATCTTGAAGTTCTTCTGCAGCTTGGTGTGACTTTGACAGAGTTTCAATACTTGAAGAATTGATGTAGAATGAGTTAGGGGTGCCTTTATTTATAGTGGTCTTCTGAGGAAGAGTTCATTTGAAACAAGGTTTTTTGGAGAAGAATCCTCTTGAAACTAGTCTTTTAGAAGACAAGTGGTCAATTTTGATTAGCCAAAAATCTAAGAGTCTCACTAAGACTTATTGACATTTATCTCCATCTTTATCTCTTTTTTATTAGAGATAATTAATTGTCAATTATAAGTGTCCCAATATGATTGGAAGAAACACTTAATTAAATTACCTCAAAGCATTTAAAATAACCTAAATAAATCCAAAATCTCAAAATATCCAAACAACAAACCCTTGGTTTAAAGGAGAAAATTGACCCAAAATATTATCAAAATCTCAAAAATATTTTAAAAATGTCCAAAGCAATCAAACTATCATGAAATCTTCAAAATAACCAAAGTATCTCCAAAATGAACAAAATATCTCTGAAAACTCTAAAATAACCAAAACATCCCTTAAATCGTCAAATGATCAAAAGGACTCGAAACCTTCAAAATGACATAACCCTTGAAATATCTAAAATAACCAAAATACCCCAATTTTTTTTTTAAAAAATGATCAAAATACCTCTTAACCCCTAATATTATAATGTGAACAACTCTATTTTGGAATGGCTATTGAATCTATTACAATGTGGTTTAATGCATCATGTTTCCTCAAGCTTATGTATATGATGCCATTATGATTCTTCTTCTCATATATTTTTATCGAATCCGATAGTTGAGGTGCTTATAATCTGAAAACCGCCTAGAATAATTAGTTCCTTAGATAAAGAGCATGAATTTTATTTATCATGTCACTAATTTATATTATGTATTGAAATCCAAGAGGAATTCCAAATGTGATTAGCATGATCAATGGTTACATTTATGCTCATCCTCAACTCAATGGAATTATCCTATTTAGTGGAGGCAATTTTTGGTATTAAAGAATCTGATCTTAAGGAAATTTCGTAATACCCTTTTACCTTTTGGTAATATGTCAATTTCTGTACACGATTCACTGTTCTATATGAAAGAATCTGATAATATGGCAATTTCGTAGTGCATTGTTTTACTTATAAAATGTAACACTTTATAAGTAGGTTGAAGTATAACACATAGAAAACATGGCCAACCAACACAAGCATAAATAAAAATTTTAAAAACCAACACCACACAAGTTTTTCTTTCATCACCAAGTAAAAACTGAGTCCACTAGATTGCAGCAAACTCAACACTCTAGATATCAAGTACTCCCATATTTACAATACGGTGAAGCAGCAATCAGCCAAGTAGGCAGGCCTGTATGGTAGCATTATATAAGGAACTGTAAAATCTAAAATCAAATGGCCTACAAGAACAAAAAGGCAGCAACAACCAGAGACTGGTTGAGTATACAAAAAAAGAAAAGAAAAAAGAAGCAGGATAAAACCATTGGAAGAACAATCTTAGCAAAACACTCTGTCTCATCAACTTTTTTTTTTCTACTTTCCTTTAACATCTGTTGTCAAACTGTGGGCTTTCTTCATCTTACCAAATTTAAAAATGATCAGACATCCATGATATTATATGGGCTTGCTTCTTTGTCTCTCATTCCTTTCTTGAAATCTTGGTGCTGAAAATATATATTAGGAAGACTTAGAAAGTAGGGGAAAACAAATAAACATGAAAATTAGAAAGCCAGATACAACAATGAGAACTGTAAATTTAAGTACCAAGTCCATTAGCCTCAGAGGTTCTCATGATTCGAAGCCGTTTCACGGAGTTAAGGAACATCCTAGATACAACAGAAAATAGCAGAAATACTGTAAGCAATACAATAAATGCATAACAAAGAGAATTGAACCAAGCAATTTCTTTCCCCTCTTTTAGTCAAAAAATGATCCTCTCCATTTGAAATTGATCCATTTTATAGTGTAGAATAAATATTACAAATCTAAAGTGTATATATTGTCACATCATTTAAAATTTTAAATGACTCATAACTTGTGAGGTATGAATCCCCAAATAGATCACCTAGTAATATGTAGGGTCCATCAGTAGCTAGCTAGACTCACTTACACTTCATGTGTGCCCATTCTTCCTTACTCCCATTTTATTATTTATTTTTTATGTTTTTAAAATAATAGTTAATCACTGGTATTTTTTTTATGAGGAGAACTATGGTTCAATTCCTCCCTCCCCAACTATTGAATTATGAAAAATAAATAAATAAATAATAAGCTCTCTTGTCACATACCCCCATGGAACATCTCCCACAAGCATCCAATCTCCCTCTTTATCTTCATAAGTGAGCACAAATTCAGATGAACCATCCAAAAGCTTAGAGGGATTTGCCGCTTGTTCCTTCTCTCCACCTGATTACAATTACACGAAGAACGAAGAACATATAAACTACTCATCCATGATCATAACATTTTCCATACATATAGAAAAACATTGAGAAAATACTCTCTTGTCACTGGTTAAATATTATCAATCAATAGACTAGGGCATGTATTGGTGAAGTCAAATTGGGCATAATTAACTGGCATGACTACATAAGACTCATAGTCATACTTGACTTTTTAACCCAATGACACTTTAAAAACAAAAACATAAAAAAGTTTATGAAACCATGAATTTTCAACATTGTGAAGAGCAATATAGAAGAGAAAGAGAACCAACCCCTTGAATTGACAGTTGTGGTGGACCTAAAAAACATGTCTTCCAGCATTTGGGCTAAAGTCTCATAGCAAGAATGAGCATTCAAATTAACCTTCCTTCCAATAGGAATTCCATCCATATTCACCTTCACAAACCCAAGATGGCCTTTTTCTTTAGCAGCAGTATCAGCCTTGGTATAAATTTTCTTCTTTGAAGGATCCTTGGATTTATCCTTCTCATCAACCACCTTCTCTTCTTGATCACCCCTTTGACTCTTAGCTTGATTCACTAAGCTGTTCATTCTATATGCCCTTATGGGTGGCCATCCCACAACCTGACTGCTTCATGAACCAAATCACAACAAACAAATCATAAGTATATAACATCAGAGAATAAATTCAAGAATAAAAATAAAGATCACCCACAAACTGACAATTACTTCAAACAGAGTAAAATAACAGAAATTTGCATAAAAAAATAAAATAAAAATAAAACAAAAGAGTCTATTTTTCGAAGCATCATCCACACAATCCAAATAGCAACAATTTTTTTTTTTTTTTAAAAAGACCCATGTTCCATTTTACAGTATAGAACACATATATAGTCCATTATGAGATTATGAATGAAAAATATCAACAATTATTTCCCTGGCTTTTTCTTAGCAACCAAACACATGAAGATTAAAAGGAAAAGTTAATAAACCTGAGAGCAGTAGGAGATCCAGAAGGGTCTTGAGAAACAGAGTCAGCAGCTCTCTTAGTTCCAGAAACAGCAGTAGGTGTAGGTCTGTCTGAGAAACGAGAAGAAGGTGCATGAGAGACCACAGAAGGGAAGTCTTTAGCAGTCAAGATTCGACCACGCTCACCCCATGCACAACCCTTATTACCACCCTTCATACCACCACCACCACCACCACCTAAGCTCAGACCAAGACCCAACTCCAGCTCAGCCTCAGTTGAGTATGAGGATGCTTCATGCTCCACCATCACTTCCACCTTCGACACAGCTGACTCATTTGTAGAGGCCCCAGAAGAACCACCAACACTACCACCACTTCCACCACCACCACCACCACCACCACCACCACCACCACCACCACCACCTAGTAAACCAAGAGTACCATCCATGACAGCAAGAGAGAGAGAGAGAGAGAGAGAGAGAAAGGTTTCAAATATTATCTTTTGTGTTTGAGAGAGTGAAACTGAAAGGGAATGTAAAGGGTTTGGAGTAATGAAAGCAGAGTTTAGAATAGAAGAGAATGGGGAGCAGCAAAAGGCAAGGAATGAGAGAGGGCAAGAAAAGGAGGAGAGGTGGTGGAGGGAGTGATGATGATGGGACCCATGTCTCTGATAGTGCGCCTTCCACTCTCAACTCACAACTCTCACCACCCCAACCTCTCTTTTTTCTTCATTTCTCTCTTGCTATATCGTACAAATAGATTCTTAAAAAATATTATCTTCAAAGTTTTTGGCCATATTAAGTGGCATAATTCTCTATAAGAATAAAGAAGAAAACTAAACATGCCTTGAATCTTGATTTGATATGTAAATGTTGGAAGTGATACATGTAAAGTCTTTCTAGTTTCTAGATGAAGTATCAAAAAAAAAAAAATTCTTTCTAGATGAGCGAAAATAAATAAATAAATACAAAATGCCTTTCTATTATGATGGTTTTATTTTATTTTATTTTTTAAAGTTGAGCCGTACTTAGTATGATGGTTAATGATGTCAGGTGTTGGGACTTGTTGGGTCTTTTAACTTGGACATTGGGGAATTTACCATCTACTTCGTATATACTATATTGGCTGCGTATTTAAAATTTTAGTATTCACTAATAATAACCATAGGCCTCATCATACAAATAAAATTTGAGACCATAACAATAAATAAATAAATAAAGTAGAACAAGAATAAGGTGGACTGTCCATGTGCCATTTCTTTGTAGAATTTTTTTTTTTTTTTAATTGAGCAAATTTCTTAAAAAGATGTACTTAACTAGGAAATGTTCAATTCAAAATTAAAGGGAGACTACAAACTTTAGAAATAGTTTTTGATATGCTTAACAACAAAACTGTTTCACAGCCTAGCACCAATTAGAGGTGAGATAGGTAAAGATTTACACCTAAATCCCTACTCATCTCTCTACCATCTAAACCAAAGTTTATAGCCCTACTAAAAATTAAATGAATATAAATAATAAGAGCCAAATGGGGTTTGCTAGGGTAGGAGCATTAACGACTTAATTAAGATTTGCTACCACTACCCCAACCTATATGAAAATTATATTGCTCGAATAAAGAGTACTAATAGCATAGCAATACCTTTAATCTGAGGTTAGGTTTCTATTTGCTTTAGTATAAAAGCATAGGTTAAAGTCTTAAAGGTTTAGTCTTTTTACAAGCAAAAGCATTATTCTATCTTTACTTCTCTATGCTCCCTATCTTTCTTCTTTTGTGCTGTCTACTATTTAGAAGACAAACAGCACCAAAACTTGTTTTAGAAAGTTGGGACCTAAAGAGATGCATTGCCAGTGGATGGTGGGCCTGCCAAAAAAGGTGAAAATTTTTCAAGAGGAGAGGAAAACATATTCATTATTAATTATTAATAAATCCATACTGATCAATTATCATTACAAATCGACCTCCTAGGGACCACATCTAAACAATTTGTTTGCTAGAGATGGTCTAATCAATTGATTGTTTAGGAAAAAAAAAAAAAGATAAACAGAGAAATAGTCAATGCTTCATTTATAGCTTCCTAGTTACAGAGTTTGTTCTCATAGGTTTACCCAAAAAATAGACTTTGCTCTCATAAATGCTTGCATTGTTCAGAGACTGTCATCATAATTCCTTGCACTGTTTGGATGCCACATTGAAGTGAAAATTAACATTTAAAGTATTATATAAATGAATTTTATATGCCATTTTTCATTACATCATGCAACCTACAGATCTTTTTTATTTTTTATTTTTTCCCTATACATTTGTATTATACTCTTGGATATAAAAACATTTGTGCATGGTCCAAATCATTGTACATTTCCATTACATCATGTCCTGTGGATCCTATACATTTGTAGTATACTCTTGGATACAAAAAGCATTCGTGGCCCAAATTATTGTACATTTAAACTGATGGCCAGCGACATACATTGAATTGGTTTATAGGATAAAAACCATTTTTATGCCAAAATTTAATTTAGAGAATAATAAAAAGTAAATAAGATTTGAAGAAATCGCAGTGATAAGTTAGCTATATGATTTCTCTATGTTCTCCATCAAACGACATTGTTTCTGTATCGCACATGTAATTAATTGGTAGACAAAACTCTATTATTAATCATATCTGGAATATATTTTCTATGAATAGACATCATAGCTCAATCCCAGTACACGACATTTTGTTGCAAGATACAGGCAACATAATAATGCTGCCCGTATATAAGTTTCTAGAGAATTTTGTGCAGGTCATATTTAACATTTAATAATTATTAGCGTATAAAACAAGTGGAATTTTCTAATATAAATAATAAGGTCTGTCATCTTTTTGAGGGCATCGACTGAGAAAGCATAAAACAAGTTTATCTACGAACCTTTTCCTTTTTAAAAACGAAAAAGATCTACAAACCATATATATATATATATATATATATATATATATATATATATATATATATATATATATATATATATATATAATATTTCTTCTTTTTTTCATATATATATATATATATATATATTTAAGTCTACAAACCATTTTTACTTGTTTGATTTCTTCTCACTTCTTTGCCTCTTAAATCATGGACAAAAGAATGCCTACAATCAAAAGGGGATAAAGGTAAAAGAAATCATAAAATCTTACCATTATGGCTTTAATGCACAAGATCTCATTGACATTTTGTCGTAAAACCGACAAAAAAAAAGAGATTTGAAGTCTTGATTTGCGTAATTTGAAACCTTTATTATCATAATATCAACATGTCAAAAAACAAAAAGAAGTGAATAGAGGCCATAAAAGAGTAACTTGCTCTTTGCCATTGTGACTTTCATTTATATATAACTAAAGATAGAATGAGTTTTATCTATATTGTCTAATTAATCTTTTCAGTCATCGCTCAAGTGCTAAATAATGATTTTTCTTCTTCTTCTTTTGAAGTTTAAGAATAAACTGTAATAGGTCTTAAGTTTTGAGAAATCACCCTTTATCCACATAAGGTTTGGGTTGAGTTTAAATTGCTAACTTATAATTTAAAAAGTTGAGCTTTATTTACATGAGTGTATCTTATTATATATTTTCTTATTTATAAGTTTAATGCTTTCAGATTGCCATGGAGATTTTTTTTTTAAGAGGTTTCAAGGAACCTAATTTAACTAGAAATATATCAGAAGATGTGATCTTAATTAGTTAGGTACAACTTCTTAAAACCAAAGGTTGACAAATCAAACTGTGCACTTTTGGTAAAATTATATATATATATATATATATATATATATATATATATATATATATATATATTTTAAATAACATTCTTGAAAACTTATTTTAAAAATAGGCTCTTTTGAATCTCTTTTGATTTGACTCTCCTGATGTGGACCGTGTTGATTTGGTTATGCTGATCTGGTTAATTTAAAAACTTTGATCCACTTGGAACTCATTTGAGTTCTGCATAAAAGAAAAATAAAATTGTGAGTTGAATCCTTAAATTAGTAAAAAATACAAGTTTATAATAAAAACAGAATTTACATCCAAATCGGTTTTGAAGAAAATTCCTCCAACCCACTACATGGTAATTAAATAGACCATTCTCGTATATTATTTATTCAAGTTACATGACTTATTAAAAATGTTATATAACTAAAAGCTATGAATGAACTATTTTTCAAGAACATTAACCAAGAAGGAAAATCTCAAACCATTGTCCAACTTCAAAAAAGCTACGAATGGACCAGTTAACCAAAAGCCAAACAAAAAAATAATAATAAATGGCAGACACAATCAAATCTCACATTCGCATCCATGGGCCTGTTTGGTACGTGTTTTCGTTTTCTGTTTTGGTTTCGTGATTTTTTACTTTATTGAAGTTGGAATTTTAATCCTGATTTGAATTCAAGATTGTAAAAAAAATTCTGTTTGGTACATAATTTTGGTTTCACAACTGAAATCATAATTAAAAAAAAAAATTGTGTTTGGTACATTGTTTTGGTTTTTAAACTTAATTGCACCTATAATACAATCGTAGAGGATTTATCCCATCTTATATACTAAACATACTAAACAGAAAGCTCTGCCTCTTCCTCTTCACCTCACCGACGAACACAAACCCTCCCTCTCCCTCTTCACCCCTTTGGCCGATGTAGATACCGGGGGAAGGAGACCAATGGCGCAACTCAGACCGGCACAACCCTCCCTCTCCCTCTTCACTCCTTTGGCCGACGCAGATACCGGAGGCAAGAGGTCAAGCTTCCCAGACCCACGCGGGTCAAGAATAAGACTCCGGCGCCGATCCAAATCACCGCTGAGCAGATCCTCCGAGAGGCACCTGAACGCCAGAAGGTTGAGATTTGCCCTCCGAAGCAAAAAATCACCGACGCGAGCGAGCTCGCCGACTACCGCCTCCGCAAGCGCAAGGAGTTCGAGGACCTCATCCGTCGCGTGCGATGGAACATCAACGTTTGGATCAAGTACGCGCAGTGGGAGGAGTCTCAGAAGGACTTCAATCGCGCGCGCTCCGTTTGGGTACGAGCTCTCGAGGTTGATTATCGGAACCACACGCTGTGGCTGAAGTACGCGGAGGTGGAGATGAAGAACAAGTTCATCAACCACGCGTGCAACGTTTGGAACCACACTTTGTGCTTTCTTGAAGTTTAGAGATCGGAAAGGAATGGCTATTTCTGTCTGGGCCGAGAGCAAGAGAGAGAGAAGCAGAGAAGCATACGGAGGAGAGAGAGAGAAAATGGGGAGAAAGAAGAAATGTGTGGGCCCAGTAACGGTAATAAACTGGGACCCACCAAAAAAATTGAGTCCGGATTTGAATCCGGCTTGGATTCAAAAACAGGTGAAGGGCTGAACTCAAATTTGGTATAGGACCCACATAAAATTCAAGTTGGGATTTGAATCCTCATTTAAATCTCATGTACCAAACATGATTTTCTAGTGTGGGACCCACGATTTTTTGGATTTGAATACAGAATCAGGATTTGAATTGCGTGTACCAAACACGCACCATTTTTCGCCTCTCTCTATAAATTCACCCCATGCAAGAAAGCCCAATTCATGGACACCACCAATTTTTTCAAAAAATAAATAATATATTTTTTTAAAAATTTAGGTCCAAAACATATATATATATATATATATATATATATATATATATATATTCAGTCTCTTCTCCAATATAATTACAAATGGGCCCATAAAATAAAAATAAAATAAAAAGGGTTCTAATCTAGTCTATCATATCCCAAAGAAAACAGTAAAAAAAAAAAAAAAAAACATTTTAAGTTTTAGAAAAACAAATCTCAAATATTTAGCATTAAAAATCCCTAACATCAATTTTGTTTGGTGTTGTTGTGCCAATAAATTATTAGCAATAATTTTGTTGTGGTTTATGAGGCATTGAGACATTTTTGTTCTTCCTTTTTTAATTAGCAAGACTAATGATATTTTTTAGTTAAAATACTATTGGACATAATTAAATTATCAATATAAATTTTATTTTATTTGTAGATCATGGGAAAGTCAAATAAAATTTTTAAAGAAAAAATACAAATAATTCAAAAGTCAATATTAATGATGCACTATTGCCAAGATCTAGTGTTGATATCCCATTTTTGAAAATCCTTGAACAAAATTTCGAAAAATTGAAATCGATAAAATTGATATTAATTCGTTGGTATTTTATTAATATTGAATACATGTTAATTTGGACTTTTTAAAACTTTTTGGGATTGGTGCGGAAATAACAAAAATTGGTGTGAAAATTTACACCAATTTTTGTTATTTCCGCACCATTGGTGAGGAAATAACAAAAAAGGGTATGTAAATAGTGCTGCCCAAATTTTTTTGCTTTATTCTTTGGCTGCTACCAAGTTCAAATCTTGATTTCATCTTTGTCCATATACAAAGTATGGTATCTTAAGTAAAAAGAAGAAATCAATACACATAATATCTATTATGAGGTAGAGGCGAAGCTCTAGCCTTTGGAAATGGGTCTCGATCTCGAAACAATTGGAGTTCTAAGGTTTTGTGGTCTCCATTTACAATCTCAGGCACCATGAAAATACTGACACCGATTTCGTTCCTAAGCTTGCCCTCTTGCTTTAGATACTCTTTCTCTCTTCTGATTTTTATTTACTTTTTGGGTTAGTGTTCTATTTTAGGTATGGAGAAAACAGATCGGTGTGAGGGGCAAGATCGTCGGTGATGAGAGAGATCGAAGTAAAGGGTTGAGCGAGAAGAAGATCTGCAATGGAGAGAAAGAGAGAGGCAGTAGAGAAAGAAATTTGGGAAAGTGAAATGAGAGGAAAAAGAAAAGGGACTTGTGTATATTAAACAAATCTCGTATTTTGAAGAGACGAAATTCAGTTAAACAAATTTTTTAAAATGATCAGATCAACACGGTCCACACAAATTTCGTGTTTTCCAAAAACGAGATTCATGCCAATATCATGTTTTGTAGAGACGGGATCTATTTTTGCAAATAACTTTTACTAAGTCATGTTGGCAAAAAGGGTTTAAAAAATGCATTATTTTTGCAAAAGTGCCATTGAACTGATTATAAAATAATATAAATGGACAAAGTGTAACTAACCTTTAAAGTCTTTATTAATTTAAAAAATATATATGAATAAAATGGAGTTTTAATTATATAATTACGTTTTAATATATTTTAAGTTTGTTTTTACACCTCTATTTTAATTTATCATAACACTTTAGTTGATACGTATCAATTTTTTTTTTTTTTTCCCCTTGTGAACGGTGAAAAGAGTAAAGTTTACATCAAGTAAAGCTTTATGACCAAGCCTATACGTAATATAATATACTGATAAAAAATATATATATATAAAAATAAAAATTGAAGCAAGGCAACACGAGTCTGGTACTCTGGTTGAGGTAGAAATTTGGCAGGCAGTTGAAAATATCGCGAGAAGTGAAACGAGATTGTGGGGTGGGAGGCGTTATTAAATATAAAATTAATTAGTGAAATTAGGAATTTGAGTATATAGGATCCGAAACCAAAGGTAAAAAGGTTGTCGTAGCAAAGGACAAACCGACAAGGTGGGACATGGGAGGCAAGTCACGTGGTTGTACCCTTTCAATGAGCGCCACCTAGGCCGACAGGGTACGCGGCTGACCGGGGAACCTTTAGGCTTTAGGCTTTAAGGCTTTAGCTGCCACCATCTCCTTCTTTTATTTTCTTTTCTTTTATGATTATGAGTACCATTTTAGTCCGAGACAGCTCGCCACTTTTCAGTTTTCATCACAATCGCTTACCTGTTTCCTTCACGCGCCAACCGTGACCTTTTCTTTCTACTACTTCTTTTTCTTTTTCTTTTCCTTGTGGGTGAAAATGGTTACACTTTCTTTTACTCATGTCCAATTTACCTTATTCATGTCCAATTGTGTACGTTTGTTTTAGCTTTAATATCTCACTTTATTTTATGAACAATTTTTTTTTTATTACATTTTTAAGATATAACTACGCCTTTGTAGTTTACCTTTAAATTGTTATATTTGACTCTTAAAGTTTATTTTAAGATGAAATTGTTAGAATTCCATTCAAATTAAATCTCTAATAATTTTATTTTAATCCAAATCTTTAAAGAGTCAAAATGTAACAATTGAAAAAACTTGGGATAAATTGTAATATGATAGAAGTATAATACCACAAAGAGGTAAGTTGTTTTTTAAGAGTTTTTGTAACTTAATGATATTATCTGTTTTCCTTTATAGGAATAACTAAGGTTCTAATTTCCCTCCCTCCATTATTGTAACTATCATTTTAAAAAAAGAAAAGAAAAAAATGAGGTAATTTGGTTGTCCAAAAAATGAAAATTCCATTTATTTGGATGGAACCTTAACAATTTCTTTTTAATTCAAATTTTAGGGAGTCAAATGTAACATGAAAGTTTGTGGTCTAAATTTTAATAGAACCAGACCACAAAAAGGTAAACAATAATTTATTCTAATTTTTAAGTAAAATAAGTTAATGAAAATAACTTCGTCCAAACATACTAGAAGCTAAGAATCCGCTTCAAAGATTAACTTATTTTTGTTGTTTAAAAAATAAACCGAGTAAAAGTACAATTCAACTTTTTAAAAAAAAGAAAAAGAAAAAGAAAAATTATTTCAATATTTGTAAATAAATTGGCAATGAAAAAATTAAAAAGATTGGCATTTCAAACTGAAAAAAAAAAAAAAAAAACCATCTAATTTGTAGCTTTAGGACAATTCCCCTCTCCCAAATAAAGTCCTAAAATAGAAAGATTATAGTTTGGTGAGATTGGCCTTTTTGTTGTTTATGAGCAAGTAATTGAGGACTTTTGTCGGTAAATTAAACCCAATCGATCAGAGAACTTGTTAAGCTATTTGAAGTGATATTTGGAAATAGACAAAAGCATGTGTCTTTTTTATTTTTTTTACTTAAGACATAAATTTTTAATCGATTCCTATTGAAATTATTTTGTTTGATACTTATTATGACATCTTGTCGGATTTTAATATTCTATATTTACATCTATTCTTTACCTCCAAATTTCGTCTCATGTGGAATTAGTGGTCCAATTTAACCCCATTTTTTGTGTCTTAAAATCACTAACCCTATTTTTAGAAATAATTGGTTAAGGTATAGTTTTTTAAAGTCTTATATTTTAAGTACAATTATATTTTTACTCAATTTATTTTCTAAAAAAATGAATCAAGAAAAATAAGACAAACACACACTAAGAACAATTCACAAAAAGATTTGGAGGGGGGATCTTCATTTGTGGGACTTGGGATCCGAATTGCAGCATATGTATGATATGGGCTCCATCGTGCATTGCTGCCTCTTCTCTCATGAGATGGTACGGAAGTGTCTGCACAGGAGCCCACAAAAGTTGAGGGTGGGATATTCTATTCTATTCCCACTATAATTTGATTAGATTTAGAACAAAAAGTGATATGTTTTTGCTGGGTACGGTTGGTATGATTTTGTGTCTCCACGCCTCTCTCTTCGGCTGCCGCGCCTTCCTCGTTATTTCTCTTATGCTGATCCCTTTCACACCGCTCGCATGCCTAAAGCGACCACTGTTAGACTTGTTACAATGGATGGTGTTATTTGCAAAGTAAAAGATAATTTTTGTTTTATATAAAACAATTGGAGGGGATTGGCTTGGTAGGCCCACCGAAAGAAACCTATAGCCCATTCTCTTGGGCCCATAGGAAATTACAGAATTAGGATTTCAGTTGAGGGGGGTCCAAGTATGAACGGAATTTATTTTCTTAAAAATTCAAAGTAACACCAATTTAATATTAACAAAATACGAACAGGGTTGCTTTTGGATTTGAGGATTTCAAATTAAGAGATTTGAAGAACAAATTACTAGTATAAATTTGTTTGACATAAATCTAACAACACATGATGACAAGAACTTTGTAGATTTTACTCAAACAAAAACACTTGTGATTTCATGGATTTTAAATTACATCTTAATTTTTTTTTTTTATTAAATCTACATATTAATAAAACTCAAATTTCTCCATAAATTTAATCAATAGAAAAATAAAAAAAATAATAAATTTCCATTTCGTACCCTATTCAAGTAATTTAATATAAAGATTCAAATCCAAATCTTTCTTTTTAAATTCTTTTATCCAAACTAACCACAAATGAAAAGATACAAAATGACTATTTCTTAATACACTACAATGCAACTATCTAAGAAAATGAAAATTGACGTTCATTATGAATTTATAAACTATTAAATTAAATTAAGTTATGAATTCATGATTAATTAAATGGACTAGCCACTATGCACTACAATCCACATAATTTATTGAGTAATGCTAAATGGATACAACATTTTTACAATAGTTGAATTAGCAAGTTTTAGTTAGTTCTCATCTGGACTTATCACTGACATCATTTTATTATCTATTGCTAACAACTTGCCATCTCCGGACTTGTGAAAATGTTTAAGACAGCCAGTGCTTATGTTGTAACAATGATGTTGAAACCATAACACATGCCTTATGGACCTGCCCTGGGCTTGAGAAGTGCATGTGGAGGGATATTAACTCGAGAGCCATCCAAGGAGCCACCAAAGCGGTGACTTTAGGCGCGCAAATTTTAGAATTTTAGAAGGCTTACAAAAGGCTTCATATCTCAAAAAATAAAATAAACATAGAAAGCCCTATAACTCAAAAAAAAGAAAAAAGAAAGAAAAAGAAAAAGAATTTCTCATATATATATATATATACACACACGTAAAGCCACAAATAGTTGATGGTAGAGACCCATATTGTATTGATATTGCCATACAATAGATTTAAAAATAAAAAATTATAATACCATATTGTAAAAAAAATAAAAAATGCCCCATTTAGAGTCCTCGCTTTGGGTCCTAATTTGTTTAGGGTCGGCCCTGATGGTACTATTCTGGTGCGTAGCATGGAACATATGGAAGGACCGAAATAACATCATGCATGGGGAACATGAGCGGCCTCTGCACCATATGCTAGTGCCATATCTCTTTAGGATCACCATCAACACTATCCTAGAACTTGGAGTATGGAATTTATTGGAGGGACTCTGGTAGCCTCTCTATTGACAAGAAGGTGTTCCAAAGTTCATGAGATCGTATGGTGGACGCTCATAAGACTTAAGACAAGCTAAAGGGTCAGTCTGTGGGTAATCGGTTTGTGCAAGGTATGATGAATTTAACCTTCTTGTAACACTTGAATTCTAAAAATTTTGGGTTCATACTGTTAGTCTCTCAAAGTTAAAATTATTAATTTTGGTTCTGTCTATGCGGACAGACAAGGAATGTCTATCAATATCGAGACCACGTCTTTTATATTCTTAGTTAATTGCCAAAACAAAAGCAAGAACCTTTAAGTTGAAATCTATGTGAAAAGAAAATCCAAATTAAAAACATTATCGCCAAAAGGATTCTGTTTTATCATGGCTATTGTGGTGAAATACAAATCTAAGATTGTGCTTTATTGTATGTGATTCTTTGTTGTCTAAACAAAAAGTCAACAAAGTCTCTCTTGCGGGAATATGATCTATTAAAGCATACTTTTGTAGATGCAGCAAATTTTGGGATAAAAGAGAATTAAAAAGGAACTTAAATTTATTCAATCAAATATGCGATGACTTAACAAATCTTTACACTTTGATGGCTGAATTAAGAGAAAGTTAAATTCACATTCTGGATTTGCATTGGCATATTTCTGATATTGATAGGGATTGAGGAAATCACACACTCAGCTCATGAATGTCCAGGTCAATCTGACCAAGTCGGTGCCAACTAGGGGTGGGCAAAAAACCGTGAAACCCGACCCGCCCGACCAATCCGGCCGACCCGCTCGCCCGTCCGCCCGCCCGCTCGCACATATTCGGACGGATACGGATATATTCGGACGGATACGGATACGGATATTTTAAATATCCGGATAACGGACGGATAACGGTTTTTGGAATTTTGGTCGGATGGATACCCGCCCGCCCGACAATATTTAATTAAATAATATATATATATAAAGTTATAAACCCATATATAATTAAATAATATATATATATATATATATATATAGAAATTGATTTTTTGTATTTGTATTTGTATGTGCTTAGGAATTGTTGCATACTTGCATTTATGTTTGGTTTTTTATATATAAGAATGGTATAAAAAGTTAGCAAATAAGGATGTTTAAATAAATAGTAAAAAAATGGCTAAAAAAACTAAATTAGTAGGCCCAATTATATATAGTTGTTGATTTGGTTTTAAAATGACCAAAAAAAGTTCAAAACAATGATATGGATTGAATTTTTAAAGTCCACTTGCAAACCAAAAAAAGTCCAAAAAAATCCCACTTGCAAGCCCATTAAACCCGACCACCCGCCCGCCAAACCCGCTCAACCGACCCGCCCGCCCGAACCTATCAACGGACGGTTAGCGGACGGATTATCCGTGAATTTATTTTCTACGGACGGACAACGGATTTCCCCAAACCGCCCGACCTGACCCGCCCGACCGGACGAACCCACCCCTAGTGCGGATTTCCCCAACCCACCCGCCCGAAGATCCTACATACGCATAAAGGCCTAAATGCAGTGCAACAACCGGTCAATGCAATAATTGTGCTCCCAAGATTCTCACCTAAGATATCCCCGTTCCTCTAATAAAGGCCTAAATGCACAACAACCGGTTAATAATTGTGCCAAGATTCACAAGATATCCCCGTTCCTCTAAAAAACCACACAACCAAAAAATTAGGCAAAAATCCTTAAAATGTGCCACCAAGATTAAATTTAGGGTAAAACTTAGGTACAATTCCTTATGTCAAATACATTAGGTTTCCCAATTGAAGTCAAACACATGGTTTCATTAACCAATAAAACACAAACAATGTTATCTTTTCCAAGAATATTTAAATTTAATGTATTTGAATTCAACTATAAACCTAATGTACTTAACCTAAGAAACTATACCTAAATTTTACCTTTAAATTTAAATAGAATCTCATGTCATAACAAAGGTAACACATTATATACTTAGGCCGACAATGTTATTACCAAGTTAATTATTGTTTATTTATGTTTTTCAAAAAATTGCATTTTTTTACTTAAGCATCGGAGACACTTAGGCTTCGTTTGGGAGTTTAGAAGGGAATGGAATGGAATGGAATGAATAAATTATAAGGGAATGGAATAGAATGGAATGGAATGGAATGAATTTAATGAATGGAATGGAATGAAATGAAATGAAACTAAGTAATCTTGTTTGGATGTTTTAAAATAGAGGAATGGAATGGAATGTAATGTAAATAACTTTGTTTGAGAGTAATATTAGAAGGAATAGAAATGAATCATTTTATAACAACATTACTATAATACCCTTTATTTTTATAAAATGTAGGATTAATCTATAGAATAATACTATAGAATTAGCACACCATATATGACACTTTGTGGTGTTACAATAATATTATAGAAATACCATAGGAGTTTATTTCTATTTTTTTGGCCCTTGCTAATAGAGAAAGAAACCAGTACAGGACAACAAGTGGTATAAAATCTGCTTAATTATAAACAAGTACAAAATCTAAGCAATATAAACTAAAATATAATCCCAATAAATGGAAATTCAAAATTCATTGTCCACAAAATAAACTTTTAAAAGAAAATTGACATTGTTAAAGGTCCATGCATGGTCATTTAGAAATAAAATATTATAGAAATACTATGGAAACTGGGGAAAATAAAAGGTCAAATCTATAAGGGTAATTTAGGATTTTACAAAAATACTAAGGGCATTTTGGGACGTTTGGTGAAAAAATCATTAAACTTAAATCCATTCCCTCCTATTCCTCCCAATTTTGGGGGGAATGAAAATTTGAGATTTTGAGGGAATAGGGAGGAATGAGTGTTCCATTCCATTCCCCTCACTTAAACTCCCAAACAAGGGAATGGTCTTTCCATTCTTTTCCATTCCCTCTTACTTAAACTTCTAAACAGGGGAAATGAAAGAATATTCTTAAAATATTCTTATTTTTCCATTCCATTCCATTCCTTTCCCCCCTCCCAAACGGAGTGTTAGGCTGATACTGATATTCCTTTGATTCTCATTTTTATTGCAAGTGTTCATTGTCCAATTCAACTATACAATCAACTGCATCATTATATAGAATTAATTTTCCAATCACGAAGTCATTAATTACTTTATTTGGCAGAAGGATTAATAAAATTTGCCTAACACTTGGCCCAATAATTAATATTATTATTATGGTCTAAGTTACGTGTTACGCCCCCACAAATTAAATCAATATCTTAGATTCATAAGGTTCAACAAACAATTTATATTTCATAATCAAGGGTGTAGTTCTATTTGTAGTCGTGGTTCTTCTTTTCTTTTTTCCCGGGTAATCTTTTGCTCTCTATGATCTCTCGAAAATTAGTGAACTTTCGTTCGAAAAAAGCTACACTTCATGTCCCTCCAAAAATTCGAGAAAATGTTCTGCCCGATCAAAGAAATGAAGAATTGTGCATTATTTAAAATGTTATTGTGTGCCATGTATGTGTTAAATATTTTTTATCCGATCAATTGCTTGTTTGTGTGTTTAGCAAAAAAAATATTGCTCGTTTGTGATTCCCCATTGGTCCATTACTTCTATTCTTGTTGACATTGGTGTTGCTCTTAATTATGACAGTTTTTTTGTCTTCATATCATGTTGTAAGAGAAGCCAATTTTTTGGTCTGTAGCTTGACTAGTTGAGCCTCTTGTGGTTCTTTTTGGGGAAGGATCTTCATCTCTTTGGTATCCTGTTCTCTTTTCCAGAGACGTATGGGTGAGGGAGATGGGTTCTCTTCTTCAAGTAGGTGTATTTGTTTGGGTTAATATATTCGAGGGTTAAAAGAAAAAGGTAATAGGTCAATAGGAAACGAAATGTATGACGTAAAGGGAGAGCATAGCTTTAATTGACATTTTACCCTTTTTTTTTCTTAAAAATTTGATAGTTGGGATATGTGGATATAAACCTTGATTGTCTTATTTAAAGAACATTAAGATGTGTCAATTAATTGAGTTATAAGATTTTTAACAATTGACCATTTTACTTGGTTGAAAAGATAAAACAGAAAATACGAAGCTTCGAAAGCAGAAATTAATGCTTTGTAAATCACAAAGGCCAACCATAAAATGAGTTATTTTAACTCTATATATAATAGCCCAACACACCAAAACTTGCTGTTTAGTAATAGAAAGAATCATGTGTAATATTAATCAAATGCAAATGAAGTCGAGGTAAGAAGCCATTTGGTTAACAATCACGATGTGATAAAAATCACTCCAGCATTACAAGTTCTGGGGCCAGAAGAAATAAATAAATTGCATTTTTGAAGCTACTGATTTTCCATTAAAGGTATAGCCGTATAGGGAGATAAGATTCCCTTTCGGTCACAAGTGCTGCATATGAGAAAAGCTTCTTTTTTTTTTTTTCTGATAAGATATATGAGAAAAGCTTGATCTTTAAATTATTCTCTTTTATATATTGGGGCAAAATAGTTTCATAAAATTAATATATACTATAGGACAAAGCTGTTTTCGATTATTCTCTGTGGTGATACGGAAAACTGAATGTGGCATGAGAGGAGAATATAAAAATTCATGGCGCTACTTTGATGAATAAGAGATATATAGAATTGCCAAAATTTTATTAGCATGGTTTTGACACTTAAAAAGCTTGTCACAGAAAAAAGGACTGAATTTCCAAAGTCCAAACTTTGGCTCAACGCCTGACTAATGAGTGCAGGGGGAGCCATACCCCCTGGCCTTTTAAATTTCTCCTTAACAGTGTTAGTAAAATCATAATAAAATCAGAACTTGCATGTAAATTTAGCAACATGCTCCCTCTAGGATTTTAAGAAAAAAATACTACTTGTTTGTATTTCCTCTCAAAATTATTTGGACCTCCCTCAACAACAAAATAGCCCAAATAACAACAAAAATTAAAGTGAACAAAATTTAATGGTGCTACCACACACCAACAAAATTCAGTCCGCTTCTCTCAAAGTTCACCGCCTCTCTCGAAGATCCTTCATTTGGAAGAATTAAAGTGAATTGGGGGTGGAGGTGGGATATGGAGAAGACATGAGGAAGAGAGAAGAAAGAAAAGAAAACAAAGAGATACAGATGAAAAACGTGTGTTGTGGTGTTGTGTTATAGTCTTATGTTGAGTTGGATGAATACTGTGAAAAAAATGTGGGAAAATTAAAACGAAAAAAAAAGGGAGGGAAGGAAAATAAAATAAAGAGAGTGAGATTATGAGAAGGTAAAATTTATGTTAGAAATTTTTAATCATGTATATTGATTTTAAAAATTTCTTATGAACAAAACTATTTAATTAAAAATATTAAAATTTGATTTGTTTGATATTGAAAATTATAAAAATTGTTTATTTCCAAATTCTTTAGTGCAAGTATATTAAAAAACTACATGAGCTGGCTTTTGAAAGCACTAATGGTCTAGTCTTAAATAATAATGGAAAAATTGATGGTTAACAAAATGTAAAAAGTTTTATTTGGCTAGGCTTTTTATTTTATTTTTTATTTTTATGTAGCTAGTTTTGTAATATTGACATATGCTTAACAATATATGAAAAATATATGTATAAAAATACAAAATAAATTAATAATTAATTAATCGTTGTATCTCGTTGTACTCATATACCCCGTGTCATATCATATTCATATCCGAAAATATACTCGTGCTTCATAGGTTATATTTAGTTTGGATTCCCCTAGAAGAAATTCTTTGCTCCACCACTAATGAGATAAAGATATAATTGAATAGATCGGATCATGATTTATGAGGACTCAAAAACATGCTAAGTGATTATATATATATAATATATATATATATATATTAAATATATAATATATAATAATATATATTATATATATATAATATATATATATATACAAAATCAAAATAGAAGAGAATCATGCGCAGAATGGCACACATTTAATTAGAAGAAAAATATATGCTATCACTACTTTCACCTTATATCACCCAATATTGTTAACAAATTTAAATGTGCTTACACTACAAAAAAATCAGCATATAGAGGCGGTTTTGAAAAGCTCAAAACTGCCTCAATAGACTATCAAACCGCCTCAATAGACATGAATGCTCTATAGAGGCGGTTTTCAAAAACCGCCTCTATAGAAAAATCTATAGAGGCGGTTTTCAAAATCGCCTCCAGAGATCATATGTAACCACCTTTATAAGTAATATGGTCTATAGAGGCGGTTTTCAAACCGCCTCTAATAGGTTTAAAAATCGCCTTAGATTTATCTATTGAGGCGGTTATATAACCGCCTCTATAGATAAAATATTTATAAAAAAAAAAAATCTATTTTTGAAAGTTGTCTATTGAGGCAGTTTGAAAACCGCCTCTATAGATCTTTTTTTTTTTTTTTAATTTGCTTTTGCACTGATTTGATTCTCCTAATACACGATACAAAATTCTAAACTAGAACAGAACAAATATCTATAATACCATCATCATATATGTATAACACAAATAAGGTATTGTCTAAAGAGTCTTCAAAACAATGGACAAACTAAAACAATATTACAATATTAAAAGTTTCAAATTATTTGATAATTTTAGTACAACACTTCACTTGAACATAAATGTTTCAAAAAACTAATTAGTACAACTAATCCTCAAAACTAGAATTCTCCTAAGTTTTCTGATTGATGAGATGTAACAGATGATCTTTGGCCAATTGGAGATTGTTGATCCGGAACACCAACATTGCCCTACATACAAATTAAAATAGTTTATAAGTTCCTATAATAGTAAAAAAGAACAACACAATGAAATTGACCTATCAATTGAAATTCAAACATATTTAAAGTCAGGTAATCTTAAATATTTAAACTTACCGGAGTAATTACTATGCTATAACGTGACCAAATAATTCTGGTGCAAGTAACAGCTGCACAACAGATAATAAGAATGAGAAAAATATAAGACTTGTGTAACTAATGTAACTCAATGCATAGCAAAGAATGCTTAAACTACTAATAGAATACTGACTTGATCTTGTATACACTGTAATGTGTGCATATATGTTTTAGATCGTGTGTGTGTGTATGTGTCTATAAGAGAGGAAGAGAGATATTTACATATACACATCATGATAATATATAAAAGCATGCGCATTCATGGTACTTTCCTTGAATCATTGCTGATTTACTCAGTATAAATATGACACAAAGCCATAATAAGTTTATCTTCAATGAAAATGTAGAGGATTATACCTTTGTACTACCGATAAAAGTGAGTGACGAAAATGACAAGCTACATAACATGAAAATGCAGAGGATTTAAATTAACATCAATTTAGGAACTAAATCATGTCTATAGAATAATTTTAACTCAATATAATCAGAGTAAAAAAATTAAACCAGAAAACATTAGAACAAACAAAGGTTACATAGTTCATACTTTTCATTTGGGTTTCAAATAACAAAACCAAGGCATGATAAAATTCACCCAAGTAGTATACATGCCAAACAATACTCACACCAAATTAAAACTCAAATCAATGAATCAAATTCAATAATTAATTCCCCAAAGTTCCAGTATTTTCAGCTTAACATTAAGCAGATTTCTGCAGATCAGTCATTTTATAAATTTTATTTGGAACACTTAAAGTTATCAAAATAACTTGAAATTTAACAGGGATGAACTCATATATATGTACAAGCTACCACAGAAAATTCATATCAAGATAACATCTCTAGAATTTATTAAAATTCTCGTCATATGGTAAACACGAATCTGTACTGACAGATTTAGTGTCTCATAAGAAAATTAATAACTCTTTCAATATCAATCCAAATACTATAATTCTTGATTCTAAACTCAAGCCATGTGTGTTAAATTTCATTATATTCATCTTTTGTATCCAGATTCCACATATATAAATTACTATGAATATTTAATCACTACAAACACAGACACTGTCCATTTGACAGATTTGTAGGATTTTCTTATAAATTCTCAAAAGGTATTCAAATAACCATATTTTCAAGTGAGATTTTAAACACTTATACTAGACATATAATAAATCAATCTTCAACAAACCGTTTTCCAAATTACATTTTACAAAAATCCCAGAATTTCATGCAACTTTCTGCTCACTGCAGAAAACAGAAACAGAACCAAGAAGAATATCAAACCCATAAGGAAACTCACATATAAACATAAAAACCCAGCAACTTCCATTAACAAAACTCAAAGATTAAACCCCCAATATCAAAACCCTAACTAAATTTCATCAATCAAACAATCTCAATCATACCCACTTTTAAACCTTGATTAAAATCATAAGCTCTTACCTTAATTGATTATCAATCTTGTTCTTGCTGTGAGAATGGTGATTTCCATGAAGGAACTAAGATATTTTGGAGAGCAATTTGAGCAAGGAAATTCGGATGAGATAGTGTGAGAGTGTGAGAGAGAATCCCTAATTTAATTTCATCAATCCTTACCTCAATTGATTCTCAATCTTGTTCTTGATGAAAAGTTGATTTCCTTAAGATGATAATGGAGATTTGGAGCAAGGGATTTTCAGGTGAGATTGAGAGAGAATCGGGTGAGAGAGAGCTAGTGAGAAATTGAGAAAGAGAAGAGTGAGAGAGAGCTAGAGAGAAATTGAGAAAGAGGAGGGGGGGGGGTTAAAGTGTGATTCAAATGGAAAAAGGGAGGCTACGTGGGATTTATTTGGAATGAGAGAATAGTGACTCATTACTATTTAGTAAAATATCTATCTATTGTGGCGGTTTTATGGAGCTATTGAGGCGGTTTTTATTTCCACGCCTCTATATAATAATAATATTGAGGCGGTTTTAATAAACCGCCTCTATAGATTAAAAAGTGTAGAGGCGGTCAAGAAAACCGCCTCAATAGCTGTCTATAGAGGCGGTTTAGTAAACCGCCTCTGAAAAAACCGCCTCTACAAATCGTGGTTTTTGTAGTGTTATAAATTGTGAATAATATTATTCATATTTTAAGTGGTGTGAAATAATGATTTGAGCTAATAATGCTCTCAACAATAAATATAGGAACACAACAAGTCATTTGAAATATTATCATCTAAATAGAACAATTCTACGTATCACATTCTTGAATAAACCTACAAAGACATTCACATTATACGAATTAACACAATACGCAATTGATTGAGGAACTAGTGGTGAGAGCATATCAGTCATTGGCATTGTTGAAAGAGGATTGAGAATGCTAAAACTCCAAGCAGTTTGTAAAGGAAAATGGGATCAGCAGGAGTAAGGTGCTGAGATACCATAACGAGTTTGCATGCATGTCGTAATTGGGCTTCTGCATAACCAAAACTTGCATACATTTATTAGACTCAAATATAAAAGCATTGCATTAACTAATATACTGCTCATGGCCATCAAGAGCATATAGATATTATTTGGATCAAGATCCTCTAGAGTTTTTAGGGTATTCTACCACATAGAGTTCTCTAAATTTTGACCATTCATTTTAAAATAAAAGTTTAGGATGATGTCATATCATTATTCTACTAACATAACAATAAAATAATAATTTCCAAACCAAACTAAAACACTCCAAGGTTAACCCATCCAACAAAATTATTATTTTATTGTTATATTAGTAGAATGATGATATGACATCATCTTAGTCTTTTATTTTAAAA
>OU015772.1:11576010-11594956 GCA_907173295.1 Fagus sylvatica | reverse complement strand
CAACCTCATTTAAGTGACACATATATCTAATATGTAGCACTCATCCACTGTCATTTTAAATGGTCTAAAACTTTATTTTTATAAAAATAATCTCCTATCATTTAGTGCATGTTTGGTACACCGGATTCAAATCTGGATTCTATGATTCAAATACAGAATCACTGGATCCCACGTAAAAAAAACATGTTTGGTAGCAATTTTTAAGTGAGGATTGAAATCTCAACCTTGAATTTTATGTGGATCCCATGCCAAATTTGAGTTCAGCCATTTGCCTGTTTTTGAATCCAATCTGGATTCAAATCCGAACTCAATTTACGTGAGTCCCAGTTTTATTACCGTTACTGGGCCCACACATTTCTTCTTTCTCCCATTTTCTCTCTCTCTCCTCCGTTTGCTTCTCTGCTTCTCTCTCCCTTGCTCTCGGGCATTTCACGACCACTTCACTGTAGAAGACAAACAAAAAAATACCCAACAAAACAAAAACAAAAATGCAAGAAACAATCTTAAGTGTTCTCTTTGATAAGAAAAAATCTGAAGAAGGAAAAGAAGAGGAACTGTGAGGTCTGAGGAGTAAAAAAAAAAGGAAGAAAAAAGGAGAAATGGGGGACGAACTCTGAGTAAAAAAAAAAAAAAAAAAAGGAAGAAAAAAGGAGAAAAAAAAAAAAAAAAAAAGAAGAAAAGAAAGAGAGAAATGGGGACGAACTGTGTCTGAGTAAAAAAAAAAAAAAAAGAAAGAAGAAAGGAGAGAAATGGGGGAGGGGGGATGTATGTCTGGTAGGGGAGAAAAGTAAAAAGAAAAGGGGGGGGGGTACGTGGGTGGTGGGGAAAAAAAAAAAAAAAAAAAGTGGTGTACGTGGGTGGTAGGGAAAAAAAAAAATAATAATAATAATTTAATGATAAAAATTAAATCTAAAAACCAAAACTATGTACCAAACACAATTTTTTTTTTAAATTGTGATTTCAGTTGTGAAACCAAAACTATGTACCAAACAGAATTTTTTTTACAATCTTGAATTCAAATCAGGATTAAAGTTTAACTTCATGAAGTAAAGTCACGAAAGTAAAAAAAAAACAAAAACATACCAAACAGGCCCTTAGATTTCCCAAACAGGCCCTTATAATTTCAAACTATATATGCATGAGAATCTAGATACATAAAAATGTACTATTTGCATGTTTGTTTTGATTAGTAATATATGATAAGATTTTCTAGAAATTCCCCATATTTCATTTGATTTATTCCTAATAACCTTATAAAAAAAAAAAAACATTATTCTTGTCATAACTATGATTTAAAAAAAAAAAAATCTATTGTCCTCAAGTATAAAAATACTAATGACAAATATAAACGAATACAATGTACTAAGAAGACATTAACAATGAAAAAAAATATAAAAAAAAAAAGAATGTCAACCAGAGATTCATCAAAATAATACCCGTCCAACAAATAATAAAAAAAATCAACAAATCACATCACACAATCATCCTTAATACGTCCGGTGAAAATGCTCAAATAAATGATAGTTGTGATGGGTAGACAAACAAGAAAGACACAGCAACCATCTCTTTAAAGTTTGGAAAGACAAGGTTAGTATTGTATCTGTATAGAAGCAAAAGTTGGCAAACAACCTAAGTTTCACCAAAGAGCTAGGACATGGATGTACCGTCTTTACGTAGTAATGTACTGCATAAATGCTCGTATATAGTAGACATTCTAGAAGGGCCTACGTGTAGACCGGGACCAAATCTTTTCTGAGGCAGTGTTGTTATGATGCGCACACAGACCTAATTGCGTGTCCAGATCCTCGTTAATAATACAGGAAATGATTCTTGTTATACACACTATGCATATTTGTCCAAATTTTTAATATATATGTGTTTAGATTTTTTATTACATTGTTGTCAGATTTTGTGAAAGCGTGCATTGTAAATTTGCACAAATCATTACTCATAATAATAAATACTTTTCCAGAGACGTATGGGTGAGGGAGATGGGTTCTCTTCTTCAAGTAGGTGTATTTGTTTGGGTTAATATATTCGAGGGTTAAAAGAAAAAGGTAATAGGTCAATAGGAAACGAAATGTATGACGTAAAGGGAGAGCATAGCTTTAATTGACATTTTACCCTTTTTTTTTCTTAAAAATTTGATAGTTGGGATATGTGGATATAAACCTTGATTGTCTTATTTAAAGAACATTAAGATGTGTCAATTAATTGAGTTATAAGATTTTTAATTAAATTTGACTTCTTCTTTTTTTGGGTTGTAAAGAGATACTAAACACCAAAATTCTTATGGGCGGCAGAAGTGGAAGCCACGAACACGATAAGTAGATAAATAAATTAGCTTATTTATTTGTATATATGCTATTTAAACAACAGCTGCATTGTCTTGTATGCTTACATATATACCAAGTGATTTGCTTCTACCAATTTAGTCAAATACTATAAATGCAATAGAACCAGCTGCTTATCTTTGTCTTTCACATACCATTGCCATAATTTTACTCCATGCCTGCACAACATACTATTGAGGAGGTGATAATTACCAATCTTGTACTTAATTAATTGTTCAATTGTTTAATTTTTTATATAATAATTTTGACCAACATGCAAGCTTGGTTTTTTAGTGGTACTTGAACGTGGATCTATATTAAATTTCCTGGAGATCAATCCCAAAGTGTCTTGAAATCTTAAAAAGGATAAAGAAAAAAGAAAAAGACAATTTTCAAAGTCAAAAGATGCTAGGGTAGAAAACATTGGTTGGAACCATCTCATAGTACTTTCCTTATGGGGGATTAAGGCCTATTCTACCATTTAGTTAATTAGGGAGAAGGCTGTTAGAAAGGAACCTAAATCCAAGCAATATTTGCATGATTTTACGATGCATAACCTAAGCAAATATAAAGAACATTCACGTGACTTCATTAACCAAAATTTCAACTTTCAAGTCCCAGCTAGTAACATCATGCAGTCAATAAAGGAACTTATTTGCTCTCTTTTCTCTCTCTCTCTCTGAAGATAAAAGAATACAATTCAGATAATTTGTCTTCATAAGATTCATTTTTGAAGCCTTTCGGTCACAAGTGCTGCATATGAGAAAAGCTTCTTTTTTTTTTTTCTGATAAGATATATGAGAAAAGCTTGATCTTTAAATTATTCTCTTTTATATATTGGGGCAAAATAGTTTCATAAAATTAATATATACTATAGGACAAAGCTGTTTTCGATTATTCTCTGTGGTGATACGGAAAACTGAATGTGGCATGAGAGGAGAATATAAAAATTCATGGCGCTACTTTGATGAATAAGAGATATATAGAATTGCCAAAATTTTATTAGCATGGTTTTGACACTTAAAAAGCTTGTCACAGAAAAAAGGACTGAATTTCCAAAGTCCAAACTTTGGCTCAACGCCTGACTAATGAGTGCAGGGGGAGCCATACCCCCTGGCCTTTTAAATTTCTCCTTAACAGTGTTAGTAAAATCATAATAAAATCAGAACTTGCATGTAAATTTAGCAACATGCTCCCTCTAGGATTTTAAGAAAAAAATACTACTTGTTTGTATTTCCTCTCAAAATTATTTGGACCTCCCTCAACAACAAAATAGCCCAAATAACAACAAAAATTAAAGTGAACAAAATTTAATGGTGCTACCACACACCAACAAAATTCAGTCCGCTTCTCTCAAAGTTCACCGCCTCTCTCGAAGATCCTTCATTTGGAAGAATTAAAGTGAATTGGGGGTGGAGGTGGGATATGGAGAAGACATGAGGAAGAGAGAAGAAAGAAAAGAAAACAAAGAGATACAGATGAAAAACGTGTGTTGTGGTGTTGTGTTATAGTCTTATGTTGAGTTGGATGAATACTGTGAAAAAAATGTGGGAAAATTAAAACGAAAAAAAAAGGGAGGGAAGGAAAATAAAATAAAGAGAGTGAGATTATGAGAAGGTAAAATTTATGTTAGAAATTTTTAATCATGTATATTGATTTTAAAAATTTCTTATGAACAAAACTATTTAATTAAAAATATTAAAATTTGATTTGTTTGATATTGAAAATCATAAAAATGGTTTATTTCCAAATTCTTTAGTGCAAGTATATTAAAAAACTACATGAGCTGGCTTTTGAAAGCACTAATGGTCTAGTCTTAAATAATAATGGAAAAATTGATGGTTAACAAAATGTAAAAAGTTTTATTTGGCTAGGCTTTTTATTTTATTTTTTATTTTTATGTAGCTAGTTTTGTAGGTTAATATTGACATATGCTTAACAATATATGAAAAATATATGTATAAAAATACAAAATAAATTAATAATTAATTAATCGTTGTATCTCGTTGTACTCATATACCCCGTGTCATATCATATTCATATCCGAAAATATACTCGTGCTTCATAGGTTATATTTAGTTTGGATTCCCCTAGAAGAAATTCTTTGCTCCACCACTAATGAGATAAAGATATAATTGAATAGATCGGATCATGATTTATGAGGACTCAAAAACATGCTAAGTGATTATATATATATTAAATATATATATATATATATATATATAATATATATATATATATATATATACAATATATATATATATATGATATATATATAATCAAAATAGAAGAGAATCATGCGCAGAATGGCACACATTTAATTAGAAGAAAAATATATGCTATCACTACTTTCACCTTATATCACCCAATATTGTTAACAAATTTAAATGTGCTTACACTACAAAAAAATCAGCATATAGAGGCGGTTTTGAAAAGCTCAAAACCGCCTCAATAGACTATCAAACCGCCTCAATAGACATGAATGCTCTATAGAGGCGGTTTTCAAAAACCGCCTCTATAGAAAAATCTATAGAGGCGGTTTTCAAAACCGCCTCCAGAGATCATATGTAACCACCTTTATAAGTAATATGGTCTATAGAGGCGGTTTTCAAACCGCCTCTAATAGGTTTAAAAATCGCCTTAGATTTATCTATTGAGGCGGTTATATAACCGCCTCTATAGATAAAATATTTAAAAAAAAAAAAATCTATTTTTGAAAGTTGTCTATTGAGGCAGTTTGAAAACCGCCTCTATAGATCTTTTTTTTTTTTTTTAATTTGCTTTTGCACTGATTTGATTCTCCTAATACACGATACAAAATTCTAAACTAGAACAGAACAAATATCTATAATACCATCATCATATATGTATAACACAAATAAGGTATTGTCTAAAGAGTCTTCAAAACAATGGACAAACTAAAACAATATTACAATATTAAAAGTTTCAAATTATTTGATAATTTTAGTACAACACTTCACTTGAACATAAATGTTTCAAAAAACTAATTAGTACAACTAATCCTCAAAACTAGAATTCTCCTAAGTTTTCTGATTGATGAGATGTAACAGATGATCTTTGGCCAATTGGAGATTGTTGATCCGGAACACCAACATTGCCCTACATACAAATTAAAATAGTTTATAAGTTCCTATAATAGTAAAAAAGAACAACACAATGAAATTGACCTATCAATTGAAATTCAAACATATTTAAAGTCAGGTAATCTTAAATATTTAAACTTACCGGAGTAATTACTATGCTATAACGTGACCAAATAATTCTGGTGCAAGTAACAGCTGCACAACAGATAATAAGAATGAGAAAAATATAAGACTTGTGTAACTAATGTAACTCAATGCATAGCAAAGAATGCTTAAACTACTAATAGAATACTGACTTGATCTTGTATACACTGTAATGTGTGCATATATGTTTTAGATCGTGTGTGTGTGTGTATGTGTCTATAAGAGAGGAAGAGAGATATTTACATATACACATCATGATAATATATAAAAGCATGCGCATTCATAGTACTTTCCTTGAATCATTGCTGATTTACTCAGTACAAATATGACACAAAGCCATAATAAGTTTATCTTCAATGAAAATGTAGAGGATTATACCTTTGTACTACCGATAAAAGTGAGTGACGAAAATGACAAGCTACATAACATGAAAATGCAGAGGATTTAAATTAACATCAATTTAGGAACTAAATCATGTCTATAGAATAATTTTAACTCAATATAATCAGAGTAAAAAAATTAAACCAGAAAACATTAGAACAAACAAAGGTTACATAGTTCATACTTTTCATTTGGGTTTCAAATAACAAAACCAAGGCATGATAAAATTCACCCAAGTAGTATACATGCCAAACAATACTCACACCAAATTAAAACTCAAATCAATGAATCAAATTCAATAATTAATTCCCCAAAGTTCCAGTATTTTCAGCTTAACATTAAGCAGATTTCTGCAGATCAGTCATTTTATAAATTTTATTTGGAACACTTAAAGTTATCAAAATAACTTGAAATTTAACAGGGATGAACTCATATATATGTACAAGCTACCACAGAAAATTCAGATCAAGATAACATCTCTAGAATTTATTAAAATTCTCGTCATATGGTAAACACGAATCTGTACTGACAGATTTAGTGTCTCATAAGAAAATTAATAACTCTTTCAATATCAATCCAAATACTATAATTCTTGATTCTAAACTCAAGCCCTGTGTGTTAAATTTCATTATATTCATCTTTTGTATCCAGATTCCACATATATAAATTACTATGAATATTTAATCACTACAAACACAGACACTGTCCATTTGACAGATTTGTAGGATTTTCTTATAAATTCTCAAAAGGTATTCAAATAACCATATTTTCAAGTGAGATTTTAAACACTTATACTAGACATATAATAAATCAATCTTCAACAAACCGTTTCCAAATTACATTTTACAAAAATCCCAGAATTTCATGCAACTTTCTGCTCACTGCAGAAAACAGAAACAGAACCAAGAAGAAACAGAACCAAGAAGAATATCAAACCCATAAGCAAACTCACATATAAACATAAAAACCCAGCAACTTCCATTAACAAAACTCAAAGATTAAACCCCCAATATCAAAACCCTAACTAAATTTCATCAATCAAACAATCTCAATCATACCCACTTCTTAAACCTTGATTAAAATCATAAGCTCTTACCTTAATTGATTATCAATCTTGTTCTTGCTGTGAGAATGGTGATTTCCATGAAGGAACTAAGATATTTTGGAGAGCAATTTGAGCAAGGAAATTCGGATGAGATAGTGTGAGAGTGTGAGAGAGAATCCCTAATTTAATTTCATCAATCCTTACCTCAATTGATTCTCAATCTTGTTCTTGATGAAAAGTTGATTTCCTTAAGATGATAATGGAGATTTGGAGCAAGGGATTTTCAGGTGAGATTGAGAGAGAATCGGGTGAGAGAGAGCTAGTGAGAAATTGAGAAAGAGAAGAGTGAGAGAGAGCTAGAGAGAGAGAATTGAGGAGGAGGGGGGGGGGTTAAAGTGTGATTCAAATGGAAAAAGGGAGGCTACGTGGGATTTATTTGGAATGAGAGAATAGTGACTCATTACTATTTAGTAAAATATCTATCTATTGTGGCGGTTTTATGGAGCTATTGAGGCGGTTTTTATTTCCACGCCTCTATATAATAATAATATTGAGGCGGTTTTAATAAACCGCCTCTATAGATTAAAAAGTGTAGAGGCGGTCAAGAAAACCGCCTCAATAGCTGTCTATAGAGGCGGTTTAGTAAACCGCCTCTGAAAAAACCGCCTCTACAAATCGTGGTTTTTGTAGTGTTATAAATTGTGAATAATATTATTCATATTTTAAGTGGTGTGAAATAATGATTTGAGCTAATAATGCTCTCAACAATAAATATAGGAACACAACAAGTCATTTGAAATATTATCATCTAAATAGAACAATTCTACGTATCACATTCTTGAATAAACCTACAAAGACATTCACATTATACGAATTAACACAATACGCAATTGATTGAGGAACTAGTGGTGAGAGCATATCAGTCATTGGCATTGTTGAAAGAGGATTGAGAATGCTAAAACTCCAAGCAGTTTGTAAAGGAAAATGGGATCAGCAGGAGTAAGGTGCTGAGATACCATAACGAGTTTGCATGCATGTCGTAATTGGGCTTCTGCATAACCAAAACTTGCATACATTTATTAGACTCAAATATAAAAGCATTGCATTAACTAATATACTGCTCATGGCCATCAAGAGCATATAGATATTATTTGGATCAAGATCCTCTAGAGTTTTTAGGGTATTCTACCACATAGAGTTCTCTAAATTTTGACCATTCATTTTAAAATAAAAGTTTAGGATGATGTCATATCATTATTCTACTAACATAACAATAAAATAATAATTTCCAAACCAAACTAAAACACTCCAAGGTTAACCCATCCAACAAAATTATTATTTTATTGTTATATTAGTAGAATGATGATATGACATCATCTTAGTCTTTTATTTTAAAATGAATGGTTAAGATTTAGAGAACTCCATGTGATAGAGTATCCTAAGAACTCTAGAGGATCTTGATCCATATTATTTTATGCCCCTTGTGGAATTAGACTAAATAATACAACAAAAATGTATAGTTCATGAAGGTTAATTAATTAATACTGTACAGGCAGAAATGTAATAGAAAAAAAAAAAAAGAAAAAAAATCTCTTTTCCACTGTTTTTGCATTTGTTTTCCAGGGCTCCCAAAGAATGAACGAAACAGAAATTTGCAACACAGACAAAAAAATATAAATAAAATAGCAAGAAGAAGAACACTCATTCCATCAACTCCCTTGAACAAAACCGGACTGCTCGAATTGATGACAACCAGGTCGGGGTAAGCCCATTCAATCAAAGCCCACATTATTGGCAGAGGAGCTTCGTGGGATTCGCACACTTGCACCACCTTTATTCTTATTATTCTCCACACCGGCGGACCCGCCACCGCAAACGATGTGGCATTGACACCCACAGATGTTACTGAAGCAAGAAAACAACCCATTTCCGCCTTCACTGTGGCGCCGATTGTGACGTGGCTCGCTCGACCTTAGGCTTGAGAATTCACCACGGTCGTACACAGGTGGGAGTTCTGTTCTCCACCGTTCCAGCTTTGACTGTAACCCTTCAACGCTCTCGTCCAAGCTCCACCCACCCACGATGGAGCTTCCTTCTTCTTCCATTCTCGGTGCCCTTGCTACCTCCGCTGCCACCTCCGATGCAGAAGGACCGAGTTCCGATTCCGTCATTGCGGCGGGCCCCAGGAATGAAGATTTCCTTGGGGTACCATATTGATCCCCGAACTTTCTTGGGGTTCCATACTCGGACAGGCCGTTGAACTTGCCGAAGGATTTTGTATGCATGGGTGTTGAAGTTACACGAGGGTGGATTGGTGTCGCACGTGTGTTTTTGGGGGTTGCACGTGGGTGCATGGGGGTTGTACCTGTTGGCTTTTTTGGTACACCGAAATCAATTTTGAAGCTAGCCGTTTTTTCAAGCTTCAATTTTGGTTGTGGTGCTGGTTTATACTCCACCTCCGATTCCGACCAATTCACGTCTGATTCTTCTATTACCGGATTTTCATTTAACACCACCTTCTTCGGTGGTGGGTCCCCAGCATCGGAACCGTTATAACCGTTAACCAACGAACTTGGCTTACCGTTAGTCTTTTTCCCTTTGATCTTTGGCGGAGGCTCCACAATGTCAACGCTAACTTCAGACACGCTCAAAATTGAACTTGCTTTTCCGGCTTTACCCTTTCTCGATGGGTCCACAGAGATTTCCGATCCGCTTATTACAGAACTCGGTTTTCCTTTTTTGGTCTTTGTCGGTGGGTACGTGTCACCAGCGTCGGAAGCACTGACCACTGATCGTGACTTTTTATTGTGATTCTTGGGTCTGCTCGTCCTCAACACGATGGAGCCGCTGAGCAAGGAGCTAGCTTTGGACTTTCCTTTCTTTTTCTTGTGCACCACTTCGGAGGAGGAGTCATTCACCATGGAACTCGCTTTTCCTTTTCCGGATTTGCGTGGTGGCCCACGGAATTCAGTGGCACGAAGATCTGAAGCAATCATGGAACTTGTATCACTCTTTGTACGGCGGAGATCAGGCTTGCTTAACGTGGTTTGACTCCCATGCGCCTGAAAAGAGTCATCCTCACCCATCAGGTGCCGATATCCAACGGCCCCAGAGACATTGACATGCGTGTACAAAGGCATGCTACGCATAGAGCTATCAAGGACAGCTACACCAATGTTCAGAATCCCTTGAGGTCGACCTGAATTCCTTCTCACCTGGAGTGCCACAAACCTCATCCCGATCTTCGGGTGGTGATTCGGTTGGTGAGGCCTTGGTGGGGTTGGAATCAGATTCCCCACCAAAACACGGATCGTTCCCACGTGGACGTCTCGGAACCAATGCAGAGCATAGATCTCGATCATCACGGCTGACGTGTCAGAATGAAGGAATTCCTCGTCAACACGGAACACGAACTTGTCGTTCCAGGTTGGGTTGTTGTCGCCATGGGTGTCAACTCGGGTCGAGAGCTTCCTATCCGGATGGACCCACGCCACCGCGTAGGTCCGCATGGAGCGTGACACATTTGCAAGGTCCTGTGCTGATATAATATTTAGTTCCAAAAGCTGGAAAGGGGCTAAAATGTTTGACATTACAAAAACAAAAACTGTTTTATAGAGAATATGATAAAAGATGAGGAATGCGATAGAATCTCTGTGTGTTTATTTTTGGGTTTTTGGTATGTTTGTGTTAAATTAGATTTGCAAAAATGAAAGGTTTTAGAGGTGAATCCCTCCCTTCGCCGTCCAAGAGGAGGCTGACGAGAGAGGGAGAGGCATAAATGTGAAAGGAAGATAACGAAGAAAAAGGTCAGGATAGAGAGAAGTTGGCGTGAGTTTGCATGCTAGATGGGAGGAATGAGTGTGTCAAAACTCCGAAATTTGATGGAGATTCGTTATTTACTATTATTAAACTATTCTAAGGCCTAATTTTGGGAAGGTCAAGCTCTTCCAGGTGGTCTTCGTTGTTAGCCAGATAGGTTGACAAAGGGCCAACTGTATTTTTCATTTTTTCAGGATTTTAACTAACTTTTATTTTATTTTTTTGTTAATTAAATTCAAGAAGGATTTCTAGAAAGAGTGCACAAAGGTGTAAATCCTTGACTCCACCACCAAAAGGAAGTATCATTTTTATTTCAACAAGTCTAGAACCACCAAATTCATCACAACTATATATATATTTTTAGAGCTCTTCTATGTGATGTGTTGATTTGTTGAAAATGAAGGTAAGTTCAGTGGTAAATGAAATCCCAATAAAACAAGTGTTAACCATTCACATGTTGCTACAACATCACATTGTGACTAAAGTTGTGAGTTTTTTCTATGATTAAAGTTAGCCAAATAGGTTAACAAAGGGCCAACTTTACTTTCAATATTAATTTAACGACTTTTTATTTTATTTTTTTGGTTAATTAATTTTAAGAAGGAGGACAAGAAAGAGTGGACAAAAGATTGATTACAAGTTTAAATTCTTAAATCCACCTTGAAAAAGAAGTATCATTTTTATTTTCTGAGAATTTATCCACATGGAGGTTTAAGGTTTGATAAGATCCTAGTATGTTTTTTTTTTTTTTGGCTGGAAAGGTTGTATACTTATTGGCATGGGTGGGGCTATATAGTGGTGTGAATTGACCCCACTCAAATAAAAAATAAAAAATAACTTAAATATATATTAGAAAAGTTTGGGATTTTAGAATTTGATCTTACTAAAAAAATTAAAACATTAAAAATGGGGTCAATATTACTAATATTATCATAAAAAATGGGGTCAATATTACTAAAATTATCATCATCTATCATTTTTAGCTCCTTTTAACCCCCCCCCCCTTCCCAAAAAAAAAAAAAAACAATTAACATTAAAAATAAATAATTAAATAACATTGACAAAAAATTGCCCAATATATATATTTTGTTTACATACTCCTACAAATATTACAAATGGATCCAATTTTTTTTTTTTTGTTGCTATTCTGGCCCTTCACCCAACTAGTGGTCTAAAAACAAACAAGCAAAAATATCTTTTAGACTTTTGCAAAACAAATAACAAATTCCTAACAACTAAACAAGCACACAACACATCCATTTGTTCTCCTTTGTTTTTCTTTTTTGTTTAGTGAATGAAATTGAATGTGAATTTTCTAATTCTAGATAATAAAATGTATCATAACTAAGTCTGAATAATGAATTTAATTAGCAATACCAATAAATTTGTTAGTGAAAAGCCTACTGGACATATAATAAGATAATTAATAAAAAAAATAAATTATTTCATTTGTAGATCATGAGAAGGTCAAATTATGGTTTTGTCTCTAACTATTTGTGTTTTAATTAGCAACATTAATTATTTTTATTTGAATTTTTAGTTTATGTTTTGGCTCCTTCAAATTTAAATCGTAGTTCCATTAATATTTTTAGTTATTAAAAGTTTTACGCTGTCTTATCTAAAGATCAGCCACATTAGCCTCTCAAGTCGTTGCCTTAGCCACAGTGACTACCCCAATTGAAATGATCTCTCTAGCAAAGACACCCAAAAGAGCAGTCCATTATGTGCAGTTTATAAGGAATTAAAGCTTCGGTTAATGAGTGAGAGATTGATGATCTGACTAATCATCCAAAAAAAATTAACGCCTCAATCAGTTCGTACTTGTGGTAATTATCCGGTTATTTTCAACTTCCTTCATCGCCAATTAAAGACACTTGAGTACTTGATTTGTTGGTACAAGTAAGTGCTTCTTCTAGAGGCATGTTTAGTACACTGTAATAGGAATTAAAATTACAAGAAATAAAAGAAGTTGTAATATAATAATTATTACCATTCAACTGTTTGGTGTCAATATATGAATAGAATTATGAATCTGTATTTTATATTTTACTATAACATGATTAATATAAAAGTATTGTTTATTATACGAGCATTAATAATTTTAAAATATTTGGAGACTTGGATTTTGAATATATATATATATATATATATATAGAGAGAGAGAGAGAGAGAGAGAGAGAGAGAGAGAGAGAGAGAGAGAGAGAGAGAGAGAGAGAGAGAGAGAGAGAGAGAGAGAGAGAGAGAGAGAGAGAGAGAGAGAGAGAGAGAGAGAGATTTTTAAAAAGCGACAGTCAACTATGGGTTTTTGGAATTTTTTTATGTTTTTTAGCTATTATGTGATCTAAACAATAGCTATTACGACCATTTTGATAAGGAATAACTATTTCTCATTTTAAAAAATAGTCATTCCTAAATAATAGCTATTCTATGTAATGAAAGCGTAACCAAACAACCGAATAGTTATTCATTAGGAATAGCTATTACATTAAACGACCTATTACAGTATACCAAACATGTCCTAACTTTATTAGGTATATATTTATTTTGTTATTTTGTTCTAGTAGTAATGCAACATATGTTCGAATTGCAAGGTTCATATATATAATTTTGAAGAATTTATTTTACGTGCTTTGCCATGCTATGATACCCATGCATTTGTTAGAATAGTGCAGTTAGTTGACACAAGATTAGGAAGTTACAATTGTTGTATGTTGTATGCTTCGATAAATGGTGGTCTATGGAACATGATCTTTTCACCTCATTGTGGTGTAGAAATAATAAATGGAAGTTTTATAAAAAAAATAATAATAATAATAATAAATGGAAGTTTCTTGATGGTGTGAAGACTTGGGGTACCACCACCATCACCTAGAAAGGTTATAGAGCAGCAATGTATTTGGGATAAGGGGGTTTTAGAGGCTATATATATGCGACTATGTGAGAATTTATTTCGGATGTTTTATGTGGTTCATTTGGAATGAGCAGAATATAGGAGGGTATTTGAAGATAGAGAAACTACTACTTTGGAGATTCACTCATAATCTGTAGCATTATTATTTCATTGGAAGTCTTCGGATATCAAAGACTTCCATGATTTTATGGAAGCCTTTCAAGAATGAAGGCTTTTAACTTTGAATGTAAAAGTGCAACTTTATATTGGTTTGTAACCAGTCAACTACCATAGTTACATGTGCTATATAAACATATAAAATATAATGCATTTTGGTTAAATTTTGATGTGTTTTAAGATGATATTATTAAGATGGAATATGAAGTGTATGATCTTTTTTACTCACTTGTCAAAAAAAGAGTGTATGATCTTTTATTCTCTCTTTTATAAAAAAAGAAAATTATGTGGTTTGAATAAGTTGAAAGAAGAATTAAGGGTAAATTTTTTATTTTTTAAGGGTATATATTTTTTCTAATGTTAATAAAACTTTTTGACATTTGAAATAATGCTTTGCCTTTTCTATTGTTTACGTACAACTTGTTGTGAATTATTAATGTTGCCAATATTGACTAATGTGTGAGTCATGATTAATGTGTAAACAATGTGCTAAATGTGTGAGTCATGGCTTAAGTGAGAATCATGGTTAAAGTATGAATCATGATAATCATGCTTCCAAGTGTATATATATATATATATATATATATAGAAGTGTAATGCTTCATTTGAAGAGATAGAGAAGAGGTAAAGAGATTAGTGAGATAGGGAATTTTAGAAATTCCTCTTTAGTGTGGATGACCACCTAATAAGAAAGTTCTCAAAAGAGTTTATCTTCTTCATTTGTCTTGCTATTTCTTTTTCATTTTACAACACGTTATCAGCATGAAACTCTAACCAAATCTTAAGAAATGAGTTATTCTCACTTTATCTCCAACCTACTGTAAGTTTTACCGCCTTATATTAAATCTCAGTTTTGTATAATATTGGCCGGTTCTACCGCCTTAGTAATCTGTTGTTCTTGTTTTAAATATTATGCTTATTTTATTACTTTAACCTTATCAAGATGGCAATCACACATCCTAGCAAGATCGTGTAAAAGAAATGATTTAAGTGAGAGGTATGGATGCACCAGAAGATGCACCTTATAAGAACTTCTTATAAATATGGATGCACCTGAAGTTGCACCTTACAAGAACTCATTATAAATATAGATGCACCTTACAAGAACTCATTATAAATGGATGCACTTGAAGTTGCAAAATTATAAAAGTGCAAGTGAATACAGCTTTACACTTGATGCACCTGAAGTTGCAAAATTTTAAAAGGTGTAAATGAATAAAATTCTACATTTTCTAAATCAGCTCACAATTAAATTTTGTGAGGGAAAATATCTGAAGAATACATGTTGGAAAAGGGAAAATTATATATTATATAAAAGTGCTATTGAAGTAGCAATATCAAGAACGTAAGTTCAAGAACTCTGAACTAACATTGTTTTCCATTGGTTAAGCAAAATAATAAGATTTTGCTAAAAATGCACAAGTTCTATCCGACCAATTATATACCATTCCCTGAAGTGAATGAAACCTCATTTGATAATTAAAATGTTGTAGACGTAGAAGTGGTATGAACAAAATCAAGAAGGATGTACTCAAATATTCTCTCAAAAGGGATATTACACCTTACCACCTGAAGTGAAATTATTGACAATAAATTTTGTTGATCCAGAAGATTAGACTAATCCAGAAGATCACATGAGTTATTTTGATATCCTAAATAAAATGGGTATCACTCATTTGATTTCTTCTAGGATACAAATGGATAATTAATAATTTGATTGTTGGTTGAATATCCATACTAGTTAACATATTCTTCTTGATCATATTATTACATTTTGTTATGTTTAAAGAATCTCATTAAATTGCATATATTGAGATTTAATACCATATTCTTAAAGATCATGTGCAAAAGATGGGCATGTTGTACTTGAGTTTGTTAAGTACATCAATGGGCTGACATAGTTATGAAACTTCTCCAAGAGAGAATCATTCCTATACATTTCATAGAGAACTCGGTATAAGTAAAGTAATCCGATTAAATTAATTTTCTTGGAAAAGATTTTATGTTTATTCATTTAAACACTAGATTGTATGGCCAGTTATATGTATGTATGTGTGTATGTTTATGCATGAAAGGTGAAATAAGTTCATCATTAACAAACATGATTTTATCAGAAAAAGAGGCCACTACATTTTTTTAGGAAATTGGGCGAAAAGCCAATTCTTTCACCTCAACTAGTAGCCTCTAGTATTGCTTTTGAAGCTCAGTTGTGGTCTTACTCTGTTCTGTGGATCGTGCTACTAAATCATTAGCATAAGAATCCACGAGTTTCTTCAATTCTTTATTTTCCTCTTTAAGCTCCACTACTTTCTTCTTGTCGTCTTTGAGCAACCGCTACAGAATGGTAACTTGGGAGCGCAGCACTCGAAATTCATTATTTCTAACATGCAGACATCGTCCCATGTTAGAAACAGAGACAACACACTGAATTGTGAGTGCCATTGAGTCATTAATGGTTTGAGGATCTGTCCTCTCAGCCAATACTCTTCCATCCTCTGGAGTGAAGAGACTCGCAGCTATTGCAGTTGTAGTTGTACCATTTAGCATCATGGAATCAGTTACCGTGATAGGGCCATTCAGGGATAGAAAGTATGGACGTCAGACCTCTGGCGCTGCGCTAGGCGCAACATTTAGATCAATTGCATCATAGTTGTTTTGAAAAGATGAGGAAGCTATCCTAGAAAATCTAATGAGAGATTAAGATATAATTTTGTGAAAATGATGAATGAAGTTCATCGAAAACCAAAGTGTGATAAATAAACTTCAGATTTTTTAATGAAACGAGAACAGTCTGTGCGATTACCTGTCATCCGACTCCCGAGACACATTTTTCTCAAATTTCAATGTTTGTTGAAATTTGAGTTTAACGTATATGGAAAAGTCACTGACTCAGGACTCGATGCGTCGACAAGATCTTATTTTTGAAAAAGTAGCTATCATTTTTCAAATTTCCTAAATCATCGGTATCTCTGGCATGTGTGATTGGATAAGCCAGACACGTAACGCCTTCTGAATTGTTCATTCACCTGCGTATCTTTCCTATAAATTCGCTTCTCCTCTCCATTGCATATTGCACCTCTCAAATATTTCTCTCTCATCAATTCTTCAAATTAAACTCTAAGAGGATGCAACATCATAAAGAGATTCATAAAATCAAATACTTAATCTTCTCAGATAGAAGCAAGATTATTATTGATAAAGTTTCCATAAAGCAAGATTATTCTTGATCATGCTTCTTGGTTGAAGTACCTTTCTCATACACCAAGTAGATGGGAAGATTTCTGGCATACACTCTTAATATATCTTCCTCATCCAAATCACTGGAAAAATCCTTGTCTAATACTCCTGCAACTTTGTATGACAGAAGAGAGAGAGAGTACCTAATATATGGGTATCATCCCATATCCTTTCCAAATTGCTTAATTAATTTGCACTTCAGGAACACGGCAAGGGTCATCATATCTCAAAGTTGATCTAATTTCCTTATTGAAATAATGGTAATGATTGTATATTGATAATGTGTTTACATGCTTTGAATTTATGTACTTGGTTGATTACATTTTGATATGAATTTCATTATATACAATCATGATAATTTTGAAATAGCCTCCCCACCATTAGGGGGAGAAAATTCGTTGCCAGAAGTACGACAACACTATCTTATCTTAATCCTTACACAAATCAATGTGAACTGTAAGTTCAAAGAATTATTTATTTGTAAGATATTATTACAAGTATTCACTGACAATAAGAAAATTTGAAATCCTATTTTCTAGCTGCTAATACCCCAGTAGGGATTGAATTCCCTGAAGGAAAATTAATTGATATAGCAGTAAGTGTCTCTAAGACATGCTTAGAGCGTGGAAGATTTTTCAGTGCTAAAGATAAGATTTCCCAGAAGAGAAAAATATAAGAAAAATAAGTCGCAGCCCATGAAGAGGCTATACCCATGAAACATGCAATAATATAATTACTCTATCCAAGATTGTGTACAATATCTCTTGAAAATAAACCTCCAAAAGAGGAAACTCCTGAAGAGTTATCCCCTGAAGTGGAATCTTTTGAAGAGAAAAATGGTACTTGAAATTTCGAGATCTCGATATATATAAAGGAGAAATATGGATAGAAATAAATTTGTTGTCGACAATATATTTGCTCTTAACATTACCAAAAGTAATAATGGTGAATTTGAACCAAAAGAGAAAAATTAATTGATATAGCAGTAAGTGTCTCTAAGACATGCTTAGAGCGTGAAAGATTTTTCAGTGCTAAAGATAAGATTTCCCAGAAGAGAAAAACACAAGAAAAATAAGTCGCAGCTGTGAGAACCACGACCCGAGGGTCAAATGGGCCTCAAAATGTGACCCAACTGACGAATGATCATCCCTCTAGAATGAAGGTGATGTTACAGTAGAGTCGCCACTTATTTTTGCAAGGAAGAAAAACAAGAAAATTCTTAAAAAATACTTCTCTTTATTCAATTTGGATTGTATGATTACAATTGAGTATCCAAAACAGAAAATTACATAGCAAAAGTTGTTTCCTAGGTACAATCTAAGAAAATTACATTTGAATGCTTCCTAAATACAGTATAGTACAATAGAAATTTACATTCACAAATGAACTAATCTAGAACCTTCAAGACTAGGCTCGGGGGCTTGGTTACAAAACGAGAAGGTGTAAGCACCTCGTTTTGCCCGACTAAAATCGGTCTTCTAGGATAAAGCTTGGCCAAAAACAAATATTTCAATGTACAAAAACATGGTTTATCATAAAATTCATTTTAAAGGTTCAAGTTCTTTATTAGATCATTTACATGTGAAAAATAAACATATTATCGTCATCATCATGTGAATAGGCAAACAAATAAAGAATTCAGTCAAGAATGCTTACCTGCATGCACGTGGAAGAAGATCCTTTTGATTGCTTTAGAATCACCAGAGTTATGTTCAACTTTGGCTGCAATCAAAGAATTGATTAATATAAAACACAAAGAATTAATCACAATAAAAACTTTGAAAAGGGGTGAAGAGCAAAGAATCAAGAGAGTTTT
>OU015772.1:11506983-11575910 GCA_907173295.1 Fagus sylvatica | reverse complement strand
GGATCAGCAGGAGTAAGGTGCTGAGATACCATAACGAGTTTGCATGCATGTCGTAATTGGGCTTCTGCATAACCAAAACTTGCATACATTTATTAGACTCAAATATAAAAGCATTGCATTAACTAATATACTGCTCATGGCCATCAAGAGCATATAGATATTATTTGGATCAAGATCCTCTAGAGTTTTTAGGGTATTCTACCACATAGAGTTCTCTAAATTTTGACCATTCATTTTAAAATAAAAGTTTAGGATGATGTCATATCATTATTCTACTAACATAACAATAAAATAATAATTTCCAAACCAAACTAAAACACTCCAAGGTTAACCCATCCAACAAAATTATTATTTTATTGTTATATTAGTAGAATGATGATATGACATCATCTTAGTCTTTTATTTTAAAATGAATGGTTAAGATTTAGAGAACTCCATGTGATAGAGTATCCTAAGAACTCTAGAGGATCTTGATCCATATTATTTTATGCCCCTTGTGGAATTAGACTAAATAATACAACAAAAATGTATAGTTCATGAAGGTTAATTAATTAATACTGTACAGGCAGAAATGTAATAGAAAAAAAAAAAAAGAAAAAAAATCTCTTTTCCACTGTTTTTGCATTTGTTTTCCAGGGCTCCCAAAGAATGAACGAAACAGAAATTTGCAACACAGACAAAAAAATATAAATAAAATAGCAAGAAGAAGAACACTCATTCCATCAACTCCCTTGAACAAAACCGGACTGCTCGAATTGATGACAACCAGGTCGGGGTAAGCCCATTCAATCAAAGCCCACATTATTGGCAGAGGAGCTTCGTGGGATTCGCACACTTGCACCACCTTTATTCTTATTATTCTCCACACCGGCGGACCCGCCACCGCAAACGATGTGGCATTGACACCCACAGATGTTACTGAAGCAAGAAAACAACCCATTTCCGCCTTCACTGTGGCGCCGATTGTGACGTGGCTCGCTCGACCTTAGGCTTGAGAATTCACCACGGTCGTACACAGGTGGGAGTTCTGTTCTCCACCGTTCCAGCTTTGACTGTAACCCTTCAACGCTCTCGTCCAAGCTCCACCCACCCACGATGGAGCTTCCTTCTTCTTCCATTCTCGGTGCCCTTGCTACCTCCGCTGCCACCTCCGATGCAGAAGGACCGAGTTCCGATTCCGTCATTGCGGCGGGCCCCAGGAATGAAGATTTCCTTGGGGTACCATATTGATCCCCGAACTTTCTTGGGGTTCCATACTCGGACAGGCCGTTGAACTTGCCGAAGGATTTTGTATGCATGGGTGTTGAAGTTACACGAGGGTGGATTGGTGTCGCACGTGTGTTTTTGGGGGTTGCACGTGGGTGCATGGGGGTTGTACCTGTTGGCTTTTTTGGTACACCGAAATCAATTTTGAAGCTAGCCGTTTTTTCAAGCTTCAATTTTGGTTGTGGTGCTGGTTTATACTCCACCTCCGATTCCGACCAATTCACGTCTGATTCTTCTATTACCGGATTTTCATTTAACACCACCTTCTTCGGTGGTGGGTCCCCAGCATCGGAACCGTTATAACCGTTAACCAACGAACTTGGCTTACCGTTAGTCTTTTTCCCTTTGATCTTTGGCGGAGGCTCCACAATGTCAACGCTAACTTCAGACACGCTCAAAATTGAACTTGCTTTTCCGGCTTTACCCTTTCTCGATGGGTCCACAGAGATTTCCGATCCGCTTATTACAGAACTCGGTTTTCCTTTTTTGGTCTTTGTCGGTGGGTACGTGTCACCAGCGTCGGAAGCACTGACCACTGATCGTGACTTTTTATTGTGATTCTTGGGTCTGCTCGTCCTCAACACGATGGAGCCGCTGAGCAAGGAGCTAGCTTTGGACTTTCCTTTCTTTTTCTTGTGCACCACTTCGGAGGAGGAGTCATTCACCATGGAACTCGCTTTTCCTTTTCCGGATTTGCGTGGTGGCCCACGGAATTCAGTGGCACGAAGATCTGAAGCAATCATGGAACTTGTATCACTCTTTGTACGGCGGAGATCAGGCTTGCTTAACGTGGTTTGACTCCCATGCGCCTGAAAAGAGTCATCCTCACCCATCAGGTGCCGATATCCAACGGCCCCAGAGACATTGACATGCGTGTACAAAGGCATGCTACGCATAGAGCTATCAAGGACAGCTACACCAATGTTCAGAATCCCTTGAGGTCGACCTGAATTCCTTCTCACCTGGAGTGCCACAAACCTCATCCCGATCTTCGGGTGGTGATTCGGTTGGTGAGGCCTTGGTGGGGTTGGAATCAGATTCCCCACCAAAACACGGATCGTTCCCACGTGGACGTCTCGGAACCAATGCAGAGCATAGATCTCGATCATCACGGCTGACGTGTCAGAATGAAGGAATTCCTCGTCAACACGGAACACGAACTTGTCGTTCCAGGTTGGGTTGTTGTCGCCATGGGTGTCAACTCGGGTCGAGAGCTTCCTATCCGGATGGACCCACGCCACCGCGTAGGTCCGCATGGAGCGTGACACATTTGCAAGGTCCTGTGCTGATATAATATTTAGTTCCAAAAGCTGGAAAGGGGCTAAAATGTTTGACATTACAAAAACAAAAACTGTTTTATAGAGAATATGATAAAAGATGAGGAATGCGATAGAATCTCTGTGTGTTTATTTTTGGGTTTTTGGTATGTTTGTGTTAAATTAGATTTGCAAAAATGAAAGGTTTTAGAGGTGAATCCCTCCCTTCGCCGTCCAAGAGGAGGCTGACGAGAGAGGGAGAGGCATAAATGTGAAAGGAAGATAACGAAGAAAAAGGTCAGGATAGAGAGAAGTTGGCGTGAGTTTGCATGCTAGATGGGAGGAATGAGTGTGTCAAAACTCCGAAATTTGATGGAGATTCGTTATTTACTATTATTAAACTATTCTAAGGCCTAATTTTGGGAAGGTCAAGCTCTTCCAGGTGGTCTTCGTTGTTAGCCAGATAGGTTGACAAAGGGCCAACTGTATTTTTCATTTTTTCAGGATTTTAACTAACTTTTATTTTATTTTTTTGTTAATTAAATTCAAGAAGGATTTCTAGAAAGAGTGCACAAAGGTGTAAATCCTTGACTCCACCACCAAAAGGAAGTATCATTTTTATTTCAACAAGTCTAGAACCACCAAATTCATCACAACTATATATATATTTTTAGAGCTCTTCTATGTGATGTGTTGATTTGTTGAAAATGAAGGTAAGTTCAGTGGTAAATGAAATCCCAATAAAACAAGTGTTAACCATTCACATGTTGCTACAACATCACATTGTGACTAAAGTTGTGAGTTTTTTCTATGATTAAAGTTAGCCAAATAGGTTAACAAAGGGCCAACTTTACTTTCAATATTAATTTAACGACTTTTTATTTTATTTTTTTGGTTAATTAATTTTAAGAAGGAGGACAAGAAAGAGTGGACAAAAGATTGATTACAAGTTTAAATTCTTAAATCCACCTTGAAAAAGAAGTATCATTTTTATTTTCTGAGAATTTATCCACATGGAGGTTTAAGGTTTGATAAGATCCTAGTATGTTTTTTTTTTTTTTTTGGCTGGAAAGGTTGTATACTTATTGGCATGGGTGGGGCTATATAGTGGTGAATTGACCCCACTCAAATAAAAAATAAAAATAACTTAAATATATATTAGAAAATTTGGGATTTTAGAATTTGATCTTACTAAAAAAATTAAAACATAAAAATGGGGTCAATATTACTAATATTATCATAAAAAATGGGGTCAATATTACTAAAATTATCATCATATCATTTTTAGCTCCTTTAACCCCCCCCCTTTAACCCAAAAAAAAAAACAATTAACATTAAAAATAAATAATTAAATAACATTGACAAAAAATTGCCCAATATATATATTTTGTTTACATACTCCTACAAATATTACAAATGGATCCAATTTTTTTTTTTTTGTTGCTATTCTGGCCCTTCACCCAACTAGTGGTCTAAAAACAAACAAGCAAAAATATCTTTTAGACTTTTGCAAAACAAATAACAAATTCCTAACAACTAAACAAGCACACAACACATCCATTTGTTCTCCTTTGTTTTTCTTTTTTGTTTAGTGAATGAAATTGAATGTGAATTTTCTAATTCTAGATAATAAAATGTATCATAACTAAGTCTGAATAATGAATTTAATTAGCAATACCAATAAATTTGTTAGTGAAAAGCCTACTGGACATATAATAAGATAATTAATAAAAAAAATAAATTATTTCATTTGTAGATCATGAGAAGGTCAAATTATGGTTTTGTCTCTAACTATTTGTGTTTTAATTAGCAACATTAATTATTTTTATTTGAATTTTTAGTTTATGTTTTGGCTCCTTCAAATTTAAATCGTAGTTCCATTAATATTTTTAGTTATTAAAAGTTTTACGCTGTCTTATCTAAAGATCAGCCACATTAGCCTCTCAAGTCGTTGCCTTAGCCACAGTGACTACCCCAATTGAAATGATCTCTCTAGCAAAGACACCCAAAAGAGCAGTCCATTATGTGCAGTTTATAAGGAATTAAAGCTTCGGTTAATGAGTGAGAGATTGATGATCTGACTAATCATCCAAAAAAAATTAACGCCTCAATCAGTTCGTACTTGTGGTAATTATCCGGTTATTTTCAACTTCCTTCATCGCCAATTAAAGACACTTGAGTACTTGATTTGTTGGTACAAGTAAGTGCTTCTTCTAGAGGCATGTTTAGTACACTGTAATAGGAATTAAAATTACAAGAAATAAAAGAAGTTGTAATATAATAATTATTACCATTCAACTGTTTGGTGTCAATATATGAATAGAATTATGAATCTGTATTTTATATTTTACTATAACATGATTAATATAAAAGTATTGTTTATTATACGAGCATTAATAATTTTAAAATATTTTGGAGACTTGGATTTTGAATATTATATATATATATATATATATATAGAGAGAGAGAGAGAGAGAGAGAGAGAGAGAGAGAGAGAGAGAGAGAGAGAGAGAGAGAGAGAGAGAGAGAGAGAGAGAGAGAGAGAGAGAGAGAGAGAGAGAGAGAGAGAGAGAGATTTTTAAAAAGCGACAGTCAACTATGGGTTTTTGGAATTTTTTTATGTTTTTTAGCTATTATGTGATCTAAACAATAGCTATTACGACCATTTTGATAAGGAATAACTATTTCTCATTTTAAAAAATAGTCATTCCTAAATAATAGCTATTCTATGTAATGAAAGCGTAACCAAACAACCGAATAGTTATTCATTAGGAATAGCTATTACATTAAACGACCTATTACAGTATACCAAACATGTCCTAACTTTATTAGGTATATATTTATTTTGTTATTTTGTTCTAGTAGTAATGCAACATATGTTCGAATTGCAAGGTTCATATATATAATTTTGAAGAATTTATTTTACGTGCTTTGCCATGCTATGATACCCATGCATTTGTTAGAATAGTGCAGTTAGTTGACACAAGATTAGGAAGTTACAATTGTTGTATGTTGTATGCTTCGATAAATGGTGGTCTATGGAACATGATCTTTTCACCTCATTGTGGTGTAGAAATAATAAATGGAAGTTTTATAAAAAAAATAATAATAATAATAATAAATGGAAGTTTCTTGATGGTGTGAAGACTTGGGGTACCACCACCATCACCTAGAAAGGTTATAGAGCAGCAATGTATTTGGGATAAGGGGGTTTTAGAGGCTATATATATGCGACTATGTGAGAATTTATTTCGGATGTTTTATGTGGTTCATTTGGAATGAGCAGAATATAGGAGGGTATTTGAAGATAGAGAAACTACTACTTTGGAGATTCACTCATAATCTGTAGCATTATTATTTCATTGGAAGTCTTCGGATATCAAAGACTTCCATGATTTTATGGAAGCCTTTCAAGAATGAAGGCTTTTAACTTTGAATGTAAAAGTGCAACTTTATATTGGTTTGTAACCAGTCAACTACCATAGTTACATGTGCTATATAAACATATAAAATATAATGCATTTTGGTTAAATTTTGATGTGTTTTAAGATGATATTATTAAGATGGAATATGAAGTGTATGATCTTTTTTACTCACTTGTCAAAAAAAGAGTGTATGATCTTTTATTCTCTCTTTTATAAAAAAAGAAAATTATGTGGTTTGAATAAGTTGAAAGAAGAATTAAGGGTAAATTTTTTATTTTTTAAGGGTATATATTTTTTCTAATGTTAATAAAACTTTTTGACATTTGAAATAATGCTTTGCCTTTTCTATTGTTTACGTACAACTTGTTGTGAATTATTAATGTTGCCAATATTGACTAATGTGTGAGTCATGATTAATGTGTAAACAATGTGCTAAATGTGTAAGTCATGGCTTAAGCGAGAATCATGGTTAAAGTATGAATCATGATAATCATGCTTCCAAGTGTATATATATATATATATATATATATATATATATAGAAGTGTAATGCTTCATTTGAAGAGATAGAGAAGAGGTAAAGAGATTAGTGAGATAGGGAATTTTAGAAATTCCTCTTTAGTGTGGATGACCACCTAATAAGAAAGTTCTCAAAAGAGTTTATCTTCTTCATTTGTCTTGCTATTTCTTTTTCATTTTACAACACGTTATCAGCATGAAACTCTAACCAAATCTTAAGAAATGAGTTATTCTCACTTTATCTCCAACCTACTGTAAGTTTTACCGCCTTATATTAAATCTCAGTTTTGTATAATATTGGCCGGTTCTACCGCCTTAGTAATCTGTTGTTCTTGTTTTAAATATTATGCTTATTTTATTACTTTAACCTTATCAAGATGGCAATCACACATCCTAGCAAGATCGTGTAAAAGAAATGATTTAAGTGAGAGGTATGGATGCACCAGAAGATGCACCTTATAAGAACTTCTTATAAATATGGATGCACCTGAAGTTGCACCTTACAAGAACTCATTATAAATATAGATGCACCTTACAAGAACTCATTATAAATGGATGCACTTGAAGTTGCAAAATTATAAAAGTGCAAGTGAATACAGCTTTACACTTGATGCACCTGAAGTTGCAAAATTTTAAAAGGTGTAAATGAATAAAATTCTACATTTTCTAAATCAGCTCACAATTAAATTATTGTGAGGGAAAATATCTGAAGAATACATGTTGGAAAAGGGAAAATTATATATTATATAAAAGTGCTATTGAAGTAGCAATATCAAGAACGTAAGTTCAAGAACTCTGAACTAACATTGTTTTCCATTGGTTAAGCAAAATAATAAGATTTTGCTAAAAATGCACAAGTTCTATCCGACCAATTATATACCATTCCCTGAAGTGAATGAAACCTCATTTGATAATTAAAATGTTGTAGACGTAGAAGTGGTATGAACAAAATCAAGAAGGATGTACTCAAATATTCTCTCAAAAGGGATATTACACCTTACCACCTGAAGTGAAATTATTGACAATAAATTTTGTTGATCCAGAAGATTAGACTAATCCAGAAGATCACATGAGTTATTTTGATATCCTAAATAAAATGGGTATCACTCATTTGATTTCTTCTAGGATACAAATGGATAATTAATAATTTGATTGTTGGTTGAATATCCATACTAGTTAACATATTCTTCTTGATCATATTATTACATTTTGTTATGTTTAAAGAATCTCATTAAATTGCATATATTGAGATTTAATACCATATTCTTAAAGATCATGTGCAAAAGATGGGCATGTTGTACTTGAGTTTGTTAAATATATCAATGGGCTGACATAGTTATGAAACTTCTCCAAGAGAATCATTCCTATACATTTCATAGAGAACTCGGTATAAGTAAAGTAATCCGATTAAATTAATTTTCTTGGAAAAGATTTTATGTTTATTCATTTAAACACTAGATTGTATGGCCAGTTATATGTATGTATGTGTGTATGTTTATGCATGAAAGGTGAAATAAGTTCATCATTAACAAACATGATTTTATCAGAAAAAGAGGCCACTACATTTTTTTAGGAAATTGGGCGAAAAGCCAATTCTTTCACCTCAACTAGTAGCCTCTAGTATTGCTTTTGAAGCTCAGTTGTGGTCTTACTCTGTTCTGTGGATCGTGCTACTAAATCATTAGCATAAGAATCCACGAGTTTCTTCAATTCTTTATTTTCCTCTTTAAGCTCCACTACTTTCTTCTTGTCGTCTTTGAGCAACCGCTACAGAATGGTAACTTGGGAGCGCAGCACTCGAAATTCATTATTTCTAACATGCAGACATCGTCCCATGTTAGAAACAGAGACAACACACTGAATTGTGAGTGCCATTGAGTCATTAATGGTTTGAGGATCTGTCCTCTCAGCCAATACTCTTCCATCCTCTGGAGTGAAGAGACTCGCAGCTATTGCAGTTGTAGTTGTACCATTTAGCATCATGGAATCAGTTACCGTGATAGGGCCATTCAGGGATAGAAAGTATGGACGTCAGACCTCTGGCGCTGCGCTAGGCGCAACATTTAGATCAATTGCATCATAGTTGTTTTGAAAAGATGAGGAAGCTATCCTAGAAAATCTAATGAGAGATTAAGATATAATTTTGTGAAAATGATGAATGAAGTTCATCGAAAACCAAAGTGTGATAAATAAACTTCAGATTTTTTAATGAAACGAGAACAGTCTGTGCGATTACCTGTCATCCGACTCCCGAGACACATTTTTCTCAAATTTCAATGTTTGTTGAAATTTGAGTTTAACGTATATGGAAAAGTCACTGACTCAGGACTCGATGCGTCGACAAGATCTTATTTTTGAAAAAGTAGCTATCATTTTTCAAATTTCCTAAATCATCGGTATCTCTGGCATGTGTGATTGGATAAGCCAGACACGTAACGCCTTCTGAATTGTTCATTCACCTGCGTATCTTTCCTATAAATTCGCTTCTCCTCTCCATTGCATATTGCACCTCTCAAATATTTCTCTCTCATCAATTCTTCAAATTAAACTCTAAGAGGATGCAACATCATAAAGAGATTCATAAAATCAAATACTTAATCTTCTCAGATAGAAGCAAGATTATTATTGATAAAGTTTCCATAAAGCAAGATTATTCTTGATCATGCTTCTTGGTTGAAGTACCTTTCTCATACACCAAGTAGATGGGAAGATTTCTGGCATACACTCTTAATATATCTTCCTCATCCAAATCACTGGAAAAATCCTTGTCTAATACTCCTGCAACTTTGTATGACAGAAGAGAGAGAGAGTACCTAATATATGGGTATCATCCCATATCCTTTCCAAATTGCTTAATTAATTTGCACTTCAGGAACACGGCAAGGGTCATCATATCTCAAAGTTGATCTAATTTCCTTATTGAAATAATGGTAATGATTGTATATTGATAATGTGTTTACATGCTTTGAATTTATGTACTTGGTTGATTACATTTTGATATGAATTTCATTATATACAATCATGATAATTTTGAAATAGCCTCCCCACCATTAGGGGGAGAAAATTCGTTGCCAGAAGTACGACAACACTATCTTATCTTAATCCTTACACAAATCAATGTGAACTGTAAGTTCAAAGAATTATTTATTTGTAAGATATTATTACAAGTATTCACTGACAATAAGAAAATTTGAAATCCTATTTTCTAGCTGCTAATACCCCAGTAGGGATTGAATTCCCTGAAGGAAAATTAATTGATATAGCAGTAAGTGTCTCTAAGACATGCTTAGAGCGTGGAAGATTTTTCAGTGCTAAAGATAAGATTTCCCAGAAGAGAAAAATATAAGAAAAATAAGTCGCAGCCCATGAAGAGGCTATACCCATGAAACATGCAATAATATAATTACTCTATCCAAGATTGTGTACAATATCTCTTGAAAATAAACCTCCAAAAGAGGAAACTCCTGAAGAGTTATCCCCTGAAGTGGAATCTTTTGAAGAGAAAAATGGTACTTGAAATTTCGAGATCTCGATATATATAAAGGAGAAATATGGATAGAAATAAATTTGTTGTCGACAATATATTTGCTCTTAACATTACCAAAAGTAATAATGGTGAATTTGAACCAAAAGAGAAAAATTAATTGATATAGCAGTAAGTGTCTCTAAGACATGCTTAGAGCGTGAAAGATTTTTCAGTGCTAAAGATAAGATTTCCCAGAAGAGAAAAACACAAGAAAAATAAGTCGCAGCTGTGAGAACCACGACCCGAGGGTCAAATGGGCCTCAAAATGTGACCCAACTGACGAATGATCATCCCTCTAGAATGAAGGTGATGTTACAGTAGAGTCGCCACTTATTTTTGCAAGGAAGAAAAACAAGAAAATTCTTAAAAAATACTTCTCTTTATTCAATTTGGATTGTATGATTACAATTGAGTATCCAAAACAGAAAATTACATAGCAAAAGTTGTTTCCTAGGTACAATCTAAGAAAATTACATTTGAATGCTTCCTAAATACAGTATAGTACAATAGAAATTTACATTCACAAATGAACTAATCTAGAACCTTCAAGACTAGGCTCGGGGGCTTGGTTACAAAACGAGAAGGTGTAAGCACCTCGTTTTGCCCGACTAAAATCGGTCTTCTAGGATAAAGCTTGGCCAAAAACAAATATTTCAATGTACAAAAACATGGTTTATCATAAAATTCATTTTAAAGGTTCAAGTTCTTTATTAGATCATTTACATGTGAAAAATAAACATATTATCGTCATCATCATGTGAATAGGCAAACAAATAAAGAATTCAGTCAAGAATGCTTACCTGCATGCACGTGGAAGAAGATCCTTTTGATTGCTTTAGAATCACCAGAGTTATGTTCAACTTTGGCTGCAATCAAAGAATTGATTAATAGAAGACACAAAGAATTAATCACAATAAAAACTTTGAAAAGGGGTGAAGAGCAAAGAATCAAGAGAGTTTCTGTGTGGCTGCAATGGTGGGGAGTTTGTCTACTGCCCAGCTGCAAAAAAGAACTCCAATGGTGCTTCCTTGATGGTCTTCAACCTGTGAACAGAGCTTCGCCGTAGAATCTCCAAAAGGGATTTTTGTGGGAGCTTTTCTCTGTCTTTTAATGGTGGATTATTTAGAGAGCGTTTTATGCTTTAGAAAAATACACAGAATGATCTGGAATTCTCTCTAAAGCTCAAACCTTTGGGACCCCTGTAACTGAACCCCTCTTTCCTTTTTATAGCCAAACAAACGAGAAGCTATTTGTTTAATTTTGTATTTTTTATTTTCAAATAATCCCTATTCTTTATCCTCAACCAGCTGTGGACTGACTTGGACGTGTGAGAATTCAAAATTCAAGTTTGGAGATAATTTTGGGATAAAACAACGTGCTCCAGGTCCGAAGTGCCGGCCGGTACTTTAAAGTGCCGGCCGGTACTTTAATGTGTACTTGAAGTGCCGGCCGGTACTTCAATGTGCCGGCCGGTACTTCAATGTGTACTTGAAGTGCCGGCCGGTACTTCAAATCTCCAATCAAAGTGCCAAATACAAGCTTGAAGTGCCGGCCGGTACTTCAAACCCCAATCAAAGTGCCGGCCGGTACTTTGAGTTCTTAAAAAACGTTTTCAACTTCTTTTTTTGTATTTATCCATTTGTTCAAAGTTGTTCAACTTTTTATGATAAACACCAGATATTATAGTGATCTTCTTAACCCCTTTAAAATATTTGAATTGATCTATTTCAATTAATCCTTATATTTTAATTAATTAATCACACTATTTATCCAACTTAAGCTCATTTTATTTAACGTAGTAGAGTCCATAATTATTTATCATTACAAGCCAATAAGATGTTTACACCTCACTAATTAAAATCAACCCAATTAATGGACCAATAATAATTAGTTTGGATTAATCCCATGTACCCGGAATTATTAAATCATTATGCACTCTATCCGTTAAATCTTCAATTGATCATAACATTTGCACTTATGGTCCGATTTGAACACATGACACGTCATTTCATTTGTCTCAACTTAAAGATCTGTTTGATTTCTTTTAGTTGTCGATCAAACGGTCAAAAACACTATTGGTTTAAAACCCTAATTTAGGCAAGTTGTGCACTTTCCGTTTTTAGAATTTTAATTTGTGAAAACCCTAGTTTGTGTAAGGATTAGAATGTAGGTAGCAAAATGGGGTGTCAACAGAATGCCCCTCATTGGCAGAGCTTGTAAAGCAAATGTCAATGTTTGAGAAAGACACCGAGTTTTGCGACCGAATGTTGGGGATAATTTTAAGCGTTTGTAGCAACCCGAACAAATTTGAAAACTTTTTTAGGATTTGATTTTATGTTGTCCATAACAACCTAAAAAAAATTGGGAATATCAGGAATGATTTTATGTTGTAAGAAACAACCTGATATTTTTTAAAACTTTTTAGGATTTGATTTTAAGTGTTTTAACAACCTAAAAAAGTGGGTTAGGGATAGATTTTATGTTGTTTGAAACAACCCTATATTTTGGAACTTTTTAGGATTTGATTTTATGTTGTCCATAACAACCTAAAAATGTGAATATACCAGGAATGATTTTATGTTGTAAGAAACAACCCGATATTTTTTAAACTTTTTAGGATTTGATTTTATATTGTCAATAACAACCTAAAAAAGTGGGTATACCAGGAATGATTTTATGTTGTAAAAAAAACAACCTGATATTTTGGAATTTTTTAGGATTTGATTTTAAGTATTTTAACAACCTAAAAATCTTGCTGGGATATATTTTACGTGGTTCCAAGACAACCCAAGCATGTGTGTTGTCAGAGTCTTGTTAAGATGACGCCGAAAATTTTTAGCCGTCTGAAGGCGTAATTCCGGATTTTTCAACCTTTTTTAATCTCCTTGCTAGAATCCAAAATGCATTCGGTGTCTTGTTCAGCTGGTAGGTAGGCACGTACGCTCCTACAAAAACAAAAACAATTCTTTTTCGAAAAATTAGATATCCTCTACAAAAGATAATCTTGGGCCAATGCCCCTAGTTTAAACAAGTCATGAGAACTTGTTGAATCAACAAACCTGCAAATGAAAACAACTTGTTTACGTTTAGTAAAATGATGTCTCAAGCTATTGTTTGCATGGAATGTGTGAATGTGGATGTGGATATTGGACTATGAGTGTGGGTGTGGGACCGAGTCTTAGTGAAAGACTGTCTACGTACCTTTATCAGAGAGGATCAGGTCCGAACGTAGTTCGAAATGTAGAAAATGTTTTGTGGGTGTGAGACCGAGCCTTAGTAAAGGCTGCCTACGTACCTCTATCACAGAGGATCAGGTCTGAACGTAGTTCGAAAATGTGGGGTGTGTGAATTCTTGCTTTGGAAGTTCAAAGTGTATGTGTGGACCTCTTGTGTGGAAGGGAAAAGTTGTACATATGTGTATGTGTAGACTTCTTGTTAGGAGGTGCAAAATTGTATGGTTGTGAACCTTTTGTGTGGTAGTTCAAAATATTTGTAGACTTCTTGTGTGGAAGTGAAAAATGTTTTTCATTGTGGGATGATTTTAAGTGTTTGCAACAACCTAAAACATGCGTATTGGAAAGATTTTATGTTCTCACAAATAATCCAAATTTTTTGTTGCTTTTTGGATGTCTTGTGTCTTAACTGTGTAACTTGACTTGTAATCTCAATTGTGTACCTTGATTTTATTCCTTGATTGTGTACCTCTTTTGGAGAAAGTCTTTCAAAAATGAAAAGATGGACTTTGTAAATCATTTTGAAAACTCATTTTTTAAATGGATGCAATCCGTTATGTAAACGAAAATCTTGAGAAACTTTTGTTTTCTTGGGAAGACATGTTGACAAACCCTAAGGTTGCAAAACAAAACTATTATCTTTCACTTTGAGGGGATTAAAGTCATTAAACCCTTATAAACATATTTGCATTTCTCTTGGAGCTTGTAAGGCTGAATCCTTCGAAGGCAATTGAAGAGATGAAGTGATTGAGATTTTTCCCGAATCAACAAAATGATGAAAAAGCAATGATATTTTTGAAAAATTTGGATGACTTTGCAAGTCAATATTGTTTGGAGTAATGATAGAGACATGTTTTTGACTTGAAATTCTGACCAATTGACAAACTAGAGAGAATGCCCCTAGTTTGGAGATGTGTGATCTTGTGTGTATCATGTTGAGGAAAGACTGTTTAGCCGACAAACTAGGGAGAATGCCCCTAGTTTGGAGATGTGTGATCTTGTGTGGATCATGTTGTGGGAAGAAATTGACAAATTAGGGAGAATGCCTCTAGTTTGGAGATGTAGATGAAGCACTTGGAAAACAAAGGGGGATGCCCTAAGTTTTGACTTGAAATTGAAGTCTTCGAGAGAGACTTGACTGTTTGCAATGAGAAAGAAAGTGAACTCTGAGTTTGAACTTCAGAGAGACTTGACTGTTTGCAATGAGAAAGAAAGTGAACTCTGAGTTTGAACCATTTGTGATGATTCACCTTTTCATGGGAGATTTGATTGGTGTTTGGACCATCCATCATTTTTTTTTTTTTTTCTTTTGCTCTAACTTTTGCCTAGGCTGCCTTTTCAGGTTTTCAACCTAGCGAGCACTTTTCATACTTCCAATGGAGAATAACGAAAGAGCTTAACATCATGTCTTGAGCAAGCAGAACCTCAAAGGAGGGCTTTGTTTATCGGTTATAATGTAGGCCGGGTTTGGGCTGTGAAAAGAAAGTTATAAAGGCTCAAATTCCCCAATGTACCCCCAAGTGTGAACTCCAAGGATTGGATTTGCTTCGTGACTTCTTTCCTTTGTTTTTTTTCCTTCACGTCTTCTTTGTATTTGTGTTGACGCATTTGACTTTTCTTGTCTTTGTGTTGGCATCCTTTGTCAGAGACGCCCTTTCTTTTTGTATGTTGACGTTTGTGTTAAGTGTTCTCAATTTGCTTCATTCTTATTGAAGATTGACGCCCCCATTGAGCATGTCCTTGTTCTTTTGTTCTTCCTTCTTTGACACTTTGATCTTGAGAAAGAAATCCATGATCTCCTTTTTGTTCACATCTAAAATTCCCACCCCAGGTTTGGTTTATGGGTTTCAAGAAAGAAAAGGCTTATCATTTTTTTTTAAAGGCCCAAATTGGCTAGCAAGTGATTGCATTTGTAGGGTGTTGACAAGAATATTTGGGTTTAATAAAAAATGGCCTCCTGTCCTTGGTAGAGCTTGCTTTTGGCATGCAGTGTTTGAGCTCTTTTGATGAGTTCTTTCTTGGAAGTAAATTTTTTTTTTTTTTTTTTTTTGTGGAGCCCTAATTTTTGCTTAAGCCGCCCTTTTGGGTTTTCGGCCTAACAAGCTTTCATTTCTCTTTTTGCATGGATGATCCATTGTAAGCCCAACTATCAGGATACTTTTCTGAATGAATGTGCAAGAATGTGACATAATCATGACCGGATTTAGAAGGAATTTCGAAAGGAGTGACTCGAGATCTCTCAATGACCTTATTTCCTTGATTGTCTTTCTAGGATCCATTCTTTTGTTGTTCCAAGTATTTGGCGACAATTTTTATATGAATTGAATGAAAATGATCCCCTTCTCGGTGCAAATTGATTGGTCAAGTGATGTGACCCTATGATTTGTCATTTGTTGCCCAAGAAAGAAGATTTCAAAAATTTGATTTTCCAAAAGTACTTTTTGCAAAAACAATTTTGAAAATTTTCCTTCTCCAAAAAGGATGTGAGAACATGGGAGACTTGAAGATTGTTGCTTAAAGTTTCTTTTTGATGATGTGATCAAATTTTGAGCAATTGTAATTTGAGACGTGAATTTTAACCATTAGAGGTGTGATTCAAAAATGTGAATTTTAACCATTAAGGTGTGATTCAAAAATGTGAATTTTGACCATTGAGGTGTAATTCATTTCGTGAATTTTAACCATTGAGGTGTGATTCATTTTGTGAATTTTAACCATTGAGATGTGATTCATTTTGTAAATTTTAACCATTAAGGTGTGATTTAGAAATGAGAATTTTAACCATTGAGGTGTGATCCAAAGTTTGGTGAATTTTAATCATTTAAAGTGTGGTGTAATTGTGTGAATTTTTAACCATTTAAGGTGTGACTCAATTTGGGTTGATTTTAACCATTTAAGGTGTAATGAGTTAATTTGAATTATGTGAGTTGTGAGTGAATCTTAACCATGTGAGGTGTGATTCAATTGAGTGGATTTTAACTGTTTAAGGTGTGGTTCATTTGAGTGAACTTTAATTTTGGGAGGTGTGAGTGAATTTTAACCACGTGAGGTGTGATTTAATTGGGAATGTTTAACCATTTAAGGTGTAATGGATGAATGTTAACCTATTTAAGGTGTGATTCAATTGAGTGGATTTTGAGCTTTTGAAGTGTGATTCAATTGGATAAGAATTTTAACCGTTTAAGGTGTGATTCAATTTGGGAGAATTTTAATTATGTGAAATGTGTGGAGAATTTTAACCGTGTGAGGTGTGATCCAAAAAATATGAATTTAACCATTTAAGGTGTGATTCATTTTAGTGAACTTTAATTTGTTTAAGGTGTAATTCAATTGGGTGAATTTTAATCTGTTTAAGATGTACTTCAATTGGGTGAATTTTAACCTGTTTAAGGTGTAATTGAATTGGGTGAATTTTAACCTTTGAAGGTATGGTGTAATTGTGTGAATTTTTAACCATTTAAGGTGTGATTCAATTTTGTGTGAACTTTAACTGTGAAGGTGTGATTCATTTTGTGAATTTTAACCTTTTAAGGTGTAATTCAATTGAGTGAATTTTAACCTGTTTAAAGTGTGATTCAAAGTTCGGCCCATTGAGTTTTTTTTTGTGAATTGTTGATTATTTTTTTTGTCTTTCAATTTTTGATTTGTGATCTGTGGTGCAAAGTTTGAGAAATTCTTGATCTTTAAAAGATGTTTTTTTTTTCTTGATCCAAAATTCTATGCTACATACCAATAAGACAAACAAAGCAATTCAAATGAAAATCACACAACTAAATTTGGAAATGTAAAATCAAATGATGACTTGATGAAGCAATGCTGATGTCCTTGTGGGTTGTAGACGTAGGGGAAGCCCATGAATCAGTTGTGTTGGAGGAAGAGGCTTGTGTGACATTCATGACTTTGATCTTCGAATCTTGAATCTTGGAAGCTTGTGACCTTTGTAGAATGGTTGCCTTGTCCAACCTGGAACTTGAATCTTGAAGCTTGATGACTGACCGTTTAGGGTTTTGGGCTTTGAGTGGCCTTTTGTAGAGTATGGAGAATTGTGAAATTTTTGTGGTTTTGTTTTTGGTAAATGAGTGACTATTTAGGAAATCGGGCTTGTGGGGCCTTTTGGTAGATGTGAGTAAGTGTTTGGGAATTTGGGCTTGTTGGGCCTTTTGTGGAGTATGGAGAATGGTATAGTTTTGTGGCTAAATGGGAGATTGTTTTGGAGATTGAGCTTGTGTGGCCTTTTGGTGGGCTTGAACTTGGTTTTCAAATCTTTGAACCTTGTTGTTGTAGTCCACCGTATGATTGTCTTTTGAACTTGATCTTTGAAACTTGAGTGTTATGGGCCACCGCTTGGTGGGCTTTGAACTTGAGCTTTGAAGCCTTCAAGCTTGTTGTTGTGAGCCACTGCTTGGTGGGCTTGAACTTGGTCCTTTGAAGCTTGTGGGCTTTATCCTTTGAAGCTTGTGGGATTATGCCTTTGAAACTTAAGCTTGGGTTTGTACCTTGTCTTTTTTGATGATCCTTAACTCTAAGTACTTGTAGGGCCTTAGATTTTTTTATAATGGACCCAAGTGTTGGGCTTGGGCTCATCCATGGAAAACATGGTTCAAGTAAATGATTGTAATGGGCCCAAACGTTGGATTTGGGCTCATTCATAGCAAACAAGATTCATCCAAGTGCAAGCAACGGCAGTCAAAAGAGACGATGGGTTCAAACAAGCATGTATGTACTTAATGGACCGCACCTAAGGATAGTTCTAATGGGCTTCTACATGGGTAGAAGGTAGGCTTGTAGGGAACCCAAGAGCTAGGACGTCGTATCTCCCAACTTGTGACATAGGAATGCCGCGTTGGTCCAAACGATACAGTTTATCCTTTAACGCATTGACTAAGAAGGATCATAGTCAATACTGCGCTATGGGCTGGTAGCTTCACCATGGGTACCCAAGTCTAGGAAGACTGTGATCCATGGATAGAACTACCGGGGCTTCCGGGCTTCACACATGTATATGTATTCTTGGGCCCACACAAAATGATGCATGAAACATGTTATAAAGAAAGCCTTTAAAATCAAACAAGTACAAAGAAATAATAAGGCTTGGCCAAGCCCATCCTAATTTCGAAGCTAAGCCCACTACATGTCCCCAGTGGAGTCGCCACTGTGAGAACCACGACCCGAGGGTCAAATGGGCCTCAAAATGTGACCCAACTGACGAATGATCATCCCTCTAGAATGAAGGTGATGTTACAGTAGAGTCGCCACTTATTTTTGCAAGGAAGAAAAACAAGAAAATTCTTAAAAAATACTTCTCTTTATTCAATTTGGATTGTATGATTACAATTGAGTGTCCAAAACAGAAAATTACATAGCAAAAGTTGTTTCCTAGGTACAATCTAAGAAAATTACATTTGAATGCTTCCTAAATACAGTATAGTACAATAGAAATTTACATTCACAAATGAACTAATCTAGAACCTTCAAGACTAGGCTCGGGGGCTTGGTTACAAAACGAGAAGGTGTAAGCACCTCGTTTTGCCCGACTTAAAATCGGTCTTCTAGGATAAAGCTTGGCCAAAAACAAATATTTCAATGTACAAAAACATGGTTTATCATAAAATTCATTTTAAAGGTTCAAGTTCTTTATTAGATCATTTACATGTGAAAAATAAACATATTATCGTCATCATCATGTGAATAGGCAAACAAATAAAGAATTCAGTCAAGAATGCTTACCTGCATGCACGTGGAAGAAGATCCTTTTGATTGCTTTAGAATCACCAGAGTTATGTTCAACTTTGGCTGCAATCAAAGAATTGATTAATAGAAGACACAAAGAATTAATCACAATAAAAACTTTGAAAAGGGGTGAAGAGCAAAGAATCAAGAGAGTTTCTGTGTGGCTGCAATGGTGGGGAGTTTGTCTACTGCCCAGCTGCAAAAAAGAACTCCAATGGTGCTTCCTTGATGGTCTTCAACCTGTGAACAGAGCTTCGCCGTAGGGGATTTTTGTGGGAGCTTTTCTCTGTCTTTTAATGGGGGATTATTTAGGAGCGTTTTATGCTTTAGAAGAAATACACAGAATGATCTGGAATTCTCTCTAAAGCTCAAACCTTTAGGGACCCTGTAACTGAACCCCTCTTTCCTTTTTATAGCCAAACAAACGAGAAGCTATTTGTTTAATTTTGTATTTTTTATTTTCAAATAATCCCTATTATTTATCCTCAACCAGCTGTGGACTGACTTGGACGTGTGAGAATTCAAAATTCAAGTTTGGAGATAATTTCGGGATAAAACAACATGCTCCAGGTCCGAAGTGCCGGCCGGTACTTTAAAGTGCCGGCCGGTACTTTAATGTGTACTTGAAGTGCCGGCCGGTACTTCAATGTGCCGGCCGGTACTTCAATGTGTACTTGAAGTGCCGGCCGGTACTTCAAAACTCAATCAAAGTGCCAAATACAAGCTTGAAGTGCCGGCCGGTACTTCAAACCCCAATCAAAGTGCCGGCCGGTACTTTGAGTTCTTAAAAAACGTTTTCAACTTCTTTTTTTGTATTTATCCATTTGTTCAAAGTTGTTCAACTTTTTATGATAAACACCAGATATTATAGTGATCTTCTTAACCCCTTTAAAATATTTGAATTGATCTATTTCAATTAATCCTTATATTTTAATTAATTAATCACACTATTTATCCAACTTAAGCTCATTCTATTTAACGTAGTAGAGTCCATAATTATTTATCATTACAAGCCAATAAGATGTTTACACCTCACTAATTAAAATCAACCCAATTAAGGGACCAATAATAATTAGTTTGGATTAATCCCATGTACCCGGAATTATTAAATCATTATGCACTCTATCCGTTAAATCTTCAATTGATCATAACATTTGCACTTATGGTCCGATTTGAACACATGACACGTCATTTCATTTGTCTCAACTTAAAGATCTGTTTGATTTCTTTTAGTTGTCGATCAAACGGTCAAAAACACTATTGGTTTAAAACTTTAATTTAGGTAAGTTGTGCACTTTCCGTTTTTAGAATTTTAATTTGTGAAAACCCTAGTTTGTGTAAGGATTAGAATGTAGGTAGCAAAATGGGGTGTTAACAGCAGCCCATGAAGAGGCTATACCCATGAAACATGCAATAATATAATTACTCTATCCAAGATTGTGTACAATATCTCTTGAAAATAAACCTCCAAAAGAGGAAACTCCTGAAGAGTTATCCCCTGAAGTGGAATCTCTTGAAGAGAAAAATGGTACTTGAAATTTCGAGATCTCGATATATACAAAGGAGAAATATGGATAGAAATAAATTTGTTGTCGACAATATATTTGCTCTTAACATTACTAAAAGTAATAATGGTGAATTTGAACCAAAACCGTCGAAAAAGTTCGATGTAGAAATGATTGGCCAATGTGGAATTCAAATAGAGCTAAACTCATGAGTAAAATATGAAATATTTGGACCTGTAGTCCATACACCTAAAGGTGTAATGCTTGTTTAAATTCATGTGGGTATTTGTACTACGAAGTACAAAGTATGACTTATGTAATAAGGTTTCTTGTAGAAATCTAGTATAATTATAAAGAAATATATGTATATCTATATGAATTATTAAACATCCTTAAAGGATTTAAAATGCTTGAAGTATATAATCCCTGAAGGATACTTCTTACCAAGTAACAAAAATTCTTGAAGTATATAATTTAAAAATCCTTAAAGGATATGAAATGCTTAAAGCATATAATTTAAAAATCCTTAAATAATATGGAATGCATGAAGCATACAATTTAAAAACCCTAAAGGATATGAAAATGCCTGAAGCATATAATCCCTGAAGGATATACTATACTAAGTAACAAAAATTTTCATATGGTTTAAAGCAATCTGGGTGCATGTGGTACAATTGTCTTAGTGAATATTTATTTAAAGAAGGATTCAAGAATAATCCATATTTATCCATGCATTAAAGAATGAGAATCCTGATTTGCTACTATTGCGGTATATGTTATGGAAACTCCTGAAGAGTTCACAAAAACCGCAAATTATATAAAGAATGAATTCGAGATGAAAAATCTCGGTAAAATAGAATTTGTCTTGACTTGCAAGTTGAACACTTTCCAAATGGAATTCTTGTTCATCAGTCAAGATACACAGAAGAAGTCCTGAAACATTTCCATATGAATAAAACTTATCCTTTGATTACTCCAATGATTGATTAGTCACTTGATGTTAAGAAGGACCATTTTCGCCCTCAAGAAGAGTATAAAGAAATTTATGGTCTTGAAGTACCATACATTAGTGCAATTGATACTTTGATGTATTTTGCAAATTGCACTTAATCAAATCCACAGTTAATGGGAAATGCAGACGCATGATATCTTTCTAATTCAGACTAAAAGATGATCAGAAACAGAATACTATTCACATGTGACAATATTGCTATTGCATGAAGATTTATCCAGCGAACAAAGATGTAGCAATTCATGAAACAAACACATCTCACCTAATATTCTCCAGAAGAGCAGTGATACTGATGTCAAGCAGATATGGTCATGTGACAACTTAGATGGTCCTGAAGATTGTTCATAATATTGGCATGCGTCGACATAAGGACCTTTTCATTGACAATTGAAGATCTATGTACTCATGAGGGGAAGTAAATACTCTGAAGGATATGTGCTGATTGTACTCTTTTTCCTTCACAAAGGTTTTTCTCACTGGGTTTTCCTTTGTAAGGTTTTAATGAGGCATATTCTTTGTGAGTGGTCATCCAAGGGGGAGTGTTGTGAATTATTAATGTTGCCAATATTGATTAATGTGTGAGTCATGATTAATGTGTAAACAATGTGCTAAATGTGTGAGTCATGACTTAAGTGAGAATCATGATTAAAGTATGAATCATGATAATCATGCTTCCAAGTGTATATATATATAGAAGTGTAATGCTTCATTTGAAGAGATAGAAAAGAGGTAAAGAGATTAGTGAGATAGAGAATTCTAGAAATTCCTCTTTGGTGTGGATGACCACCTAATAAGAAAGTTCTCAAAAGAGTTTATCTTCTTCATTTGTCTTGCTATTTCTTTTTCATTTTACAACATAGCTACTATTATATAAGCATATAAATCCTCTTGAATCCAATATTTTATGGCTTTTCATGCTTACCAATTTTTCTATTGATGTAAATAAAGAGGATAACCCATAGTTATTAAATCCGGAATGACATTAATCCAGACTAGGAGCCGGATCATTGGGTTATTGATTTAACCAGTGGGTCACCGGTCGAACTCCAGATTCAAATACAAAATTAAAAAACATATAACTAAGAAATCATAAAAAGGCACTCAAGCTTGATAGTGCACAGTACACGAAATTTTTTTTTGCAAAACATAATAAAAAAACAAGTTAAAAGGGAAAAAATCATGCAATACTTTAATAACTAATGAGTAACTTCAAGTTTCAGTTGTTGCTGTTGTTTTACTTTCTCTGCGGCTACACAGTGATCTAGACGGCTATAGTTATATATATATTATATAGAGTCTTACAAGTGTACAGCTGTTTCAGAGATTGTCATTTTTTTTTTTTTTCCAGCTTTTGAGTCCTTTATGTTTTTTAATTCATTAGCAATTACCAAATTAAATAATATAAAAACAGAAAAGTAAACCCAAAAAAAGTAATTTTCATAAAAATTTTAAACCTAGATGGGTTACACATTTTGCACAAAATCCACCAAGTTTTAGCAGATTAACATAACTGGTTTATTTAAGAACCTGGATCGGCTTATGTACCGGTTCACTAAATTATAGGCTCAACTCACAGGTTCGGTCTGAGTTTAATAACCATGAATAAGCTTATAGAAATGAAGTTTATTTGTTTCAGTTTGAGACAAATTATGCAAAAAATTACCCTCTGCATTGCACGAGGTTGGGACTAGCTTTATACGAGATTTAAAAAAAAAAAAAAAAAAAATTTAAAATCGATATGTAAGACTTAACAACTAACAACTATGTTCACCATGACAATGCTAGCGTGGGCCTAATTAATTGTTTGTTTTTGAAGTATCTCTAAGCAAAAATCTAAGAAGTGGCAGAGAAAGCAAGGGAAAGGTTGTCTGGACCAAGATTCCATGCAATATTAAAAAGTATTGCATAGTGCAATCCTTTTTATTTCGGCCACCCAATAAAAAGTGAGTTTTAATCTTAACGAATCAATGGAAAAATAACTTTTTAACTTTTCAAATATTTTTTAATACATTTAAACCTAGATTGAGATGAAAAGTAATGTTACAAGTTTTGATCTCAATTATTGAGAAGTATTGCATAGCAATACTTTCCAAGCAATTGCTTGGGATCAAAATCCAAGGTTGTCTAATTCATGGCCGGCAGACTTAATAGTGGACCATACTTTTTGGGCCAACAGCCCCTTGTCATTAGTATGATTGCCCCACTGCAAGGACAATTGGGCCAAGCAAGTTGCCCAGCCACGGCTACAATTAATCTCAAACATTACGTTACGAAATTATTGAAAGATCAAAAAAAAAAAAAAAAAAAAAAAAATTGTTGAAGGCTCAAAAATTCAATCATAATGTTGATGGCAGCTAGTTTAGTTGGTAAAATGTTTTATGTTGATATAAGAGTTTTGGAATCTGAACCTTTGAAAGAAAGAAAAAAAAAAAAAACAAAAAAAAAACAATTCATCATTGTTCTGGAAAATAATATCCAAAATGTCATGATTCTTACCAAAAAAAAAAAAAAAAAAAACATCGAAGTGAGCTTCACTTCATTGTGGAGAAGACTTTGGAATTAAAATTTTAGAGGTTTCAAAATAAAATTAAAATCTCATCCAAATAAATTATTTACAAAAAAAAAAAAAAAAAAAATCAAGTTAAGGTGTGGTTTTGAACTCTATTGTGTTTTATTAACAAGTCGGCTCAAATATAATTTGAGGTTTAAGGTGACAATTTTAAATTAGACATTTATTTTTAAATATACATTTATTTAATTTTATATATTATAAATTTTCATTTATAATTTATTATTGGATTAAATATACTATTGGTTCCTAACGTTTACCTAAGTTACACGTTTGATCTCTAATGTTTAAAATAGGCAGAAATGATCCTAATGTTTTAAAATCGTGCATCATTGATCCTTTCGTTAGTTTTCCGTTAAATCGATGTATACGTAGTTAACGGATTGATGATATGGTCAATTTTTAATTGAGGTTTTTTCATTTACAACTGAGGTATGACATGTCATATCTATTTAAAATCAATTCTACCCAAATTGAGATAAATCCCACCTAGATTGAAATCAACACTAAAATTAAACTCGATCTCTCCCTTCTCCCACTTCATCGCTCTCTTCCTCTCTCGCACGACAATGAATTCATCTGTAAGTAAAAAGAAATGTCATCAGTCATCACATGTCTCGTTCTCTAAAGCACACTAAACCTAGAAAAGGAGTGCATCAATGCTCAAAATTGGGGTGGGAGTTGGTGTATACAGAAGGTAATAACAACGCGCTACACAAGAACAAAATTAATGGATGCTGGTTAGCTGGTATATAGATGAAAGTGGCATTTAAACTAGCATAATTCAAAAGAATCACACAATTTCCTTCATTCATAAAGTCTACAGGAACTACATTATTTTAAGATATCAAAATTGTTATACTATAAACACAAGAATAACGCAACAAATTAGGCTTGTTCTGTTCCATGAAACGAAAAGATCGGAGAATGCAGTCCAGTTTTCTGAAGTCCAGCTATACATATTCGAGGGTGTCATTTTGTCCAAGTAAAAATCTTCAATTTCAGCCAAAAGCAAAAGAAAAATGATATTGACCACTGAGCAAGCATTCGGGTGTCATTCAACACTTGGATCAAATCCCAGGTTGGGGTTTAGAAGAGTTGTTAATCTCATTTTGAAGGTTATCTTCAATTGCCCTTTCCACTGCGCATCTTATTGGGAATGCTTCTTTTACTGTGCGACATAGGCAAAGAGGGATGGAGAGGGAGAAGAGACATTGGTTTTAATTTTAGGGTTGACTTCAATTTGGGTGGGGTTTATTTTATTTTAATTTGGGTTGGATTGATTTTAAATAAGTATGTCATGTCATATCCTAGTTGTTAATGAAAAAAAATGTCATCTCAATTGAAAATTGACAACATCATCAATCCGATAGTCACATATATATCAAGTTAACGGATACTAACGGAATGACTAATGATGCATGATTTTGAAATGTTAGGGACTATTTCTATCAATTTTAAACGATAGAAATCAAATGTGCAACTTAGATAAACATTATGGACTAATAATATATTTAACCCTTTATTATTCTTACTAGGCAACATTATTATTAATGTAGCAACATTACTAATTAAGTTTTTTACATTTAGGATTTTATACACGTACTTCTTAAATTATTAATTCATGATTCAACACCCAGAAGAAGGTTATTGTGACACGTTTCAATGAGCTACACGTTTCACCCAATGTTCGCCCAACCAATGAAAAAGAACTCCTCAATCTTACACTCTTCGATGAGTCAATTACACATCCAGCAATACATTTGTCTGATAGCAGTGTTTTTTTTTTTTTTTGGCCAAGTCTAAATCTTTATTTTTTCCCTTTTATTTTCTTTTCTTTTTTGGCTAAGCCTCTCATAGTTAGCTACTTCTTCTCTCCCCTCATTTTTTTACCCTTCTAAAGTGGGTGTCCAAACATTTTCAGGATAACTTCCATGTGTAGTCTTGCTCTTACATACATATAGTAACTATAGCCTAGCCAAACTATTTTTTTAGACCTATATAATTATTATTTTAAATTTAGCTGAACCCAAATTAAGTTATTAGCTTACCATTTAAACTCTCCTAACCAACTTATTTGCCAAGCAAAAATATCTTTCCGTCTATCTTAAAATAATTTCATAGTTCCATTCTTGTAGATGTTGAGCGTCCTCATAGTTGATTCTTGCCCGGAGGGAAACACCATCAATGCATATATTATTCCAGCATATATACATGAAGGATAGATGTACCTCCTTGTGTACTACTTCCAAATTTCATGCCCTCTTCTTGAAACATTACAATTTACCAATTAGAATTCACCATGAGAATGAGTTTGACTCATCAATCATCACCAATTTCCTCAGAGATAAAAATATTCTTAACCTTATATTATGCCTTAGATCCCAGCTCGTGATCCACACATGGCTCACTGAAATTTCCGAGATAGTTGGGACATTATTAAAGTACATTGCTCATAACCCTTCCCCATCTGTCTTGTGATCTAATAGTGCTAACAGGCCTCTTGTTTCAGGGCTGCATCTCTGGAAAGCACTCAAAAAGTAGACCAAGTTTCATGTGATCAGAGTCTTTCACACACTTCCTAAAATGGAATCACAAGTATCTTGCTACATTGGATTTTGACAACTTACTACTTAATCATAAATAAATAAATCGCACTGCCACGGCTGACATGCTTATCAGTTTAGCCAAGTTGGTATTATTATAGTCACCAATAAAATGTAGATCACACAAAGTAGGATAAATCTCTTCCTTCATATCCACTAAAAAAACAATATTTTAATTGGAATATGATATATTGTGCTTGATCTACCCACTTTTTTTATGCATCAATCATAACAAATTATGTTATAAGTTATGAAAAATATTGTATCCTTAAACTTATTATTAGATTTTAGTGGAGGGAAATAAGAATTTTTTTTTTTTAATTATACTAACCTCATTTGAGTTTTGGGATAATGTCAAGAACTCCTTATTTTTTAAAATTAAACCTCAGGAAAATTATACCAATCTGGTTAGTAAACATTATTTTTATTTAAAGTTATTTTAGATGAAAATTTAATTTGAAAAAAAATATATGTATTCTTACTCAATTTAGACATAAATTGTAATTGTTATATAAATCAAACATCATTGGATGTAATGACCTTTATAAAATAAGAGGGTTTATAAACTTTCCCTTAACCTGAAAGTCATTGTAATTTTTTTGTTGTTTATTTTATATATTTGAAATTGTTCCATTCATATTTTTAGCTCTTCTTATTCGCAGGTCATAAAGCACTGGGACCTCATAATCTTAAAGAAGCAAAGCCTCCAATAAAATGAAAATGCTCCTAAGAGGCTCTTCAACCCCACAGATTGGAGGAACTCTTCGCTCTCCCTTTTCAGACACTCCCAACAGAGACTTCGACACTACAAACAAAAAATGCAACAAACACACACCCCCACCACTCCTCTATGATTATCATTTCAATGGACTTTCTTTCTCCCACGTTTCATGCAGCTCATCTCCAATCTCTCATGGTCACAGTGCTTCTCATTTCTCTGAATCCAATCAACAACGCTCTAGTTTTCGAAGAGCTTGGTCTGATGGAAACTTAGAAAGCTTAAGCTATAGCTCTTATTGTGACATAGAAGAATTTGGGAATTCAAGTACACCAACAAAGAAGAAGTCTTTGCATAAACGTAACAAATCAACTGGGACCAACATGTTGCAGTCATCTCCTTCTTTTTCGATATACAATGATGAGTTTCAAGATGAAGAAGAAACAGTACTGGAGAGAAGTGTTAGAATAGGAGAGAGCACTGAAGGTGAATTCAGTTTTGGTAATATGAAAAGTATGGGATTGATTGAGGAGGGGAAGGAGGATGAAGAGGAAGAAGAAGGTTTAAATGGGATTCAGAATCTGATTGTTGAAGAAGCTGTAAATGAAGCAGTTAGTCCTCGGATGCATCTTGCTAGTGGGCTTGGGATTGACACTTTTGGTGTTGCTGATGATAGCAGTGATGTTGAAGACTATTATAAGAAGATGGTTGATCAGTATCCATGCCACCCTTTGTTTCTCAGAAACTATGCTCATGTTTTGCAGGTTAGTCTTCTTTTATAAACCTCTTAAAGCTTCACAAAATTAGTAGGAACTGTGAACTACTACCATATGTGAATTCTAGCTTTGTTTGTGTACACCCATAGATTGATTGATTATAATATCAAATTTATAACTATTTTCAACTTCTGATCTCCCTGTATTATCAGATCTGCTTGATAATAGTGGTTATAAGAGAAAGGTCCAACCTTTATTTAAATCTTGTTCTAATTAGCCAAGCTACACACCAATTAGACCTTACCTCAGAGGGGACTTCCATGGCAGTTTGCTGCTACTTTTGCTATAGTCCTATTATTAGGCATAACTATCAGCTAGGATATGTGTTTCCTGTGACCCTTTTCCAAGAGGTATCACCACTATACCTTGAGCAAAAGTGCCTCAAGGAGATGAAACCTTTGCCATCAGGGGTGTGGCACTGATGCCATTAGGTTTTAAGGCCAATTGTAGTGTTCATGTCATCTCACATGTGGAGGTTTTCGAAAAGCATAATTTATGCATTACCATAAACATATTACTGGTTGGGGTTTTTGTGAAGAGTACAGATCTGTGGTGAAACAGAAATTGTCACTGAATTACCTTCTTTTTGGAGGACCAAATCTCAATCCAAAGCAAGATTTTGAGCTTACTAAATCATCAGAGATGTGAACCTTGACTGAAAGTCTGAAATATCAGATTGATGAGCAGACCAAAATAGCAAGTATATAATGTGTTTCCATTGGCAACACATGTATGCCTCGCGAACCGATTAAACCATCATGGGAGACATGATAGGCTTCCTTCCTAATTGAATAGAGTGTCACAAATCTTTTCTTGCCAACCAATAGTTTAGGGGTAAAGCTGAAATTAGTGTATATGGAAACTTGGTCAAACTCTGTTGATTAAAAAGATCTACTACAACTAAATTGCAGAAGCACAAGAGTTATATTTATGTCAATTGTGGATGAACATGAAATTAAAGAGGAAAAACAAAAATATGGAAAGATAACTGGTTATTAGAGTTTGATTTCTCACCTTATGCATGCAAAGGACTTCTTTTTTCTTAAATTCTTTTTTATAATGATAGTCCAAAGGAGACCTTCAAGGAGCGGTGGAATACTATTCTCGTGCTACACTAGCAGATCCTGAAGATGGTGAAATTTTGGTGCAGTATGCTAAATTTGTTTGGGAGCATGATCATGACCAACATAGAGCCTTGAGTTACTTTGAACGTGCAGCTCAAGCTGCTCCTCAAGATAGGTGAGTACTTCCTTTATCCATCTGGCTTCTTAAAGAAAAACAACCCTAAGTTTGTTAATCAAACAGATGGAGATTCTACTTATTCAAGTTGGATTAAATTCTAGCCTCAGTTGTTTGCAAAACCTGTCACTGACCTGCAGAAACCAGATGACCTAGTTTGAACTTGGCAACCTGATTTTGTTTATCATGTCTAAAAGCTAACCTTTTATTCTCATTTCCAGCCACGTTCTCGCAGCATATGCTAGTTTCCTCTGGGAAATAGGGGATAACGAGGAAGAGGATGAAGCACATCAAGATCACATTCAGGTGTGATGTTACATTTTGTCAGAAGAATTGATGACTTTGGAAAATGTTTCACATTGTTGGAAAGTTCTAATGCCTTGCAGATTAAGTGCAGATTGAAGAAGAAGGACGTGTGAAAGAAATTGAACTAGCTAGTCCATCCCTACACCTTGCAGCAGTGCTTGGGATTGATGTGGCTGATTCTACTACAGCTGAATCCAGCCAGGTTGGAAGTGTTGAAGATTATTATAAAAAGATGATTGATGAGAATCCAAACAACCCCTTGTTTCTAAGAAATTATGCTCAGTTCTTGTGTCAGGTAAGATAAGTACATTCTGTTCCCTATTTTGTTTCAACTCTTCATAGTCATCTCATTAATTGAGCATCTATTGAACATATCTTGTGCTACAGCAAAAGGAGTATCTCATGCCCGTCATGTAGTCAAATTCATTTAATAGATTCAAACATTTTAGATGATATCAATAGTATGAAGAGAGGGAACGCGACTTTACATGACTTATTAGTGATAGAAGACATTTTATTGTGTCTGTGGCTTACATGTAACTCCTACAGAAGGGTAACGTTTCTCCTGAAGTTATTGATTAAGTACTCTGGATATCAATGGCAACCATTTCATGGTTTTCAGTGATTAAGCCAAGACAATCTCTAAGTATAAGAGATCATGAGGCTACATCAGAAACTTCATATGCCTCTTTATATTTGTATCTATTTTGGCATTTTAAGCTTTTAAGAATTATAGATCCTCTCTGTTTCACAAAAAACCCTCTGAACTGTCCTGATACTAAATTATATTTTTTTCACAGGATTTCACATTCATCATGAATAGTTAGTCCACAACATAACCACACATAAAGTTCTCTTGATTTTGCTGAAAAATAATGGGAAGAAGATGAAACTTTAGGTAAAAAAGAATTCATAAAATATTTAAAATCTCCATTAATAACCACTTACGAATCATTTTTCAGATTGCACCCATTATCTCAAGTTTTAGATCAAAGTAATCCACTGGCACAAATAACTCATTAACTCAATAGAATCAAGTTATTTTTTCCCTAGAGGATTGATGGCAGGAGGTGCTATTTTTCAGTTACAAGATATCCATCCAAGTCACTATGGACACCTTTTCCCAAATGACAGGTTTGATAAAAAAAAAAAAAAAAAAAAATCAATTCTAGACTTGTTGGATCCTTGAGATTGATTATTGCAGGTCTGCTGTATAAAGCCCATTTTATGAAATCAAGATAAATATTGGACCTAGATAGCAAATTAGAGGCAGCATAGAAATACCTATCTTAACATTTTCTACAATCATTTATCACTTACAATAAAGCTCATGAACCTTGATTAGGATAAGAACAACAAGCGCAGAGAAGATGATGCATGGTGCTTCTCTTAATTTCATTAGCTTTTTTCATGTTGACCCCATTTGTGGTATATTAAATCAATGTCTCTGCATTAAGTTGATCCAATATCACTCATGTGATTATTATTTTCAACCTACTACAGTCCAAGGGAGACCTCCCAACAGCAGAGGAATTTTACATGCGTGCTATACTAGCTGATCCTAGGGATGGTGAAATCATTTCGCAGTATGCTAAATTGGTGTGGGACCTTCATCATGACCGAAATAAAGCATTGTGCTACTTTGAGAGAGCAGTTGAGGCTACTCGTGGAGATAGGTACAGTTTTCATGCAGTATGCCTTGCTTCTCTATTTAAATTTTGGAAGGTTTCCCATATTCTCATCATGTTAGATGTTCCTTCAGAACTAATGCACATGCTTTGCATTTAGCACATGTATTATGATGATGCAGGACATAACTCTCAATTAGCCCCAACTAGGAGGTTATTCTATGGTTAAAATAAATATGATTGGATAATCCCAGGCGCCACTTCAAAGGCTTCAAAAGAAATTGGAAAATAGGGATCTAGAATATTTAAGTTTGGACACTTACCAATAGTTGTCGCAAACTCACTTCCCTTGAGCAAATCCTGTTCTCCAGACATTGGTTGATCTGCTTCCATTACATGATAAAAGTCACCATAGAGTAGGAAATTTATAATTCTTATTTAACTCCAAAAGCAAAAGTAAGTTTTCAACAAGGTATATATGACATTACCTGTTTTGGTCTTTTGTTTTCTGTTTTCAGTCATGTTCTTGCAGCATATGCTAGTTTCCTGTGGGAGATGGGAGATGAGGAAGAAGACAATGGAAGGCAAGACCGCATACAGATACCTCTTCTCCATGAACAGCATTTACAAGCTATGAATGCTGCAAATGCTTAAATCTTTTGCAGATTGAGACCAGTTGTCGGAGTTAATGCTGAATAGGTGTAAAAGCATGAAACCAGCAGCCATGTCTCTCGGAAGGTTAAAATTTATCCAATAATGTTGGGTTTTTTACTGAGCCATGGTTCAATAGTAGTCAAAGGGCTTCATCAGTGATCTATATCTGAAACTTGGGGTTCCAGGCCTACTTAGAAAACAAAAATTGTAATATTTTATTGCATAAGTACCCAAAAAAAGTAAAAAAGTAAATAAAAGGTGTTTCATATAAGTTGAATAAGGCATGGAACATATGCAATAAGACAAGCAGTGACGTTTGAGACTTCATTTCCGTTTAAATCTGATTGAACATATGATTTGATAATCGTAGTGAGAAAGTTGAACATTCTTGTGTGTTTTATGATGATAAAATCTGTTAGTTTACATTCTTGTGTGTTTTATGTGTTTGGGAAGATGTCATTGGAAAAACTTGGAATGGAAATGCTGAAGTCATAAGCAGTTACTGATTTAAAAATTCATTGGATCTGATACGCAAACATAAGAAGTCATGATTTCAACTTTTCAAGCATAATGTGAAGAGATGGCTACTTTCTTTTCTAGCCAAATGCCTTTTTGCTTGCGCCTGACACAAGTCAATGGCCCCTTTAGGATGGCTGAAGCATTGCCTTTAAACATTAATATAGAAGTATCCAAAGCCTTGCTATGACAGAACAAAACAACTATGGTGCAGATGGTCCATTGTTCACATCTATAGCATTAGACCAAACAAAGGATACAAGCTACTCATAAACAGATGCTACCCTAAACCTGCTCACGAGCAAAGAAAGGGTTCAAGACTGCATTCACTGATCTGAAAACGCCAAAGCATGTTTTGATATCTCCATTGTCCAACAATGCAGATTTTTGCCACAAGCAGTGTTTGATCTTGGGCGGCTTATTATGATAGATCAATGTCACCCCCACACTGTCACTATGGTGTACTAATAGATTTAGTTCACAATCATCACAACAATTAATGACTCAAAATACGCAATTCAATACCCAATTCATCCATTCACAAGTAGGAACGGGAAATTTTCATTCATATACATCTCCATGGGGTACACATATGAAGAGGTAAATACCTCAAAGAATCTAACCAAAATAAAAAAAACAATTGTATGATTAGTAACTGTATTACATAAGCTTGTAGTAACAGTTGTTTCCAGAGAGAAGAATGTGGTAGCCTTTGCCACAGGGACACTTGAAATTGACGGTTAGGCCCTCCCCCACCCTCTCCACATACACAGATTCTTCGAACTCTGGTGCAGAATTATCCTGCAACAAAAATCAGAATTCACAGAAGAAATTAGTACCAAGAAACAAAGATTTAACTTTCTTTTCCATATTCATGGATTTCTCGGAAACCAAACAGAAACAATGAATTAATCTTGAGAAGCTAAAGAGCAAACCTTTGTTGTTGCAGCATTATTATCTTCTTCTTCTTGTTCTTCTCCTTCTCCATCTTCTTTTTCAGACATGATTTCTTCACACCACTTGCTCATCTCTCTCATACAGTCCTTCATCCTTCTCAGCCTCTTCTATATATTGAACAAAACCATTACAGCCATTGAAAATCAGTGATACCAAAAAGAAAAGCATGATATTAAGTTTGTAGCATAAATAATTAGCCTCAATTCACAAAATTCCACTTCCATTAAAATTTGGAAGTCAAAACCACTCGAAGAATAAAGGGGAAAAAAAGAAAGATAAAAGAACTGTCTGATGTAAAGCTTTGTCTTAAAGATTAAAGAACCATAGCAAGAAACTGAGATGAAAGCATCAAATAGATGGTAGCCAGAGGTTTATAAAGAAAATTTCAGTAAATCTATTCCATTTACCTTGATGGACATATATATAGAAACTGGAATTCTTTCTTTGTCACAAATATTATTGAAAAAAACAAATGGTTGCATGCATATTGAAACTGAGCCAAACCCACAAGAATTGAAGCAACAAGAAACATAAAAGAACGAAGTATAGACCTTGGAATTGGAGTTGGAGTTTGGGGTGTCTTCCTTGGTGATATCCACGCTGCTTACATCCCCAGAACTGGAGGACCTTGAATAAGTCTTTACCGGAGACGGATTTGGGTCCGACACAGAGCGACGCAGAGTGGGTGGCAGAGGAGGCAACCCTGTATGTGAAGACGGCGTCACAGGAATGATGGCAGTCTTCGCATTCTCCGGAGATTGTGGAGGGTCAGAAATGCTGCGTCGGAGAAGAGGGTAAGAGTGGGGTTGGAAGGGGAGTGATAACTTGGAGAAGCCTTGGTGAGTCTGGTTGTCTTGGTCGAGGAAGAGCTTCTTGGGCTTTGGTTGGGAGTCAGAGTCAGAGTCAGAGAAGAGAGTTGGGTCTTGGTGTAAAGAGGTGGGGGAACGTCGTTTCATGGGGTTGGAGGTGGAGGCATGGCAGCTTGCACAAGTGGTGCAAGGCTGATCGAGGTGGAGCATTGCAAAATGGTTATCGAAGGGAGGCTCCAACGAGTCTTGGTAAGCCTCTGGATTCTGTTGCAATTGCATGCTTGATTTTCTTTCTTTCTTTCTTGTTTTTGTTATTTGTTATTTGTGTGTTATTTGGAGGGACGTGAATTTTGAAGGGAAGGCGTTTTATAAAGGGGATGATGGTGTTGTTGGATAAAGATTCATAAGCCACGTGGAAGGTATGTGAGAAATGATGTGAGTGAGGCGGACTGAAGAAACTAGAAATAGATACAGACAATGATGAATGAAAATAATACGTGATAAGATCTGACAAATAAGCCCGTCTAGCTCAGTTGGTAGAGCGCAAGGCTCTTAACCTTGTGGTCGTGGGTTCGAGCCCCACGGTGGGCGCTTTTTCTTTGTTTTTTTTTGCTAAACAAGATTATATACTTTTCTTATTATACTATAAAAGACTTGGTTTATATAATTAGTTTTTTTTTTTTCCTCTCTTTTTTATATATATATTTAAACCTGAGAGGGTCAAACTATGAACATCTTTATGTATCACATCTCGTTATGAAAGTACAAAGGAAAACAAAGATTAAAAGAGGACAAAAATATATAAGAAGTTATCGTACAATTATCTAAAAACAAAAGACATAAAGGAGAATTTATGCTAGCCTATTCTAGCAATGTACAAATATATATACATAAGGGAGTATCTATACAGGTGCCATTTGCTGCTTGCAAGGATCCACCAAGCTTCTCGTATACTTATCTCATCCTTCAATCTGGTTGATAAGGTTGAGATATTCTTCATCGTCTAGTAGAGACGTTGATAATAGGACTCTTGCTATCGTTGATTTGACGTAAAACTTTTATATTGTCTGCTACTAACAAATACAGCTCATCAAGATTTTTTCTTGTGATCATATATTCTAGAAAATCTTCAAAGTCTCATACTTTCTTATTATCTCACTAGATGCATTCATCCCCGCTGTCCAAAACATAGATTTTCCCAGAAGTACCGTTTGGATTTGGGTGGCTTATTATGATTGGTCAATGTCAATACCACATTAGAATTATTTTATTTTTTATTTAGAAGATCACCACATTAGAATATTTTCTCGTGAAAACACACTATAATTATACTATTGGTAGGGAAAAGATTCCTTCCAATGCGTTGGAAGAGGACATGGACTGACACGTTGTTATGTTTAGGAGGACATGGACTAACAAATGGTCAAAAAATAAACACGTCATGTCCGTGTCTCCTCCAATACAACACCCAAGTGTCCCCTCCAATGAAGTGGGCACCTCGAAGTCCTTATTGGTATGGTTTGTGACATGAAAGTGGAACTAGGCTTTTGGAATATGTCTCTACGTCCGTGAATAGAAAAGACAACGCAAATTTCACCGCCAGCAAAAACGAACTCAGAGGGTGAACAATATCGATTTAAGACATTAGAAATAAATGAATAAATAAATAAATAAAAAAAATCCAATTCAACAAGCTTTATCAATAGGACAGACACTGCAGATTTTAGCACTAGGTTAAGAACTCAAAATTGCAAACACATTGCCTTTAAATTTTAATAATTTCATGCTAGGAAAAAATAAGTATCATGGGACCTTTCAGGTAAAAAAAATATTATAAAAAAGAAAAAAGAAAAAGACATGATATGTGATTCATATTCCAAAACATCTAAATAAAGCCCTTCTGAAAATATCAATATTATGGTCTTCCAACTAACAAACGTGAATTTGCTGAGCTGCGTGGCGTTGCTCAAAACTTCGTTCCCCCTCGTTAAAAATTCTAATTAAATGGCTCTGACGGATTTTGTCCACTTCTTGATACTTGCTGACCTGAGAACCCTCTGTCTTGCCGGAGACCTGGCCGATAGAAACCGTTTCCTCTCGGTCTGTTGTAGTCCCGATCACCAACATCATAGCCAGTTCCCCTGCCAAAACTCCGGGAGCCAAAACGCCCCCTTGGTGCCTCTGCATAGATGCCCCTGCCTCTGCCCCTTCCTGTCCAAACAGTTTACAATTTATTGAACACATGAGAAATAGCAACTCGTTGATAGCTATTTTGGAGAGAACTGTTAGTTTCTCCATGCTATGATAGATTTAACAAAAACAGAACTAAAGTATTTCTAATGTCCCTCTTTGCAATTATCATTTATTCTGCTTTGATTCAGCTCATACAAGACACCGTCTTTAAGAAATTCAAGCTATGGATACTGTAATTGCATAATGGAGTGGGCAAAACCAAACCAAATTCCTTGTCTAGTGGCTACATGTCACACACAAAGACCCCTCAGTACATGGGTTGAAACAGTTTAATTACTTTTTTTTTTTAAGTAATAACAATTTTATAAGAAGAAATCCATACATAAAAGCAGCAGTACACAGAATCCCTCAAAAGAATTACAATCTATAGTTCAAATAATCAACAAATTCTAAAAAGGAAAATGAACACTACCCAAAACCAGTCGACTATTTATACAATGACAGCAGAAATATAAGATTTTTGCTTCAGAGCAGATATCTGGTATTATGTATGTATATATTTTGGATGAGCTATTTGTTCTGGTATAGGGCAACTTGGGACAATTCCTTAGGTGTTATACCTTAATTAAAATCAACCATGTGGCTACATTGACCAATGCAACACAAAATGAGTTATCTTCTCCCAAGGACAATTAAATTCAACTGTGGTTCATTGGTCAATAATGCAACCACAATTAAATTTAATTGGAGAACCTAAGGTATAGTACCTAAAAAACTATACCTAAGTTTTCTTTTATATATATATATATATATATATATGTGCATCAAATGTAAAGCAATCTTTGTACCCAATGTATCATGGAGCTATCACAGCCCTTTCCAATGACCATGGTTTTAAAAATCAGAACCGCAACCCAGCTGACAATCCAGTTTCTAAAACACAAATAACCTTAAAAAACAAAAACAAAAATTGCAAACCATTAAAACAGGGGTCGGACCAGCCGGTCATCTGAACAATTCGCGGGTCACATGGTTCCAGCCAATCCTTGCAATCAATTTCATAGTTGATTTTGCCAATCATCACCTTATCTCTGCCATCCAATATCACCAACAATCATGATGTAGTGTGTGTGTTGGTGTGTCGTCGATTTCTCCCTTCGTCACACATTTCCATTGTCTCGGCAACCGCAAAAGGCATTTTTGTCATCATGCAAACTACCCAGTAAGTGGCTAAACATCGGTGTTTTCGTCAAATTGGAACAAAAAAGCACTCAGCAGATGGGTTTTTGTCGAGCAATTTGTGCAACTGCGTGTTGCTGCCATTTTCAATTGTTTTTTACTTTCTCTCTTGACATTTTCAATGAGAGTTTTTGTGTAGCACTACATGAGACTGAATGATGGTGGAGTCTTTTGGAGAGATTAGTTTTGATGTGGGGAATAGGTATCAGGTAGCGGTGTATGGCAAAGGCGTATGGGGTCCAAGGGAAAAATGAAACTAATGGCTTTACTTTTAAAAAATTATTAATATTAATTACAATTAGTATAAACTCTAACCTTTTACTTTTATACGATATAAATATTTTACAGTCAATATTATTAATTTTTTACAATTTAATTATGTTTATTTTTATATTACTCAAATATTAGATTAATTATAAAGTCCTCAAGTTGAATCCCGGTCCGATCTTAAACCTTGAAGCTCTTCATTTTCCAGTTCTTTCAACGGTTCGATTTTTAAAACCATGCCAAGGACACTAACAAGCCACCCCAAGTACTATTAAATAAAAATAATAGCTCGCTGTCAAAGATGTATTATTGATGCACTAATTCAACAAACATAGGGATTTGAGGTCATTTCATGAAACTCAATAGAATTGAATGGAGAAAAAAAAAACGTACTTGCTCCCCGAGATGGAATGTTGCTGTTTGGTCTCCGCTCTTCAATATATACTTGTCGTCCAGCAATTTGAACAGAACCGGCCTACAGACATATAAATCGAACATATTTTAATACAAAATTCCAACAAAAACAAAGGTAAATCCTTTTCTTCTTCAAAAAGTAATAAGGTGCATTAAAAACAGTGAGCCAGAAAAAAAATAAAACACGAAAATTCCCCCAAAAAATAATATTAATCTAAGGTGTATTACATCAAATTTATAAAATTTAAAAACGCTGAAAAATAACTTAATGCCACCAAAAAAGGTTATCATGAACTTGAGAATTGGAATAAGGTCAATCAATTTGAGAAAGTATTAGAGGATCATGTCAAAAAAGAAGTTAAAAGCCTTTTTTCATCTCCAATAACATACTCGGGTTGGTGAAAGGAAAACTAATAGATATTTTATATCAATGATTCAAAAAGCATATTCAGACCTTGATTGCATTCTGAACACCAGTCATATCTTCAAATTCAACAAACGCATAGCAAACACCAACATCCTGCACATCAATAAATATTTAGCTTCATAAAATTCGAAGCTAAAATGCATTAATATAGCTAATAGAGATGCCAAGGGTATGGACCTTGCGACTTCTAACCACCACACCCTCTTCACTGAGTGTACCGAAATTCTTGAATTCGTCCTCAATTTCAGAAGCAGACACAGTTGGTGGCAAGTTTCTCACATAAACAGACTTAATTTCACCTACAAGTGTCCACACATAAAATCAAATACATGCGCAACATAAACAACACTTTTGAAGGAAATTGCAAATAAATGGAATGTTGCCTATAAAGGAAAAACATGAAATCCCACCCCCCCCCAAAAAAAAAAAAATGAGAATATAAAATCCTATCCAGTCTTAAGAAATTTATATTTTTATACCATAATGAAAACACATATTAGGAGTACTAGAAAGCAAACCTTCATCTTCCATTGTGGGAACCTCCTCTGCCATCTCTGCCACAGACCTTTCGTATGTATTTGATGACAAAAATGATTGTTGAGTAGTGGACTGTGAAGCATGATCCCACTCCGAGGTAAGAGGCATGTTCTTATTAGCAGAAGGCTGAGAAGCTACTGCTTGTGTGGGTTGTCCTTTAAATGCCAGTAACTTCCAAAACAATCAAGCAGACAAAATCAGTTCTATGTTGTAAAGGATCCCTCATAATATGGCTAATTGCTAGATTTAGTACATACAATAGAAGCATAAGTGTGCTTTTGAGGCTCTCCAACAGGTTCCTCAGCAGCAGGAGGCAGGTGGTCTTGAACAGCATTCATCGTATTCTGAAGTAACCCATTTGACTCTTCTGCAGCATCATTCTCCAAAATGTGTTCAGAGTCATGGACTTGCTGCGACCGTTGCTCAGTGAAACTATAATTGTCTACTGGGCGGCCATTCTCTTTTACCTCTGTAGGAGGCAAAAACTCTCTTGCCTGGACTTCTCCACCAAGCAAATAATTTGATACTACAAAAGCCATCATTTTCATTTAATAAATTATTGGCACCAGAAATTTTCCAGTATCTGTACAAATGGAATGGTTGCAAAATCTGTCACAAAGAATTTTTTTTTAAATGAAAGGAATTTCATATTTAGGTCATGCATAAACATAATTTTATATTGAACTCCAGTCACAATTTTTGAAAATTTCTGACCAAAAAGTATTAACTACATCCAACAATATACTTTTTTTAATGGTTAGTTACACGTGTCCGGTGGTTTTGAGCCCACGGCCACACCCTCAACCTTGTTAGAAGGAAGAGATGCCATTTGAGCTAGAGCTCATTGACTACTTCCAACAGTATATTTGTCATTGCTAATCATAGATATGATGATACAGCCAGCAAAGAATTTAAGAAAAAACAAGATCAAGTTCAAAGATATTCTAGAATTGTGATCTAGTTTCATTGTGGAGCCTTCTTGGCACCTTTAATAGGATACTTCAGTTATTATAGAGCCTTAATATGAAGTTTCTTTAGGTTAAAAAGTTGGATCATTTTTAATTAAGTTCTACTAGAATAAAAGTTGTTGGCCCATGAGTCTTATTTTATGTTTTGAGTCATTTTTTCTATTTGGTTTAGAAATTCTTAATTGCTATTCTTTTTATTAGGAGTCCTAGCCTTTTCTAGTAAAAGGTTATTCAAGAGTCCTAGTCTTTCTAGGAAAGGGTTTGGCAATAGACTATATAAAGGCTTTTATGTAGTCAATAATAAAGATAGAGATGTTAATTTAATAAAATTCCAAAGGCTTAATTTAAGCTTTGAGGGTGTCATTAACTTGTCCTTCCTAAGTTTGCTTAGAGTTGATCTTTCTTTGTTTCTTGTTGGCATCATTACCTTCTCCTTCCTAAGTGTGATTGCTTAGGAAACTTAGGTGTCATTCCCTAGACTTTATCTTTCTTTGTTTTTCATTCTATTCACCGTTTTGACACCAAACAGCCAACAAATTCATTCAAAATCCAATCTTTTTATTACTTAACCGTACCTAAACCCTTAAACTTCCCTATTCAAGAACCCTTCAAAATCTCATCAAGAATCCTAATTTCATGCTGAATTTCTAAAATCCTACATCATCTGTCCTCATTAATAACAGAAGAAATTCTGTTTGATTATCAGAATTCTTGTAAATGAGCTCAATAAATATAATTACACAGATTTCATTGATTATTTTACTAATACAATCAAAAGATTCTTTCCCATAACAGTTGGACAAAAATATTGTGGTTATTGCACCCTGCAATAATGAGAGCTATTCATCCCACACATTATGTTGAATGACCAATACCTGGATCTGGAATAGTGGTAGTAGCATTTAATTTGGATTCAAGATTGCTCTGGGCTAATAAGACCGCTGGATGGTGGTGAACTGGTTCATCATCAATGAAGTGAAAAATATCATTAAGCACAAAATAACCTTTCTCCTGAGGTGCAAGAAAAAATGTCTGCACAAATTTCCTCTTTCCACTGAAATCCTTAATTTGCACTGAGCCTGAAACCATTACAAGAACACCTCCATTCCAAGATTCCAGGGAATGTGCTGTCTTGATTTCAATTCCAGTATAACTAAGTGACATAACAAGTGAATGGATTTGCTGGCAAAAGAAAAAATAAAATTAGACAAAGTGAATCAGAAGCTCTATTAATTGCACACACATAAAATCAGAACACAGAAAATGAAATCATAAAAGGATAGACCCTTAGGATTGACAACTATGAAATCAGCACAACACTACTAGAACTCTAAACAATTAGCTACAAATTTTTTTTATTTATTTATTTTTTATTATTAATGGTAAGTTACACATTTACCTAGTGTGGGAAGTGCTATTTGAGCCAAAGCTCATTGGCCAATCAGCCACAAAATTATGTTAAACTTAGATCAGAATAGCTAAATTAGGATATAAAAAACCTGGTTTACAGCAAAATCAATTGCAAGATAATTAGCATCATTTAATACCCTAAGTTTCAGAAGAAGTCAGTACTAATTAATTGTAATAATGAAACCATAACATCAGTAACAACTAACGAATCTGCCAACATGAGTGTGAACACCATGGGTGAAGAGACAGACATTAGCTGGATGCCTGGATCTAATGAAACAGGTATTACTGAAATGTCACAATTGCATACCTTTCCATTTTTCAATGCATAAATGCTTACTGCAACCTTATGTCCAGAATTTCTTTTTTTTTTTTTTTTTTGATAACGTAGGGAACCTTTCTAAAGAAGAGCCCTTTGGACTCGTCTCTAGGCAATAAAACCTACGGGCAACTGACCCTATCCGCCAAAACCTACGGGCTAAGCAGTTTATAAAGTAGGGAACCTTATGTCCAGAACTTTCTTGTTAGCTTATAATCAATACATGCATTTTAAGTGGATATAAATCTTATAAATTTTACTGAAGGTTTAAAATTTCAATTCATCTCCATTCTAACAACTACAGATACCTCAAACAGACTAAACGAGTATCCTAAAGTAGGAAAAATCATTGACACCTAAGTAGGGTCATAACGAAACACGAAAAAAATAACTTAAAGGGTCAGTAAGTTGTGCTGGTCTCACCTAGGATGGATGGTTTGGGTATTCTATTTTACAAATTTATCCAGTAACAAATTACACACACCCGATGGGTCTTGAATCGACGACCACACCCTCCACCTAGCACTTATAAGGGGAGGAGTGCCAGTTGAGCTAGAGCTCATTGGCAACATACATAACTGTTGTTATAATGAACATTAAGTTTTACAACCAATTACAGGAACATGTTTCACAAAATGCTATTAATGAAAACTTCGTATTATTGGACTTTTGTCAAATAAAAAAATAGTGGAAGGGGAAGCACAACATTCTTATACCATGTTAGTAGTGTATGCACCTCTTAGAGCTATGAACTGATTCCATATAACAAGGGAACGCCTATCACAACATTCAACTTCACATTCTTATATATTGACAATGCCCTTGTCGCATAAAATTGTAGTTTTCTGTAGTTACCATGTCAAACTACTTTTTCATCTTAGGAAGCCACTCATTCATTATACCAATGAGTGCACACGTAAAAGAATGCAAGAAATTAGCCAAAAAGCATCGAGCACACACATTAAACAAACACAATCATGCAGTTAACAAACTCTCACCCCCACCAGCTTTCTCATAGTTCAAAGAAACAAAAATCCACCTTCCAGCACTTTGGGGTACTCAACTAAGCATGTAGTCAAGTTAAACACTAGTAATGGAGCAATTATAAAATAACCAAAAACCATCCCATATTTCCAAACAAATAATTCACTCCACAGTCCACAGCACTATACCACATCAATTCACTTCCTTAGTTTTCTTCATTTCCACAATGTAGCGATAATCCAAGCAGACAAACAAAAATCTTCACATATATTTCACATGTAATCAAACAAAATCGTATTTCGGTCGGAACCCACTTTATGAATACCAAATCCAAATCCAAATCCAACATTGTTATTCTTTCTAAAACAAAAAGGCGAAAACATAAGAAATACAATAAAAAGACAAGAGGGATATACAAGCATAGCAGTGGCGGTGTCACGGGTGTTGCCGTCGATACGAATCATAGTACTGGCTTCGGAGTAGAACTGGTACACGAAGTCCGGTTGCTGCTGCAATACTTGGTAGTACTGCCCCACAAAGTAGGTCCCCACCTGACCACACATAGAAGCTTAGTTTAGCTTAGCTTAAGCCTTAAACCTTAATTAGATACATAAATACATAAAGATAGAATAGATAGAGACCTGAGCAGCAGTGACCGGAATAGGAAAGGGCGTGGCCATTTTGGAAAGCCCTAAAACCCTAAGGATAAAAAGTATTTCCGAATCAAAACCCTAAGGAAAAGATCCACAATGCCTTGCCCCAAAACCCCTCTCAAGATCTGAAACACATAACACTATGCACCATCATTATCAGATTCACCACATGTAATAATAATAATAATAAATATATATAAATAGACAGACAGAGAGATCTGAGAAATGATAAAGCTCTGAAGAAGATAAGTGTTTAGGGTGTGTGAGTGAGAAAAAGAGAGAGAGAAAGAAAAAGAGGATGACCTTTGGTTTGGTTTGGTTTGGTTTGAGTGAGAAAGAGATTTTAAGGATGATTTTTCTCCACTGGTTCTGCTCCTCTGGGTTTTGTTGTTTGTATTGTGTTTTTCTAATCTCCAATACGCTTTTTTCTTTTTCTTTTTTTTCTTTTTAGCCGTCAATACAGAGGTACGGAAAAGGGCTTTTTCACTTTTTATTTTCATTTTTTCCCCAACTCGCTCCAGATGCTTAAACTTTGCCTCCATGGTTGTCACTTATCAATTGCCTTTTTTTGTCTTTCACTATATATATATATTTTTAATACTGATTTTAATGAATAATTGTACCTAATTTTAAAACTACATGAGGCTTGAATTCATCCATCCATAGTAAACATTTATTTCATTTAAGTTAAAAATTGAAGTTGAAATCTTTCTCTTCAAATAATTCTTCCAAATCCACCAATAATTTATGATGATTTTTGTCTAGGCGGTTAGTGCTTTTCTCTTCAAATAATTCTTTCAGTAGAATTAGTAACAAAACAATCTCAAATATTTCATTCCTCCAATTGGAATTTGTGGGCAAAGCTTTTTGTATATGGTATTAAGAAGTTGATGATCATAAGTCATAAGCTCGAGTTTATGTATATGGAGTAATTACCATTGCGAGTGGTGAGTTAATGGTAAGAAGTCGAGTCAAATCTTTTATCTTACAGATATAAGATTAGGGGTTTGACTCCTGACATAACTCACTAGTGCGCGAGTGATCCCACATCATGTGCAAGTTCGGGTTTAAAAAATGGACCGGATGCTATGAAATATGAACACACTCCCAATTTTTATTCATCAAAAAGAAAAGAAAAGAAAATTTTAATTTTAATTTTAATTTTTTTTTTATAATCAATAAAAAAATTAATTGTGTATAGAGCAGCCAGGGGTTTTGAATGATGTGATGTGAGCTATCTCTCAATAATACTAAATTTGAAAGGCACAATCATTGTTTGTGTGGAAGATTTATAAACAGTTGCGCCCCAATGTTTTCCAGTAATTGTGCACTGATGTCATATTTGCTATAACTTTTCAAGACATTTATAAATGTTCAAAGATCATCTAGAATTGTAAACGTGTCTGCTTCACGGATAGCAACATCCAACATTAGACATAAACACACGTCACTAATAATTAGTTTTTTTCCTATTTTTCTTCTCTATTTTAATTCCTTTTTAACTTAAAGCGAATCTCACATTAGACATGATTAGTATTTATTAATCACAACTACTAGCCTTACGTACTTAATTGAGCAGTTAGTGTTTTTAATATAGGTGGTGGTCTTTGCCATTTTGACTGTTGAGAATTAGTGACAATCTCAAATATGCTATTCCTCCAATTAGGTGCTCTTTATCATTTTGACTATTGAGAATTAGTGACAAGCTCAAATAATCAAAAAAAAAAAAAATTAATCAAAGTGACAGAGACAGCTTAGTAGGCTATACATGACTAATTCAACAAACTGACATGGCTATAGCAGTGAGTAATGACATTAAAAGTAAATAATTGTTTCATCAGCCACAACAGTTAAATGATGACTAGCATTAAGTAGTAGTTAATGGTCATGACGCTATGATTAGGCTATTAATGTGTATAAAGTTAAGTACATTATTTGGTATAATCCAAGGCAAGGGCAATTATCCGAGGTTTTGTATAATGAAGGATAATCTCAAATTAGCATATGACTTTTGCACGACATTTACAAACTTTCGTGATCAAGTAATATTTTTGTGTCTGCTTCATGCATAACAACAAACATCCATATTCATCAAAAAAACAAACATCCACAATAATCACCCTTCTTCTGATGACTTATTTGAAGAAAAGCTTTATTTGTTCACTCAACAAAAAATGCTGTCCCAAGTCACCCAACCCAATATTGACATAGTTTGACTACAAGTCTCAAGTTTATCAAAAACCAAAAACTGAAGGTTTATTGGTGCAACAGTTTGGCGTGGTCCATGGAACCTATATGCATAGTGCTAAGACTCCAGAGAATCAAAATTTAAAATGTACATATTCCTGCAATTAATCCTGCTACTGTAATACTAACAAAATCTCTAACGATCTAAATCTTAATAAGTGATAGTACAAAATTCTAAGCATGTTTGACAACGACATTAAGAAGTGGACAAAAGAAGGAAAATCACTTTAGTGAGAAAAAGCAAAGTTAGGCGGCAGCTGTATTTATTTAGGAAAAGAGTTCTTGTTCTTCTTTGCTTCTGTTTAAGCCAGCATAAGCTTATTCACAAACATCATTTATAGGTCTTTGATTTCCCTTATGAATGAAACCCATGTTCTCTCAAAATGTTGAGTTCTTTTAAGTGCTTTACACATCATTTATAGGTACCTATTTGAATACACAGGCAAAGAGTATATTTTATTTAGCTAGGATAAGGAACTTAGACCTGTTTTAGGTCTTGAATATAGCAGATGTTACTACACAGCCTCATATATAAGTATAACTCGATGTTAATGAGATTTCTTTCGCTCTTTTTTAGCTAAGCAAAATAGAATTGCTATTAGCATGTAGCAAAAGACAATCATATAATTTTCACAATGACAGATTCGCTTAGAAGATAAAAAAAGGTGGAAAGTGTATGGATAAAATGAAAGAAGAGGATTTCTTAGTCACTGAAGTCATGGCTTTGTGATGGCCAAATAGCATATCCTTTTCATTTCCTTAAGCGCCATTGACTTGAAAGTTTGATCTTAACCCGGACTTAAATTTATACCCTGACTGCGCATCTCCTATGATCGCTTTCCTTGAGCCAGGCTTACTCGCAGTTCACGTCCTTCCAGTTCCTAAAAGGCCAAGAAATAACAAGGACCAATTAGTAACTCCAAAATATTAAGTCTATGAGATTCAAGAAAAGAGAGAAAAAAAAAAAGTGTGTAGGAAGAGACTAAAACCACTCCATTAAGAGCTTCAAGGGCAGTTTCCATCTCTGATTTTGTTGAGTAGCATACGAAACCATAACCACGTGACCTTCCTGTCTCCCCATCATACAGAACCCTTGCTCCAACCACATTTCCATACTCTTGAAATGCTTGTGTCAAACTCTCAGATGTGGCTGACCAGGATAAATTTCCAACAAAAAGCTTGTACTCAGTTTCTGGATATAGAGGTTCTTTAGGTTTAGGTTTGTCCGAAAAATTCACCCTCAAGGTTCGGCCCAAATATTCCTGAAATATCCAAAATTTTCAAGCACTGAGGAAAGGGAAAGAAAGCAAGAAAGAACCCATGATAATCAAATTATCTGTCTAGAATACTTATCAGTCATCTTAGAGTTAATTTATAGAGACATAAAACATGCACATGACCAACAAACACATATATAGAGAGAGAGAGGCTCTTACTTTTCCATCCAGATTTTCAATAACTGCATTACAATCTTCAAGACTACTCATTGTCACAAATGCAAATCCTCTACTTCTCCCAGTATCCCTATTATAGAGAACCTATAACCATTTGCATCAATCAGTATGGACATAGATCTAAATAAATATCACAATGATGGTGTTATCAAAATAAATTGTATGCCAAGAAAAAATAAAAAAACCGAGAAAAAACAGAACTTTAGGTGTGAGTTTGAGAATCTCCGAAGACTTTTGAGGAGTGTCGCATTAAATTTCCATGTTGATAAGGTAGAATTGTGTAAATCAATATCAAGTAATAGTATGCAGTCAATAAATTGATAGATTGGTAGCTATCCTTCTCCAATCCTAATCACATATTCAAGAAAATTCCACTCGTTCCACTTTGCAACCTCAAAATTGTAAATGTTGGGGCTTAGGGAGGAACATTAGAGTAAACATTAGACAAAACCATCACTTATTATTCAAATAATATTCTCATTATCATATTAAATTGGTGATATACTATTTTGTGATTGTAAAATACAAATCCATAACAGAGAAGCTCCTACGGAGTCATGTTCTATTTAACAAAGTCAGGGGACATCACTAGGCAATGAGATGAAGGAAAGAATTCCAAAAAGAAGAACCACAAAGAAGCTAAACAACCATCCCCAATCCCACCCTTCAGAAGTGAACCCCAAAAAAGAAAGGCCCCTAAGCAAGTCAAGATGAGATGAGTATCAAGATGTTCCAGCTATTCATCCAAGTCAATTAGCTTAAATAGTCCTTTTCATGTGTTACTGGTTCAGTACTAATCACCCTTGAGCTTATTCACAACTCTTACTGAACTTGTCAATTAGCAATGTCCAGCATTGACCTGACCTCAGGATTTCTCACTCCTACAATACTAATGTAAGAGGGAATCCCTAACAACCACAAACTAGTCACTTATATCATTACATGCCACTAAATTCATATAAATTTATTTTCAAGTGTTTCCTTTGAGTACAATTGCTAAGAAATCACTAGACCAGCACTGCATCTACTTCACATATTCAGAGGTCTGATTAAGTAAGTTCAAGGTAGCTTATCAAGAACTAAAACTAGATGTTCAAACTGAGGCATAGCCTGATTACGTTAGTGGACGAGATAGAACAAGCTTCGTACTAAATCTAAATGCAAGATATATATTAACTAATGACAGTTAAAGGCTTGTTGAATTATCAGCCCTGCCAAAACCAATGGTTTGCAGATTAAATGATGCTCCTGGTGGAGTTTTATTTCACTCTATAAAACATTTACCGTTCTCAAATACTCTGCCAGATTTGAGAAACACACAAACCCTCTCCTATTTGTATATGCAAACCTTAGCTAGCCATAATCACCCGCTCGTGAATGAATAATTAATGTTGTATACCTGTATTTAAAACAAAGGAAAATTATAGAATACTTGAGGTTTATTGAAACCTACACTTTCTTCCTCCTAGTTTCTTGTTCCTTCTCCTTTTTTTTTTTTTTTATAAGTCATAAACCTATTGTGTCTCCTTCATGATAATTTCTTTTTACCATCAGATCAAGATACCATTGAGTTTCTTTTTGGTAAAGGCAAGATTCAATCCTAGGTCCCTTATTCGATAACATGAGACTTTTCCAATTGAGGTAACTAAAACTCGCTTGTCCATCCTACTTTCAAAATCTATAATTTCCACCTTATCAAATAGTTTAAAAATCTATAATTTGCACCTTATAAAAAATTGTCACATAGATGAAGTGAACAAAAACAATAACTCCAAACGAGATAGATATAAATACCCTCATACATTTTTTATTTTTTATTTTTAAATCTCAATCTCTCCATTCACTCTTCTTCCCATACATTCTTCCTCTCTCATTCTCTTTCTCTAATCTCATATAATAGAAATCCTAGTTAAGCTAGACACCAACATTTTGCTGAAAATTAACCACTCTTTAATCCATCATTGTAGTGAAGACATGAGTGCATTCCATTAAAAAAACACTAGAATCTACTACAACAGTAAGTAAAGCATAAATCTTTTTATTTGCCAAAAGTGGGGGGGGGGGGAGTTAGGTTAAATACTTATCAATTTTCTTTTAATTGACTAAAAGAAAGTGACTTAGTATTGCTTAATTGGCAGCTTAGTAAACAAAGCATCACAAGCAATTGGGGAGGGTGTCCTGACCTCTCCGAGCACCTAACTATTCCCCGGATGTGTGTGGTTCTCCCTCCGGTCTCGCACACACCATGTAATTACAAGATGGAATCCCTTGACGTGGTCCCAAGACACTAGTTAGAGATTTCGAACCTAGGACCTCATAAATTTCACGAGGCCTTAGGAACCATTAGGATTTTAATTAAATTATTGTATAGATAACAATTTGTTAATAAATAATCAGAGGAAAGTGTAAGGAATCATTACTAAACGGCAAAAAAATTAGAAGATTTTGAAATTAGGTTCATAGGTTCTAATAAACGGAGGTTTTTGTAATTTTCAAAAAAAAAAAAAAACACCCAACTACCAGTAGCATGAAAATCTGCTCCTGATATCACCATGTAGTCCAATATGGTCATCAACTCACGTACCCATCATTAATACGAACAATAAAGAGATAGAAAAATAAATTCTAAGGAGGAAAATATAGCATTCTAGATACCTCAATCAGTTCTGGGCTTCCAAAATCCTGAATTAAGCCAGCAAGCTGGGCACTGTCAACACTGTATGGCAGATTACCAAAGTAAAGCTTAGTACTCACAAGACCTTCACCCTCTCCATTATCCAACACTTCCTCTTCTCTCTTATCTTCCTCCTCAACCAACCCCAACTCCGTGTCTACCTGAACCTCATCATCAGCTGTTACTACCACCTCGTCTTGGGCTACCTCAGCTGTTACCGCTACCTCTTCAACTGCAGCTGATATCCTTAGGAGGCGCCACTTGCTTGAGATGATGGCATTAACTGAAAGCTGTTCATTAATCCTGTAAGAATGAGATATTGGTGCAAACATGCGGGTTGAGGAGGAAAGTCTAAGGAAAGGGTCAGATAGGCATTGCTTAGGACGGATACACTTGAGGGTAGTACTAGAGTGGATGGATGAAGTGAATGATGAGCCTACAGCCGCGGCTGCAGTGGCTGCCATGGTTCTTGTACTGGTGGTGGTGGTGATGGTGGTTTTTTTTTCTGTTATTGAGTAGCTAGGAGTGGAATAAAGTTGTTTAGATGATGGGGTGTGTCAGCTATCTAAGCTGATGTGGGCAGATTGTGGCCAGTAAGAATTGGAAGGGATATATGGTGGAGGATAAGGTGAGTCCAAAGAAGATCTAAGATCAGACACCTTGCTCATTGTCATTGGTGGGTCTCTACTCTACTCTCTAAATTGGTCTTTTTATGATTTGTCCATTGGTGCCTTTGGTGTTCGAGTTTTTTTTTTTTTAAATATTAATATTAGGAGGTGCAATTTGAATTACAAGAGTACTGGCAGTTAATTTTGTTTTCTAAGAATAACTATTAAAGATTAGATAATAAGAGTATTCTTATCAGACTCCCTATTTTTTTTGTCAATTTGGTTCTAAAAAACCCACTTTTGCTCAAATAGCTAAAGCACTACTACACCAGACTCCCTATTTTAACTTTATTATTCTATTTTTTAATATATCTTTATTATTTTATTTTATTTTTTCACAACTCCCGAAATACTACACTACAAAAAAACACTACTACACCAAAAAAATATCTTTTTTATTCCCTCAATTGATGAACAGTGGCTCCCTCATATGAGGGAGCCACTGTTCATCAATTGCCCATTTTCAGCCGTTTGGGGAGTTTAGTGCTGCGTGTTTTACGCACACCCTCCTCAAATTTGGTTGTTTTCAGCCAAATGTTCAGGCTGATGAGAATGCTCTAATAATCCATGCAAAACTCTACCACTCTCAATAATGATCTCATGAATAGAAATATAAGCTTTGCTATTTTTCACATCACAATTTCATATCATTTAAAATGTGGATAATATTAGTTACAATTTGTGAGCATGTTTAAATTAATGGACAATAATATTCATAATTTTTGGATAATATTTTCCTCATTTGGGTGATGTAAGTTGTAGATAGTGTGGAAGAATACTTCCCCTAGAAATATATGTGTAGGAGATAAAAACGTTTTATAATCTTTTTCTAGGGTTGGATCGCTAAAGTGGGTTCTAACCAGAGGCGGAGCCAGGAATTTTTTTTAGGATGGGCTAGAATTGGATTAGGCTAAAACTAAAATTTGTGATTGTAATTTAGATTGGGTTAAAGTTAGGACTATTTTTTAAAAATTAAAAATTTAGCTATAATTTAAAAAAAAAAAAAGAAGCTTGACGAGGTTATTGTGAATGCCTTGGCACCTGGTTCTAGCATAGATAGGGAGGAAGAGAGAAATAATGAATACCAAGATTTACATTGCCTACGTCCATAGGGAAATCCCAAGGATCTTTTCCTAGTATCTATTCAATACCATTTTGTCTCTTTTACATGAGAGATATAAGGTCTTTATATAAGTTACATGAAAAAGAGGGTAAGAAAAAAGAATACAAGGGTGATTGGGTCTAACTAATAAAGGTTAGGCCCAAATATGTGTTGGGTTGGGCTTTCGAATCCACCTAAAATTTAACACACTATAGGATTCAAAGGTTCACAACTCATCAGAACCTGAATTTCTTTAACATCTGAGTTCTAGATTTTCCAAACCAAGTAAGTTTTTTTTTTTTTTTGGATAATTCAAACCAAGTAAGTGCTTGCACATGCAGAATTGTAGAATGTTTCATAGTTACATGTTTACAGTGACAAATTTTTAAACGTTTGATGTCAAAATCAAAATGATCCCAACTTTTACTGATGCAAATTACAATTTAGTCTTTATCGAAATGGCTGCCACCTGTCACCATTTTTTACTGACCCAAAGATAGAATTAAAAAAAAAAAAAATTGCTTGTGGATTCATTTCACTCAATTGACATATGGAATATGGGCTGTATACTTTAAACATTTACAAGGTAACAAAAGACAACAGGACTGACGGTGTAAAAAGAAATGATAGCAAATATCAAAATTAATTTGCAATGAAGTGCTAACATATTTTTAAGTGAGAAGAAGAAGAAGAAGAAGAAGAAAGCCATATGTTAAAGTAGCTTTCTAGTTAATATCATTGGACCTTAAGATTCTCAAGGTATTCCTTAAGGAAAATTATTAGATACTCTGGGAGTACAATAAATGCATATTTCCTCCTTTTACAGAAGTTGTGAGTCCTATCATGAATTTAATTAGCGGGACCCATAACTTCTGTGAGAGGAGAGAATACGCATTTAATATATTCCTGGAATATAATATAATTATCCATTCCTTAATGTACGCATACTCGGAAGAATAGTTAAATTTAGAAGAAGAATAATACTTAAATATTCCCCCCCCCCCCCCCCCCCCCCCTCTCTCTGGTATGCTTTTTATTTTTTTATTTTTTTTATGAGCAGAAAACTTTTATTAGAAAAAGAACAAAAATTATACAGCAGCTGAAGGCTCCCCTCAGCCTCCTCTTTTTTGGTATGCTGGACCTCCTTTTATTCAACGATTTATACTCCCCCAATTTTCTTTCTTTATTCAACTTATAGCTATCGTTTTATATGACAGCATGCCATAGTAGAATAATAATAATAATAATAATAATTTTTTTACCAAAAACAAATTTTTTTTTTTAAAGACCGGTATACACAACAGAAACCTTTCATTCATCTTGCAATATTTTTCTTTGTTTATAAACCACTAAAAAGATTCAATATGCAATTTGCCTGTTCAATTAAGAGGGGTTGCTCGACTTCTTATTACAATTACAAAGCTTAAAAAAAAAAAAAAAAAAAACCCACCCCAGGTAAATGGTGCTAGTAATCAACATAAGGGACATAGTTGGGATCGTAGAAAGGGTATCAAAGACCAATAATAAGCCTCTATCAACTGTCCGTTTGGTGCCATGTCCATGACGATCTTCTTCAGCTTCCTAAGAGGACCCATCATGACACCCCATTGCACCACTGGTTTTGATGCTAAGCAGAACCCTCGCCGCTTATTTCCTAACCGTATCGTGCTACTCTTCCGCCATCTAAGCCTCCGGCGTGGCCGGCACCACCCCCCTAACATTGTAGAATCTGATAACATGGAAATGGTTAGAGCACCTCTCCTCAGAATTGCCAGATAGTGTTGTGGTTGGTTGCTATGTGTTTTCTTCAAGATCTTGCTTAATATATGCTTTATGTAGTGTGTGTTAAAGATGGAATTATTTATGTTAATCATGATAGTCATAATGACAGCAACTATAACAATCATGTTGTTTTATGGCCTGATGCTAGTGTGCAATAAAGTATTGGCAATTGGGATGATTTTTGGTCTACTTTCTTGTTTAGGCATGTGGTAGTCATGATAAAAGAGAGAGTGATCCTGCCCATATGAAAATGAGATCATGGAATTTTTTTTTTAGGTGAGATCTATTGCACACTGTGGTAAGTTTGAATTGATTAAACCAATTTTGTTATCATCTTTCTCTTTTAATTTTTCAACTGGCATTGACTCGTCTCCTTTATGAGGAGTACTAAGATTCAAATTCTCTTCCCCTAACTATCAAATTATATATATAAATAAAAATAAAAGTTAATTAGCATGTTAAAGTATACAATATTTTTTATATAAATAAATCATTTTATAATTCTTTCAATCAATTCAAACTACATTAATACGAGATTCTGAATAAACCAATTAAAATAAATAGTTGCTACGATTGAGTTTAGCTTGTGGGTTATGGTGTTTTTTATTTTTATTTTTTTGGATAATTTGATAGTTGGGAGATAGAAGATTTGACCTTTGGATGTTTTTTGGAAAACACCAAGAGATGCCAATTAATTGAGTTACAACTTACAAGGCTCTTGGTTGTGGGCTATGATGTTATGCTTGTCTTTTATGAGAAATATTATTTTGTGTGGAATTTATGTGAATATTTGACTTTTGCTATTATTCTTCTTCTTCTCCTCTCTCTCTCTCTCTCTCTCTCTCTCTCTCTCTCTCTCTCTCTCTCTCTCTCTCTCTATATATATATATATATATATATATATATATATATATATTCTCTTGCATGGTGCCCATTTGGTATCCTATTTAGAAACTGTATTTTTTCAAAGTACAGTTTTTTAGACTTTATTTTTTTTAGGTATAATTTTTTTCAAACAGTACTATTTTTTTTTTCTTAATTCCTTTTATTTGAATATAAAGCATAAAGCATGTTGTAGAAGGCTGAAAAACGAAGTACTAATAATAAACCCACTACCAAAAGTTTTTATTTATTTATTTTTTTTCCCACCAAAATTGCGGTTATGTGTGTCTCTATAATGTGATCATTCTTGGAGTTGGATCTAGGTAAGCTTAAGATCAACGGATAGACGGTTTCAAACGCTAATCCAAAAAATATATATATATAAAAATTTAAAAGAAAGGTTTCTACAGAAGCCAAAATGTTTGTACTTTCACAAATTTGTTCGTAGTAGTTAAAAGGTGTTTGGAAATTTCCAAATGCATACAAATTGTTAATAGAATAATAGAGATCCGAGTGATTCTCTGAACAAATTATGTGAGGTATACACATTACACTATACACAAAAGTAGAACAAATCGAAAGTTTAAAGAATGATTAAGAGTATAAATGTTTTGAATTAAAGCTAGTTTCGTAATGCAGCAGTATCATGATGATAAGTAAGATCCCATAGGTTAATAACGGTATGTTGTAAATTGTAATAATAGAGGTGGGTTTTATGGGCTTGATTTTCAGTTGGCATCATTTTTTTTGGTATACTTAGGCTTGGTTTGGGCTTTAATCGGGCCAAGCCCAAGACCAAGCCCAAGCCCGACATTCTAGAGCCCACCGTTTCTTCCTTCTCTTTTATCATATAAATATAAAGCTTTCGATCCAACATGTGCAACCCATTTTCTGGCCACCTTCCGGTTTCCCTCACTGAGTCTAATAAATTATTGCTAAAGCAATTTATATGGATATGAAAGTGATATAGGAAGCCCAAGTGAGCCCAAACTAATCCATGTGAATGTGATACATCAAAAGAGTTAAGTAAGAACGTCCCTAATTGGGGGTTGTGTGTCCGGACTCCCCGGACTACTTAAGGGAGCAACTCACATGAAATTAGGGTGTCCATCCAACTCACCAATCGACAAGACCGACCCGACACTTCATGTTGTTTTTTCGTGGGTTGGTAGGTTGGATTGAGTTGGAACTTTTTTTGAGTCTTGGGTTGGGTTGGGTCGGGTTCAAATTATTTTACAATGTATTATACTATTTGGTGGCATACTACTAATTGATGAAAAATTGAACTATTATAAAAGATTTCCTCTTTCCCAAAATTTGCTACAAGCAATTTTGGTAGGATTATTATTTTCACAAATCCAAGTCAAAACATATTTTTATCAAATCAGATTATACAATACAAACTCTACTAGCGCCTGGCTGTAAGCAATAGTTTAGATTGGTGGTATTATATTGCCTATAAATGGTTTGAAGCCACATTGACTATGGAGAATAAGAAAACAAGGTTTCAATTTTGCTTATCCATGCTTGAGCCCAATAGTCTCAACAATAACCCAAATTATGTTCATATTGATGTAAAGTGGATTTACATTCCAAAGAATGAAAAAAAAATATATATTATCTTCTCCTCCAAGAACAAGAGCCTTTAGATACTTGCAAAAGCAAACATGTCATTACAGTAATGCTTCTTTTGACAGTAGCTATTAACCAAGATTTAATTCATCCCGTGATCAAGAATTTGATGGAAAATTTGGAATTTTTCCATTCACATACAAGAAGCCCGTCAAACAAACTAATAAGAATTGTGTTGCTAACCATTAAAAAAAGAAAAAGAATTGTGCTGCTAGTAGATTAGAGACAACGATTATATTGTTGGTGACAAAAGAGATGGGATAAGATCATGCTTGACTTTAGAAAGTTCTTCCAGTAATTCGAGCTAAATGATGATATGAAGGATGTCATATTCATTCAACAAGACAATGCCAAACCTCACATTGACGCTAATGACTCTGAATTTTTTGTATTATACAAAAATTTCAGAGTATAGTAGCAACATTCCTAAAATTCACTAATGTAGCTTGTGTTGGATATTCACTCAAATTTCTAATTTGACTTGATTTGGGTTTACTTAGTGTGGAAGGAAGGTCAATTCCTTGTTAAATGAGTCAGGAATGTATTCTTTGTCAACTAAGAAAGTTATTATTTTTCCACCAAGAAAGATATTCTTAGTCTACTAAGGAATATATATTGAAGTCTTATAAATACACAATACCACAAAAGAGTTTGGTGGCTTTGGTCCAAGGGTCCCCCCACATGGGGAGAGACATGACATTAGTTTGAGTGAGCCACAATTAGTATAAGCAGAGACATTCATATTTGATTTGGGTACTAATACGAGCCATGTCTGGCTTTGGTTTTGAGTAGCGAGTTCATCAAATATTTGTTTGGCGGCACAGCTCCTTTGTTTTGATTTCAGTAGAGAGCTTTGTAGAAGTTGTGTGGCTTTTTTAGATTTGTGGTGCAGCTTCTTTGCTTTGGTGTGGTGTTGGTTCTTTGATGCCGTCTGTGTCAATTTGACAAGAGGAATTCACCAATTTCTCTAATATTTGGTTTGGGTATTTGATACTTGGTATTTGGTATTTGTTTAGAACCGCCACTTGAATGGGAAATAAGAATTCTCTATTATTTGTTATTTGTGAGCCCTAGAGAGATATTTAGGTATATTGGGGTTTTGGGATATGTGAGAGTGCCTCTACACCAACTTTGTAATCTCTCTTTGTTATAGTGAATTCATCATCAGCTACCTGTGGACGTAGGCTATTGCCAAATCTTTCTCAAGTCATAATTATTTTACACACTCAATCTTGGTGTATGAGTGCTATCCGGAGGCCCCTAACTATTAGGTCATTATCATGATAGCCTTGGCTAAAAGATAAATAGACCTACTTTTGACTTGTTAATAGTAGATAAGTCATAATTATTTTACACACTCAGTCTTGGTGTATGAGTGCTATCCGGAGGCCCCTAACTATTAGGTCATTATCAAGATAGCCTTGGCTAAAAGATAAATAGACCTACTTTTGACTTGTTAATAGTAGATGTTTGGCTCGGACCCAACTCCTAAACCTCTTCTAGAATAACACTCAATATGTGCCCAAGTGTTACCTCCTCCTTTTCACCTTCCCCCATGCATGTGTGTTGGACTTTCCCCATTTTGACACTTAATTCCAATAATTATAAGAACTTATAAATATATAAATTTTCTCTTCCCTTATCAATGTGGGATTCAGTTTTTTTTTTTTTCAAAACACTAACTCCTCACTTTAAAACTCATTAACTACGTGAAACTCTCATTCTTCACATTTAATTTGTCAATTTAAATTAATATTAATTCACTCTAATATTAATATGTTCCAACAATAACTTTGGTCCAATTGACTGCCTTTTGTAACTGGGAAGGACCTTTCTCCGTCTCAAATCATATCTTCCTCCTTGGCTTCTGTGTTTATGAGGAAAGGAATGGGTAGGGCCCCTCTCTCTCTTCTTTGTTTCAATGAACTATATTTATTCATATAAAAAGTTCAATTTTATTTTCAATTAAAAAAAAAAAACCACGGTAAACCATGAAACCTTTAAAAAAAATTGAGCCACTATTTTGAATCCAAATGACTTTGCCTTTAGGTGTGTGTACTCAACTCACCATTTGACGAACTCAAGCTAACTCCTCTAGTTAGTATTTTGTGGGTTCATGGGTTGGGTCTTAATTTTTATTTTTTTTTTGAAACTCGAGTTGGTTGGGTTTGGGTTGGAAAAATCTTCAACCCTAGTAACCCATACTATGAATAATTTTTTTAAAAAATATATGTATTTTTTTTTTGGATTTTGATACTTGTTTAAATTTATTAATTTGATTTGTTTTGGAATTTTAAGACTTAATTTTGATGAACTTGGAATATCAAACCCAATTGTGTAAATTTTAATCATTTATAGAATAACAAGCTTATATAGTTGAATGAAAATCTAATATTTTCATTAGGCTTAAAAAAAGACCCCGTCCAAGCAATCCAACTTGATCTTGAGTTGATTTTTAGAGCTGTCATAGCTTGGGTTAGAAACTTTTCAACTTGATGAAGTTGGGTTGGGTTGGGTTGGGTTGGGTTGAAAAATACTTTAAACCCAAATCCGTACACGTCTCTACTTGTCTTCTTCTATATTTTATCTTTGACGTTGGTTCCTATTGATTCATTTGTTGGTTTAATAAAATTATATGTGAAACCATATTAAACTCACATTTTTATATCCATCATTTCATATTTATTATATTTTTGTAACTCACTAATCTACTAAACCTATAAATCCTCTTTTTTTTTTTGAGAGATTACTAAACCTATAAATCAGTTCTCCTCCTCCGCCTATTTAAAAGGTACACCACTAGTCTCATGTTCAAGTTTCTTCTTACTCTTTGTGGTTTTCACTCTCATTTTCTACAAAAACTTAATATCTACTATCTATATTAATGAAAGAGCGTATTATTTTTAGAGCTTCTCTTATCTTACTTATTAGAGAATGGTAAAAGTTGTTGGGCTGTTGTATTTAGAGGATGACGTGCCTAAAAAGTCTGCTGCATCGGTTAGTAAAATATCTCCATCTCAAGAGAGCGACACTTTTTGCGCCTCAATTGATCTCCCTTAATTTTATGGAATTAACAATAACAAGTAATATTTTATGTTATAAAATATGTCAGAAGCATAAATGAGAAAAAATCTTCTTCTTTTTTTCTCTATTGTGAGGTAAAAAAAACAACTTTTGTAAAATATTATTATTTAAAGTATAACTTCGTAAATTATGATTTTTTTTTTTTTTTAATTAGTTGATAGATGACAACTTCTAAGCCAATTTGAGTCGACAAACTTGTCAAGTAAAGAGTTAGGATTCCATTACTTTCTCAACTTTTTATAAGAGTCAAAACCTCCAGCTAAAGAGTTAGGATTGCGTTACTTTCCAAACTTTTTATAAGAAATCTCAATGCTTTTCGGGAACCAAATTGTTTGAATTAGCCCACTTGATAGATGACAACTTCTAAGCCAATTATTTTTTTGATAAGCACTACCAATTCATATCTAGAATTTCTTTGTGCGTAAAATAGAAATTCTAGATACAAATAATCTATCTTAATTTGAAAATGTAAAAATCTTATATTGGCATTTCTCAACTTACCTACATATGTGTATTTGCATTGCGCTAAAGCAATATTGTTTACTAATGGCAGTCCTATATTATTACAAGTCCCTTTTTAAGACAGAGGACTTCCGTTTGATACAAATATTGGTCGGGTTAGAGTGCGTCTTTCCATGCCTCTAGTTTTGTGTGGATAATTCATATTAACGTTGGCAGCTTCAAACTATTATTTTCATTTTCGGATCAAACTCTCATTTGGGACCTTTTAAACTGGCTTTTGGGTGATTTTTCTTGGACCACAATTATTGTCTATTGTACTTTGGGTTTTCACAACGATATATTGTAATTGGCCGGTTTAATATCAGACATCAACCAACAAATCAGGTGAAAAAATAGGTAAAAAAAGTATGTGTACATAGACACAAACCCATCACAAGTGGTTGACACAAGGATGTGGAATTCAACATATACCCATGACCCATCACATTAAGTTAGGAGGTGATTGGCACCATCTCTTTCTTCTTCTTTATTTTCTTGTTTATTATTTTTGTTTTCCAGGATAATTCGAGAAAGAGAAGGGAATGATGAGGTTCAAAGCGCAGGTATTAAAATTGACACCACAATATCTAAAATGTCTTGTTCTTATCACATAAAGTGATAAAACATAATTATCCACTTAGTGCTCCCGTGACACTACCCCATGCTGCAAAATGTACATTGGCTAAACTATTTCGTGCTTCACCAAAAAAAAAAAAAAAAAAAAATTCTACTTATTCTTAGTGCTTAAGTGACGCTCTCCTTGCTGCAAAATGTGAGACCATATATGGCCAATGAGATAAGCATATCTGCATATGGCTTAGTTTGAGTAGACCTTGAATGACCTTAATTATTTGTACTTATTATTATGTTTTGCAAAGAAGAAAGATTCCACTTTGCAGTGCTCCTCTTATGAGTATATTTGGTTGGAGTGATTTTAGGAAAGATAGAAAAGAGAGAGAATAGAAAATAAGATGGGGATTGTTTTGTCGGCCCATAAAATTTAATCCCTCCAAATTGAGAGGAAAATATGGGGAGAAATAAAATTACTAGTTTACCCTTCATTTGAAAATTAATGTTGAAAAAATAAAAATTTAATCTCTCATGGCCTCATGGGTGTTGTTTTCTCCAATGGCCCAAAAAAAAAAAAAGAATATTCCACTTCTTAAATTACTCACTAATCTGATTTAATAAAACGATTTAAATATACTCATCAACTAGTCGCAAACCCGTGCGATGCACGGGTAACTTAGTAAAAATGAAATCATATTATGCTATGTACGGGAAAGTTACTGAATATGATATAATTAAAAGATATTGATAAAGCATTAAATCATTTAAATTCCTAACTCGTTGAAATAGACTTGTGATCATGTATGTCAATACCCCATTAAAATAAACTCTATGAAATAAAAAGTTTGGGTTGATTTTATAACAGATAATATAGCTTTAGTTAAACTCATAAATAATAAAATAATAAAAAAGATGTTTTGGTGTTTAGTAGATTTTCAAGTTATTCAAGTTGTTCAAGTTTTATCGTGGTTGTATATTTTTAATCTCTTAGTATCAAGTAGTTAATTAAACTCTAGTATGAAAGGGGTAGAAATTAAATGCAATAAGCATTTAAAAAATAAATGATGATGTGTAGATTGTGAAGGCTAAAAAAAGTCAACAAAATTTCAATAGAAAAACTATATAGAATTGCTTTAGCAAAATCTGGCCCAAAGACAACGATTGAATAAATGAATAAAAAATAGATAGAAAATTTTCCAAAAAGTTCATCTAAATGACAGTGACTAAACAAAGCTTCCCTTCAACTGCAAATCCTGAAGATTTATCTGTACAGAAAAAAGAAGGCAACATATTAGATGAGGATAAAAAATTAAAGTTGCTCTTAAAGGTTGTGTACGTCATTGTATATTTATTTGTTAGTCTATGATTTATGAGTCGAATTGGGCCTCCATGTGTTTGGCGAACACCTAATAGATATAGCAAAGAGAGATCTACAGGTGTAAAAATTAAGGGAAATAAACAATAATTATAACTAAGTTTTTAAGTTATGGTAAACAAATTAAACACAAAATAAAAGAGACAACACACAAAGATGTAAATTACTGTTTATGCCAAACATGGTTTCATTTTGAATACTACTAATAAAATTGAATAAGGATATTATCAATAATACAAATTAGAGAGAGGTTGTGAAGTTCTGAACTGAATGATCTAAGTCTAAAAAAAGGTTTCAAAAGCACATAGATAAAATTATGTTAGTAAGGCTGTAAGGGTGTATAATTAATTAGTCTCAATAGGTGTTATATCATACATGCATTGGATTGTGAGAGGGCAAATGAGGTTGTGATTGAGGATATGCATCCAGTATATTATTGTTTGTGCAATTTAATTATTTTGGCACATCTTAAGCCTAAAGCTATTCCCTAGCCACTATTAACCACGTGGCAACAAAATGCAAAACATATATGTTCCCTCTTTGTCCATCCATGGGTGAGCGAAACTATTCACCACTCACAAATCCTTATCTTCTACATGAGATTAGACTACCCATAATTGGACACGTATATTTTGTTTAGTATTAATTTGGGGAAAAAGAGAAAATTAACATATAGATCATTGTAGTAAAGAGTTAGATTTTTATTAGTTTTTTGAGCTTGAACGTATTCTAATCCCAGCTGATGTGGATTCAACCACCACTGAAATTGAGAGATCATGACAAATATCATCTACCAATCAAAGAAGTAATCTCTTTGTTTTCTATTAATTCTTTAATCTCCTATAGTCTTCTGTTTCTATTTTTTTAAATGAAAATTATGGATCTTGACCACCAACAGATACAGCTGCAAAAGAGGGATCAAGATCCTTTAAAGTTCTTAGGGTACTCTACTACATAGAGTTCTCTAAATCTTGACCATTCATTTTAAAATAAAAGGTTAGGATGATGCCATATCATTATTCCACTAACATAACAATAAAATAATAATTTTCAAACCAAACTAAAACACTCCAAGGTTAACCCATCCAAACCAAAATAAAATAATTATTATTTTATTGTTATGTTAGTGGAATAATGATATGACATCATCCTAACCTTTTATTTTAAAATGAATGGTCAAGATTTAGAGAAACTCTATGTGGTAAAGTATCCTAAAAACTCTAGAGGATCTTGATCCGCAAATGAGTTATTTTGAAGGATTTTTTTTTTCTTCCATATTCATATTCAAGTGGAGTTGCAAACTGTGACAGATTGTAGGCTTTAAATTGGAGGTCGTTCAAAAAACATCCTCTCACCAACAGATACAGACAAAACAGAGACATATATGGAGGTGGAAGAGAAGAAGATTGATTTTCCCTTATGAAACCGAAACTCTTTGCAATAGCTCCATCTCCAGTTGCGCTGATGCCGATCTGCATGTTAAGATCTCACCTAAGACTATTGACTCCATGAAAGTCTTTGAAGAAGGTGGGAAAAACGGTTGATAGAGGACATAAAAAGGGGACGAACAGGCCAGATTGAAGGTTCAGGAGATCGTTTGAATTGGTAAGGGTAATAAAGTTGCGGAGAGAGTGAGCTTGAGATGAAAGTCGGGCAGAAAGCCAAAAAGTCGAGGAAAGAAATAAGCCAAAACCAATTTTTTGTTTTGTTTTTAAAATTAAGTTTGACATGGAAAATTGTAAGGCTTCAAAAGCTGATGTGTCAAAATTATATGAGGTCAATAAAAAAATAAAAAGTCAAAAAAGTTTTGGTTTTACATTATAGTATAGATTTAAAATGAAAATCTTATATCTCACTTTTTATGTTCTATTTTATACTGCACTAATCATAATTCGCCACGTGTTTTTTTTTTCTTTTCTTTATAAAAAAATTAAGATTTAAAATGGGAAAAAATCTAACACATGGTTAATTGTGATTGGTGGAGTATAAAGTGGAACATAAAAAGTGGAATAAAAGATTTTTATTCATCAATTCAGTATGCTTAATTTAAAATCTTAAAAGACATGGAAAAGTGAAAGCAAAATTTAAATTGACTAAAGGCTAATTAACATTTGCCAAAACAGTATAATAAAATCCATTAGAATGAATGCCTAACACGCCACCCTTACCAGTCACAAGTCTCCATGCAATGAAAATTGAAAACCTTTCCTAAAAAGATCTAAAACATCCTTCTAGCCAAAAACAAAAACCAAAAAAAACAAAAACATCCATATAGCTCAAGTTATCCCATCACAAACTCCCGGTCGATAAAAGAAAGAGCCCAAGTTTTTACCGCAAGATATTCATATTCTCCCTACATTGATTTTCTGAAAGAAGCAGCCCGAATCATGGAAATCAATTATTCAAGGAAACAAAAGGACTATTTCTGGCTCCCAATAGGCCCCTTTTCAAGTGTGAGCTCTCTCTTACTCTAGGTGACATGATAATATGATATCATCTCCTCGTGGAATATTCACTCATCAACACCTAAAAGTAAAACATCCATATGCTTCTCAACCCTTCTTATCTAATCTAATACAAATAATCATTGGTAATTTACATGTCGCTGGAGCAACTAAATCATTAAAGGCAGAAAAGTTATACTAGATGGAAACTTTGATTGTACTTCACCTGATCGTTTGCTTGAGCGAAATCATCAGGTTTATAGTTCCGATTTCTGCTAGAAAAATGATTCTCGCTCAATTTTAGCCATGCTTTTTGCACCTATATAAAACACATTAGACACGAATTTAGAGATAAGAATGGTTGTCAATTGTCATGAAGAAAGATTCATTTAAAATGAGTGATCACTAAAATTTTCCTTGTTCCAATACTTAAATTTTTAATTATTATTTTTTAATTTACTATATATTTTCTTGAAATGCGTGTGTATAGTTTTTAGAGTAAATTACATTTTTTTTCCTTTTACTATGAGATACATTTCAATTCTCTTTATTATAAACTTTTTTATCGAGCAATGTCCTTTATGATTTATTGAAAATATGCAAATAATCTATTACCATTTAATTTTCTTGATAAATCATAACAAAAATAACAGAAAATTTTTGCCTTTCAGAATTTGTGTCACCCATAGTGATAAATTGACTAATTTTGAACTTACTAAAAAAAATTATAAAACGATTTCTAACATAAAGTTTCATTTCCAATTTGTTAAATATTCGTTTACAAATTGGTCTGGTCCCAAATCCAAGGCATTCAAGCGGTGCCCATTAAATTTCTTGCTGCCAACTCCGAGTAACGGAAAATTAGACCAATAGTTATTTACATGTTTCTAATAAATCATAAAGGACATTAATCAGTTTTAAAATTTGGATTGGGACTGAAGTGCACCCCATTATTAAAGGAAAAAAAAGAAAAAGAAAAAAGAAAGCAATTTGCGCTAGTTTTTTTATTGTTTTGAATCATTGTGATTGAATTATTTGCTAAACTATTTAATTTTGAGCATACGTAATTATTATTCCATTTATTAGGAAGTTGTGATAAATAATACTTCGTGGAAAAAAGAAGAAGAATAATATTCCACTTCTTAATTTACTCACTAATCTGAATTGATAAAAACGATATATATCTACTCATCAATTCAGTATGTAATATGTTTAATTTAAAAAATTTAAAAGATATCGAAAAGTGAAAGCAAAATTCAAACTTGCTAAGGTCTAGTTAAAGTCTCTTGTCTTTTTGGGAGAAAAAAGAACATTTATGGCAACCATATCTCTTAGAGGGATTTGATTCACTCGCCAAAACAGTAATGAGAGTAAATGCCAAACACGCCAGCCCTATCAGTTACAGTCTCCATGCAATGAAAATTGAAAACTAGTCCTAAAGAGGTATAGCCTAAGCTCCTAGGCATAACACCTAAAACATCCATATTGGTGGGAGTTTTTAATACATAGGAATTAACCACTCTCGGTGCCATTATTGGTGGTGGTGGTGGTGGTGTTGGTCTGGCTTGAAGCTGGGTATTTGATAGCATTGAGCTCAACCTTCCTAAGAGCAGCTTGGCCAAGATCAATGCCACAGATGTCAGAAAGCTGAACAAGATAAAGCAGAACATCTGAAAGCTCTTCACCAAGGTGTACTTTCTCCTCTTCTTTCCAATCAGGCAGACCCTTTGGAACCTCTCCTTTCCACTGGAATATCTCAGATAGTTCCCCAACTTCACCAACCTGACAAAATCAAAACAGCCCCATCAAAAATATAATTAAAAATTGCATCTTTTTCTTCTTCTTTTTTATTGTTTTGTTCTATATTAGAAGAACATTACGACATATATAAAAACAAAAGGGAAAAAGCAAGATAAAGTGGGTTCCCGAAGATTTCTATGTGATAACAACGAAAAGGAAGATCTGTTTACAAAGTTATTGGTCAAGTTTGACTCTGGTTTAAAAAAAAAAAACATTCACGGTAACTTGGGATTTAAGAAAGTAAAAAGGATAAGAAATATTATATAGTAAGCTATAGCCCACTTGCAAGCAAGCCACATTAGAAAAATATATGGTTGAAACATGAAATCATTAGTACTTCTCTGCCAAATACAACTGGTTTCAGTTGTATTTTTTTGGTCAAATGAAAGAACATTCAACAGAACAAACAATATATTTCTATGTGACTCTCTCCCTCTTTTTTGGATCATACAAAAAAAGGTATAGATGAATTATATTACATACCAGAGCCAAAAGCAGGTTTCTGGGGCTGTGGAATTGCTCCCAGTTCCTTTCCTTAGCAAACTCTTGCATCTTCTTCTTGAGAAGATCAAGAGTAACGCTTTCAAGTACAGGAGGCCCAGTCATCCTTCTCAGCAATAAAGAAAATGTTTGTGCAAGTGAGTGAGAGACAGGTAGCTAGCTAGGCTCTAAAGCCCGAGACCAAGAGAAGTTTGAGTTTGTGTTGGGAAGAGACAAGAGAAAGAGAGGGAGTTGGAAACTTGGAATAGAATAAAAAGAGCAAAGGACTGCTTTGGAAATTGAAAGAAATAGGGGATTCCTTGGTTGTACTTGCTCTTTTTGGGCTACCGACTACCGGAAATTACTATTGCCAGTTCAACCATTATTTGCTCCTTCCTTATATGAAGGAGGACACGTGTCGGTTTCCATATATTCTCGCCTCAATCTTAGGTGAGCTTTGTATTGGGTATTAAAACTCAGAGTGGGACCGCCATCTTCTGCCGCGGAAGCTTTCCAATCACCTGTGTATCTGCCGTGTCAACATGAACTTTTTTTTTTTTGATAAACGCCGTGTCAACATGAACTTAGTTACTTCAACACAAAATTTAAAATTAAAACTTCAAGGTTTCAAAAATAATTTATCCTTTTTTTAATCAGTAAATAATTTATCCTTTTAATTTAAAATATTATTTGCTTATTTCTTAAAATAGGAATATATAATTATACTTAAAAAAAAGTTAGATTTTAGAAAAATAAAAAATAAAAAATAAATCCAAAAACACACATTTATAAGCTACTTGGCTTTGCATTAAGCATAGTCTCACCCTCCTTTTTTTGAGCTAAGAGCATTCACACCAGTCGCATCAAATCGTATAAAAAGCCAAAAAAATAACAAAAAACTCACAAAAACAGCTCACACCAGCCTCAACATTCGACTAGAGCTCTCAAGCGGATGAACAGTAGCTCGCCCAAACTATGGAGCTACGCGTTCTCTCCCTCAACTTCGTGCCAAGAATAATAGTGCTCACCTGACGGAACCAGCGCCTTTCACTTTCCATTGTTTCCCATCTTTATTGAATCGGTAAAGCTTTGCTTTCCTATTTGAGTTTTTAGAAATCATAAACCCTAGATTTAATATCAGATTGCAAAGGAAACCCTAGGGGAATATAAAACTTACAGATCTAGAATGGAAGTTTTGTCCTCCTCGTTGGTGGTGACGGCGACCTCCTCGAGCTTGAAGATCGGGGCGACCTGAGCTCCGATGTCTTCGTCGTCGTTGGCTGGGGCTTCCTCGTCTTCTCTGTGCTCGTGCTTGGGTTCAGTGCTGGCCATCTTCTTCTTCTTTTTTTCTGGTTTGTTGTAGAGAGTGACAAACAGAAATAATTGACACAGGCGAGAGATTGGGGAATTGGGCTGCTGGAACCGGAAAATAGGGGTTTTTATAGTGTGAGTGAGAGGGATACAATCGGGAAAACATAGGGAGAGGGAGAGGGTGGAGAAAAATGGAAAAGGGAGGTATTTTGGGAGTTGTGAAAAAAAAAATATTAAAAAAAAATAGAATAGTGAAATAAAATAGAGAGTCTGATGTAGTTGTGCTTTAGCTAAACTATAAAAAGTGAGTGTTTTAGAACCCATTTGGCTAAAATTTTGAGAAGCCTAATGAGAATGCTCAAAGAAGCTCAAAGTATTGTCTAATGATTTTTTTTTGAAAAAAAAATAGAAAAAAAAAAAACACTTATCGTCTAAAATATTTATCAAAAGAGCTTTACACTATGTTTGGGAGCTTTACACTTTTAGAAGTTCAGGTGGGTCTTGTGCTATTGGGAAAATTTCATCTTTTTTTTTAATCACTTTCGAAAAGTATTTCTTGTTTAGAAATGATATCTTTGTTTTTCAATTGTTTTGAAGTCGTAGGGAATTTCATGTGGTTTAAAAGTTGGTGTCATTTGTCTTATTAAGAGGGAGGTGTGAATGAGGTAAAACTTAGATATAGTTCTTAGGTCAAGTACATTAGGTTCTTAGTTAAATTCAAATACAGTGAATTTAAATATTCTTGGAAAAGATAACATTGTTTGTGTTTTATTGGTTAATGCAACCATGTGTTTGAATTTAATTGAGAACCTAATGAACCTAACCTAAGGAACTGTACCTAAGTTTTACCCGTATGAATGGGACTACAAAATGCATTAGTCTCTTCCATCCTAAATATGTCTCTACACTCGAACGACTATGGTCCCTAATTTTTCATAATAGAGTGGATGTTAGTGATAATTATTCAACAAAAAGAATTCTATTAGTCATTGAAGGAGGTGTATCTTGTGGACACCATTATTCTCTACACTAAAAAGCAAAACTCTAAACTATTTTGAAGCAAAGCTCAAGAGACTTTTTGTTGGATCAAGATCTTCTAGAGTTCTTAAGGTACTCTACCACATAGAGTTTCCTAAATCTGGACCCTCCATTTTTAATAATGATCTAGATTATGTCATGTCTTCAATCTATCAGCAAAATTCTTAAAATAATGGTTAAAAAAAAAAAAAATTACTTTCCAAATAGAAACAAAAAACCCAAAA
>OU015772.1:11426629-11506883 GCA_907173295.1 Fagus sylvatica | reverse complement strand
AAAAATAAAAACTTTTCTCTAATTCCTAAGCAAACATCAAATGAATGAGCTTTTTAAAGAGGTTTAACATCTAAAGTTTCATTATTTAGGATAGAGGATTGAGCATTAACCTCCCATCTTGCATATTTTTCTCTTAAAATATGTAGGATAGAGGATTGAGCATTAACCTCCCATCTTGCACATTTTTCTCTTAAAATATGTATTATCCCATTTTTGAACATTTTTTCCCTTAGAATATGTATCAATTGTGAATAGTTTCCCATAAAAAAATGATTTCAGGAGGAACTAATAAACAATTTTTCTTATGGTTCATGTTTTTTTATTTTAATAAACAAAAAGGAAAACCCAAAATGTTAGGGGGAGCATTGGCTGCCCCCTGGCACCGCCCCGGTCTAATAATTTTATTAAAAGAGCTTTACATTATATTTGGGAGATTATAAGATAATGTAATAGATTTAATAGGTAGATCATGGTATCTTTTTTTAATGTGCTTAGGAGTTCATTAAAAAATGAATTGAAATGAAAGAAATACGTAAAATTACTAATTCTTCCGATGGAAGTTTAAGATCTTAAAAAGAGCCAACCCAAAACCCAATTAATCTGAGTAGTATAATTGTATTATTTTTATTTTTTATTTTTTATGTACCATGTACTTAATTTTAAGCATTAATATAAGATAGGGTAAGCTATTGTTTTCGTCCTTAAATTTTGTATGAAGTTCGTTTTTCATTCCTGAACTTTGATAAGTTCATTTTTCGTTCCTGAACTTTGTATGAAGTTTAGGGACGAAAACAATAGTTTGGCTAAGATTAAGAGTATTTTTCAAAAAAAAAAAAATTATCTCATCATATGTTTTGAACTAAAAATAAACAAATTTACCAAACAATCAAACAAATCAGTCAATCATAATAACTCCAACCTTGCCCCACCTCAATAACTTCGCCATAGCAAGTTTGTTCTTATTTGTTTATCTCTTTTATATATGCATTTCATACTTTTTAGTTTATCTTTAATATTTTGTTTAACTCCATCTTCAAATCTTTAAATATATATATATATATATATATATATTGGTAATTTTTATTTGTCTACTTGTGTTTGTGTGGACTCAAGTGGACAACATTCATTAAATTCAGCATTAAATAACATATATGCATTCAATAACAAATCACAGACAAAGACACTCAATAACATTCATCAAAAAGTAACATCCATCAAATAAGCCAAAAACATAATTAAATCAAACAATTAAAAAAAAAAGTAAAAAAAAAGAGGCAAATAAGTGGAGGCTAAAGAAAATATATAAAAATCAGAAAAATCACAATAAGCAAATAAGTTCATTAGCATTGCACATCTATACAAATGTTTGGTTTGTCTTCTTTTGTTTTTAACCTTTTTTTCTTCTTCTTCTTCTTGTTTTAATTACCGTTACTTTTCCTCCAACCCTTCCCCTCCTTTTTTTGTTCTTCTTTTTCCCATTATTCCACACCTTACCGTTACTCTTCCTCTCCATTTTTTTTTACTATTCTTCTCTTTCGTCTTCTTTTCTATAAAGTTGCTATTACTTTTTCTTCACCTATCTCTTTCATTCAGTCTACGTCCTACTTAAATAAAAAAAAGGCAATTTCTTTATTTTTTCCCGATTTTCATCTTTTTTTTGGTGGAATTTTTTATTATTGCTTGAAAATTTACTTTAGGTAGATGAATTTTTTTTTTTAAATGTTTTTTATGTCTCTACTTTGGGTTGATGCGTTTCAATGTTGTGTTTTTTAACTCCCCATCACATGTCCCCTCTCTCCCTCTTATGGCTTTGGTTAAGTATATATTGTTTAGTCTTAACATACATTTTTGGCTAAATGAGTCTACTTCCTCTAAGAATGGCTAATCCTAGTATATTCTTCCACAAATTTCAAAGAACAAATTATACATTATATCACATTATAAAATAATTATATATTCTCATGAATTGTATGGGTCTATGACTAGTATCATAATAAATAACAAGGCTAGTATCACAATAAATAACAAATCCCAAAGACCCCAACCGGCTAATCCCAAATCATCCACTCAAATTCAAGTTACTCAATCAAACAAGACATTGAGACAATAGTCAACAGTAGAAATAAGAGAGAGGGAGAGAGAGACCGAAATGCCCTCTACACATTGCTCCTTTACCAACTCAAGGCAACTTTAGAGTATCTTCAACCGAGCTTTCAAATCTTTATATATATATATATATTTATTGGTAATTTTTATTTGTCTACTTGTGTTTGTGTGGACTCTAGTGGACAACATTCATTAGATTCAGCATTAAATAACATATCTGCATTCAATAACAAATCACAGACAAAGACACTCAATAACATTCATAAAAAAGTTACATCCATCAAATAAGCCAAAAACATAATTAAATCAAACAATAAAAAAAAAGAAAAAAGAAAAAGAGGCAAATAAGTGGAGGCTAAAGAAAATATATAAAAATCAGAAAAATCACAATAAGCAAATAAGTTCATTAGCATTGCACATCTATACAAATGTTTGATTTGTCTTGCTTTGTTTTTAACCTTTTCTTCTTCTTTTTCTTGTTTTAATTACCGCTACTTTTCCTCCAACCCTTTCCCTCCTTTTTTTGTTCTTCTTTTTCCCATTATTCCACACCTTACCGTTACTCTTCCTCTCCATTTTTTTTACTATTCTTCTCTTTCGTCTTCTTTTCTATAAAGTTGCTATTACTTTTTCTTCACCTATCTCTTTCATTCAGTCTATGTCTTACTTAAATAAAAAAAAGCAATTTCTTTATTTTTTCCATATTTTCATCTTTTTTTTTGGTGGAATTTTTTATTATTGCTTGAAAATTTACGTTGGGTAGATGATTTTTTTTTTTTGTAATGTTTTTATGGCTCTACTTTGGGTTGATGCGTTTCAATGTTGATTATGTTTTTTAATTCCCCATCACAGGTCCCCTCTCTCCCTCTTATGGCTTTGGTTAAGTATATATTGTTAAGTCTTAACATACATTTTTGGCTAAATGAGTCTACTTCCTCTAAGAATGGCTAATCCTAGTATATTCTTCAACAAATTTCAGAGAACAAATTATACATTATATCACATTATAAAATAATTATATATTCTCATGAATTGTATGGGTCTATGACTAGTATCATAATAAATAACAAGGCTAGTATCACAATAAATAACAAATCCCAAAGACCCCAACCGGCTAATCCCAAATCATCCACTCAAATTCAAGTTACTCAATCAAACAAGACATTGAGACAATAGTCAACAGTAGAAATAAGAGAGAGAGAGAGACCGAAATGCCCTCTACACGTTGCTCCTTTACCAACTCAAGGCAACTTTAGACTATCTCCAACCGAGCTTTCAAATCTTTATATATATATATATATTTATTGGTAATTTTTATTTGTCTACTTGTGTTTGTGTGGACTCTAGTGGACAACATTCATTAAATTCAGCATTAACACTCAATAACATTCATAAAAAAGTTACATCCATCAAATAAGCCAAAAACATAATTAAATCAAACAATAAAGAAAAAAGGAGGCAAATAAGTGGAGGCTAAAGAAAATATATAAAAATCAGAAAAATCACAATAAGCAAATAAGGTCATTAGCATTGCACATCTATACAAATGTTTGGTTTGTCTTGTTTTGTTTTTAACCTTTTCTTCTTATTCTTCTTGTTTTAATTACCGTTACTTTTCCTCCAACCCTTCCCCTCCTTTTTTTGTTCTTCTTTTTCCCATTATTCCACACCTTACCGTTACTCTTCCTCTCCATTTTTTTTTACTATTCTTCTCTTTCGTCTTCTTTTCTATAAAGTTGCTATTACTTTTTCTTCACCTATCTCTTTCATTCAGTCTACGTCCTACTTAAATAAAAAAAAGGCAATTTCTTTATTTTTTCCCGATTTTCATCTTTTTTTTGGTGGAATTTTTTATTATTGCTTGAAAATTTACTTTAGGTAGATGAATTTTTTTTTTTAAATGTTTTTTATGGCTCTACTTTGGGTTGATGCGTTTCAATGTTGTGTTTTTTAACTCCCAATCACAGGTCCCCTCTCTCCCTCTTATGGCTTTGGTTAAGTATATATTGTTAAGTCTTAACATACATTTTTGGCTAAATGAGTCTACTTCCTCTAAGAATGGCTAATCCTAGTATATTCTTCAACAAATTTCAGAGAACAAATTATACATTATATCACATTATAAAATAATTATATATTCTCATGAATTGTATGGGTCTATGACTAGTATCATAATAAATAACAAATCCCAAAGACCCCAACCGGCTAATCCTGAATCATCCACTCAAATTCAAGTTACTCAATCAGACAAGACATTGAGACAATAGTCAACAGTAGAAATAAGAGAGAGAGAGAGACCGAAATGCCCTCTACACGTTGCTCCTTTACCAACTCAAGGCAACTTTAGAGTATCTCCAACCGAGCTTTCAAAACCACTTGGATGGTGCCAAGTGCCAACAATTCTAAATAGCTCACGAACCAAGACTAATTGTCCAAGAGAGATGTCAAATTTGCGACATCATTTGGCATATGGAGTGCAAGATGTCAAATTTGGCATATGAAGCAAAGATGACTATATTTTGATTTTAAACATGAATTGGTATGGACCTATTGTTGTAAGGGAATCTTAACAAGTCAAATCCATATTTAGTAACATATATCAATCATTAGATTATCATTTAACACTACAAGATAGGGGGAATCTTAGTATGCCTCATCAAAGAACACGTCATAGATTCACGTCCCATTAACCAACCCGAGGGGACATAAAGTTGTCATGACTACCCCATTCCTACGGGAAAGTGTCCACCGAGCTCCCCAACCGTTGTATAATTTTCCCCTAAAAAAACTACGAGGTATGAAAGTCTACTATCATTACTTGGTTGTTTCATATTTACCAAAAAAAAAAAAAAAAACCCGACTTCTAACCATGTTTTTGAAGGATTTGAGATTCCTGATCTAGGAAATAGACTCATTCATATATGTAGATACTTAGACTAGTGATGATGCCACTCCTTGCTCAGAGTGTTCATAATTGCTTGTTTTATCTCCCCTCAAATAAAATATTGAACACCATTTGAATTAAGATCTCAAATAGATGCAGCCCAATTTAGACTTAGTTTTGCACTACATCACCCAATCCACCGACTTCATCCCTCAAATAAAATAATAAGGGTAAATTACAATAACCTCCTTTGAGGTTTGTGAAAATGACAGTCTCCCTCCTTTTTTAAAAATTGAAACTCCTCCCCCTAAGCTTTGTAAACATACAACAGATACACCCTTGAATTGAAATGGATGAGTAACAGTAATTAAATATTCCTTTATTTTTAAAAGATTCTTAACTTAAGCCTTAACCATATTTAATACTTAATTAGTTACTTTATTACTTATTACATTTTTTTTTTGGTTGTAAAACTCATTATTATATCAAGCAACTTAGTATTAGTAACGTGGAGACAACTAGATAATTTCACTCCTTTTTTCACAAATATTTCCTTAGGAGATATTTTAATTACAACTCAATCAAGATATTTTCTTATCTTTTCTTTCCCCAAAGGCACAAGTAAGAAAAAATCTTTTTAGCAAAAATAAAAATTAAGAAAAAATATTGATTGAGGTAAATTAATCTTATTAATTGTAAAGAAAAAATTTCCTAAGGAATTATCACTTAGGAAGAAAAATGAATGAAATTATTTGGTTGACTTCATGTTGCTAATACTAAGTTGCTTAATATTGTAATGAGTTTTACAACAAAATTAAAATTTAATAAGTAATAATGTAACTAAGTATTTAACTATGGTTAAGGCTTAAGTTAAGAATCTTTTAAGAATAAAGGAATATTTCGTTATTATTAATCATCCATTTGAGTTAAAAGAGTGTATCTTTTATAGGTTTACAAAACTCAAGGGGGGAGTATCATTTTTTAAAATAGGAGAGGGGCACGGCCATTTCCTCAAACCTCAATGGAGGTTAGTGTAATTTGCTTAAATATTAAAACACTTTTTACTTGAGATCCCAAAGACCCCTGCCCATTTAATATTCTATTCCATCATATCTACTATGTAATTCTTGTTGTGTTGGGAGTCCAGCCTCAATTTCTCTCTCAAACTCTCAACATGTTCTCTCTTGTCATACTCTCTCTCAATCGGAAACAATGGGGTGAGTTCTTGTTTGATTCAAACAAAGCCAATAGTCGTAGCAGTTCAAGTGATTCAAACCTTTTTTTTTTTTTGTTAATACTTAGATTTGTTGAATTTTCAATAATTATCCTAGAAAAAATTTCTGAAGCTACCACTAACTCCGGCCATCATGGAGAAGTCATATCCTTCTTTAGCTCAACTAAAATATTTATTGTGATTCCTTTCCTTACGGACCCTCCGCCACCAACACCTATACCATTAACTTAAGTAAAATTATTTATTTAAACACTCGAATAATCATATCAGCCTTTACTAAATAACACTAAGGGTGGGTTTGGGTTAGCTGTTTGAAAAAGTGCGTTTTTTAAAAAGTGCGGTTTTAAAATCACGATTTTGAAAATCACAATTAAATGTTTGGCAAAACTAATGAAAAAGTGTTGTTTCTGTCAATTGAGTGTTTGGTTAATTTTAATCTAAAACTGCTGTTTCGGGTACAAATGACCAAAAAGGACTTGATTATACTGTTAAGTTATAGTGCAATTTTTCAAATGCTTACAAATTGTAACAATAATAACAATAATAACAATATTTTGTTGCTAAATATAAAAATGATAATAATAATAATATACTAAAAATGATAAAAAAAAATCCATTAATATATATATATATATATATATATATATATATATATATATATTGATTTACTCCTCTATACATTTATTCATCAAAATTTATAATTTGTTAGTTAGGAATCTTTCAAATTATAATCACATATCAATCTTAATATTAATAATAATAATAAGCTTATACTTGTATTTTGAATAATAAATAATAGAAATATGAAATCTAAAGAAATACCACTTAAGATAATAAATAAATAAAAAAACCAAAAGTAGAAGTGGTGGTATAAGTGTAGTTAAAATCTTGAATAAAAACTAAATAAAAAATTGTATATAACTTGGGAAGACAAAAGGAAGAACTTGGGAAGATAAAAAGTAGAAGTGATGGGTGAAGAAACTGAAAAAATAAAGAAAGAAGAAGAAGTGATTAGAGCACTCTCATTAGGCTTCTCAAAATTTTAGTCAAATGGGTTCTAAAAAACCCACTTTTTCTAGTTTAGTTAAAGCACAATTACATCATATTTCCTATTTTATTTCACTATTCTATTTTTTAATATATTTTTATTATTTTATTTTTATTTATTTATTTTTTTCACAACTCCCAAAATACCTTCATTTCCCATTTTCCTCTCCTCTCCCTCTATTCCGTTGTATATTCTCCCCTCTCCCCCTCTTTTTTTTTTTTTTTTTTTTTCACCACCCACGTACCACACCTTTTTCTTTTTCTTTTCTTTCCTTTTTTTTTTTTTTTTCCCCACCACCCACGTACCCCTCCCTTTCTTTTTACTTCTCCCCCACCAGACATACATCCCCCTTTTCTCACCCATTTCTCTCTTTCCCTCACTTCCCCCTTCGTCCCCCATTTCTCTCTTTTTTCTTCTTTTTTTTTTTTTTTTCCTCTCTTTTCCCCTCAGGCCTCAACCCCCCTCACGTCTCTCTTTCCCCCTTTATTTATTTATTTATTTATTTCACTTTGTTTGTTCTTTCTTCATCACGTTTGTGATTGTGTGATAATAATACAAAAAAGAAGAAGAAGAAGGAGCAGGAAAGGAGAGAAGAAGAAAAAGAAGAAGAAGAAGAAGAAGAAGAAGAAGAAGAAGAAGATTTTGGGTATAAAGAATAAAAGTTGATGATAATTTAGGTATTTTGTACAGAAAAAATTGCGATGCGTATACATGATTTTGGAAGATTTTGGGAACAAATCGCGCGTAATGGAAAAAGCAGCAGGTATGCTCCAGTTTCTAAACGCGATATTTGTGTGATTTCAAAAACACGATTTTACTAAAATCACGGGGCCAAACGACTGAAGAATTGTGGTTTCTATCAATAACGCGCGTTTACCCCCAAAAATCGCGGGGCCAAACGGGCTCTAATAATGATGATATTCCCATTTTCTTTTCGGCATTCACATAATCATTTAGATCCTCATCCGAAAAACAATTATGTCGGCCATGTGCAAAGCATGTGAGATTGTTAAATGTGGCTCTAGCTACACAGTTGGCATTGTTAATTTATTTAGTTAAATTGCCGAAGAACCACGCGAGCATAGGGCTAGTAGTGGTGACCATCTAGATTGTGTACATATATGATATATATTCATAATTTAAGCTAATAGGTTTTGCATGCTTTAACCCTGAAAAATATATAATGTGATGAAAACTTCGGTTTGCATGATAGGTGGGTGGGTTTTAAAAACATGAATCACAACAAAGACATTAGTGGAAAGAAGTTGTTGGATGCCCAAGAGCACAGCAACCAGATGAAGTTGGAAAGTTCTATCCAAGTCATACATATTAAGCACATCAAAATTAAAATAGGGTCTACTTCCAATTTACCACATACAATTATGAATCTGAAATTTTTATTAAGAAAACACGTAACTTGATGTTCCAAACTTGAAATTCACAGAAAAGATCTTTGCAAAACTCTGATAAACTCTTGTACCACCTTGATCTTCACTTCAATGACTATATATGTCTATCATCAGTCTATGGTTAAGAGAGTGAGCTCTTCCTTTGTTGAAAAACTCTTAGAGCCGTGCAAGCTAGAGAGGATGAGAGAAAACTGATTTTTCTCTCTTTCTTTTTATGTAGCCAACACTCTAGGGATTCTCTCAACAAAAATTTTTCTATGTAAAATTCTTCTTATGGCCGACCACCCTATGAGGGTTTATGTAAATAACTTGAGATGACCAAATGGAAGATAAAACCTAGCTCCAATGGGTCTTGGACTCTTAATTGTTATCTTATAACTAGTCCAAAGTTATCATTAATTATATTTTATTCCACTATAAAATATAATTGCAATTTAGGATTTATTTAATTAAATAAGATATCCATTGAGTCATTGATTACTTAAAATGGCATTTAAACCCTCCATGAAACATCCATGGTGAAATAAAGTCAAAAAGTTATTGTTACTTTATTAACACTATATCTTGAGACCTTGAGTCCTCAATTTAATATCTTGATTATTCCTATATTCTTATAAATTTTAGTAACTCTTTACTAAAATGACCGAACTCGATACTCTAAATAATCAATTACCATTAAATCTATCTTAAGGAGATATTTATTGTCTATTATCGAGATTATGGACTTCATATTAAAGAATAGTGTTTCCAGAAGGCATTGAGGTATTGTCATGCACGACTATGTTAATGCCTATCTCAAGATGATAAAAAATATAATTAAAAAAAAAAGGAAAAAGAAATATGTGTTAGCTCTACGTCTCTATTTTAGACGTGAATCACATGATTTCTTCCCTGCCTATTCATTATCAGATAGTCAAGATATCAATAACTAATATCAAAATAGATCTTTCTTACACTATTAAATAAAAAGATCTTCCTCTCAATACCTTTGTCAAAGAAGTTAAAGGAACCACAAAATCGGAGAAGACCAATGTACTTGTTACATTTGACCCGTTACCAAATTCTTTGCTTCCTATACCTTCGCACACACACTCACACAGAGAGTTTAATTAAAGTATATATAGAAATTAAACAAGTCTTTCTTCCAGCCTCCATACGAACGTATACAAAATATTCTAAAAAGCAACGTTATCATGCATACATGTTCCTATAGATACTGGAGGAATATAAATTATAATTTTTACAAGTATAGGGGTAGGAACAACATAGGAAGCAAAGTTGGAATAATATCTCTATTTTATAGACCACACCACATATATTTTACAACTTAGTAAATATCCAATTGGTCTACCCGCGTAAAACATCTTACACTTAAATATTGTATAAAATATCTCACAAATATCCCATAAAATATCTCACAGAATATCTCATAAAAAATCTGAAATATGTTCTATTAGTTTCTAGGATATTCTAGGTACAGAAACTCTATAAAATAAGAGGAAAAGGCAACGTACAAGGAGGCTGGAAAAATGGAGAAAAAGGCGGAAAAGAACCAGAAAGAGACATGAGAGGAAAGGTCTCTCATGTGCTCCAGGAAACAGTTATATTACAAATATCGATGTGGACGTAGGCAAGTTGCCGAACCACCTAAAATTATTGGTGTTATATCTGTGTGCTCTGAATCAACTATTGTTCTGTTTATTCATCCAATCAGTCTCCAATGGACTGAGAATCATCATGGCCAAGGTTTATTTGCGGTTCTGTAATTGTCATATTTTAAGTTCCTCCAGATACCATTTCAAAAAAAGAAGAAAAAAAACCAATAGGCCCTTTGCTAAAAAAATATGTGAAATCTTTTAAGTCATATCAAATATAAAACTTTATCCTGACCGAAAGTGAACTTCTTTAATCTTGTTGTGAGCATCCATTAGAATTTTTTCAAAGATCCTCCAATTGAGGCTTGGAATGTCACAATGATTTTTGGCTTTAAGTAGTAGTTAAAAGTTAAAACCAAAGCTTAGAATTTTTATTGGGGCAGTTGACCCATGACTCATGCATGAGTCATGAGAACGTCACCTAGAATTGGCCATTTCTTGGTTGGGACTCAAGGCAGCAGGATCACATGTAAGGGTGATATAACTTATAAGTCAATTGAAACGAAATCTCAAGAGGATGAAAAGAACAATTTTGGGTTCAATGCCATGTGCCGTCGGCAAGGTGCCTGTCGATAGTGCATTGTGCACATCTACAAACAGCGTAAAAGTTGAAACTGAAAATGATACTCCACTATTTCTTGAGTAGAAAGTTTATAGACACGGCAAAATCTCATTATACTTTCACGATAATTTCAGCTTGCTGTGAGTGATGTTGAGTTAAGAGACATGGATTGAGTTGGGTTAAATTATGGGTATTTATAACATTCCTAATAGACAGTATGAAGTAATTTGCATATTTTTAAGGATAAAACTTAAATATAGTTCTTTAGGTCAAGTACATTAGGTTCCTAGTTGAATTCAAATACATTGAATTTAAATATTTTTGGAAAAGATAACATAATTTGTGTTTTATTGATTAATCTAACCATATGTTTGAATTCAATTAGGGAACCTAATGTACTTGATCTAAGGAATTGTACCTAAATTTTACCCTATTTCTAATAGATGAGTTTGAACATTTTTTAGTTTTATAGATTAAGGAAATTGAAATAAATCCAATAAATAAGAGGGAATGTGCATGTAAATTGTATATATATTTTTTTTTAAAACTTGTAGTGGAGTGACACTTCAAATTATTGTGAAAATGTAATGAAATTTGTCATGTGCATATTCAAAACTCTTTGTTCAACCCACAACATTAACATTAAAAACATCACGTGACTTGTGCATGCTGGCTCTATGTTTCTCCTACTACAGCTGGTCACCTCTTGTGCATGAAGTACCGCATGCAGTTAACTTTTACGGTTGTGTGCCCAGTGCCTAGTGCCTACCCAAAAACGAAAGAATGTATCAAAACAGGTGGATTCTTAGCATGTCATGAGTGAAAAGGGTCAACGGCGTGAAAAAAGTATTTGATGTGGCGATAATAACTATATTTCTATACTGGCTGAATTTATAGTTCCAATATGGATGGTGACTCAATAAATAAAAAATTTGCATTTCATTGTGTAATTGTGAAGTTAGAAATTGTTTTCTAAACATCACATATTTTCGTCTAACTGACATGTTAGAATGATCTCTATCAGAAATCCTGATCTATATACTGTAAAATTTGGCTAAAGTTGTATATTAGGCTGAAAATCATACATATACAAGAGGAAAAAGAAGGTGAAAATAAATACATTTTGTAATGGTCTTGTCCATCAAATTTATATGCATAAAACCACGGCCTGTTATAGACTTGTGTTTTGTTTGCAGTTCTGTTATTGTAAATGGAGTTCTCATTATATATATTTTTTAAAAGAAGTAGAGGGAAAAAAGGAAGAAAAGAAGTAGTATTTCCATGCGTGCATTCGGTTGGGTGGTCCGGCCAAGGAGAAGGGAGTGCAGGGAATGAAAGGGATTCCCTTCCCCTTGGCCCAACATTTGGCTTCTGTTTTAAATCACCAATCAGCAATAATAACTACCAAACACCTCAAAGGGAAATAATAATAATAATAATAATAATAAGATTTCTTTATATCTTTACACATATCTTTACTAAATTAAAAATAATAATAAGATTTCTTATTAGCTTATTTACAAAATTAAATAATTCAATATTAAGGTATATATATATAAAGTATATTTTTATACATTTACACATATAAATATATAATATTATATATATCTAAATTAAGTCTCACACTTACGAGCTTGTTTATGAATGTCATTACAATTGTGACCTAGGTGGTCGGAGGTTTGTTTCAAATTACTATTCAAACGCACTTTTCTTTTTTTAAAATTGTTTGCTAAAGTGCTTTTGACTTCTTTTCTCTTTTTTCTTTTATAGAGTGGTTAACAACTTTCTATAGGTTTCACCTTGATTTTAGTCATGAGAGAGAGAAATGCATGGTTTTTAAAATTGAGATCCTATGTAAGATCATTTGGAGGCTCTTTCAAATTGGATTGAGATTTGTAATATTATGAAAAATAAGATAAAAAAATCATTAATAATAATAATAATGTGTTCAAGAATTATCAATATAAGTGTTAGAATCTTCTTTAATAGAAAACAAGAATCATAATGTAAAATAGATCAATTAAATTTTAAAGAGCTAAAAGTATGTATCCACATGAGTTTTAATTCTGAATTGAATTCAATTAAATAAAATTTAATTAATATTTTTTTCTATGTTTCTCTCATGTGCTTTTGAAATGCCAAATGTAGAGAGACGAGATAGTTCCTTATTTTAGCTATTAATTCAACAAATGATGACAATTAGACTTGACAGAAAATCTTAATACGCCATTTGGACATTCAGCCCAGTGGTAACCCCTCTCTCTAAAAATTGTCACCCTTTTATGAGGATATGAGTTCGATCCGTGAGGTCCCCAAATATATCGTGTGTGTGAGTTTAGATTAGAATTTCTGTTATATGTAAAAAAAGAAAAAAGAAAAAAAAAATCTGATACATTCAATTAAAATTAAAGGTTTATCTTGGAGAAAAATATGGATTTGTTACCAAAGGTTTTATAAAAGTTGAAATTTTTTATAAGTTGAACTCAAGAGTAATGCTAGAGATACAACTAATTTTACAACCAAACCTTTACAAACTGATGTGGCATCCTAGGTGGAGGGTACCACATCAGCAATTAAAACACCATAATAACATATCAGCATTAAAATTGAACCCTAATAAAATCATTAAAATTTTAAAATCACTGATACCCATTCCTACCAGGAAACTTCACCGCCGACGCCACCCACCATCGTCGTCCCACCATCTGAACCCCTGCTTCCAAGCCCATCCTCACCGCCGGTGCCCACCCACACAAGTTTATTCTTTTTTTTTTTTACTGGAAAAACAAAATAGTGAAATATCAAGATCTGCTCAATATCCATGAGCATTTTCTCATGGGTGAGCAAAGAAGAAGACAAAGAAGAAGGAAAACAATAGTCACATATTCGATGGCCTCCGTTCCATACGCTCATAAAGGCTCTAAAACATTTAGAGAATGATTTTAATAATATAATAAAACTGTACACATAGTCAAGCACTTGTAATTTCGGTGACCTCCTTTACTGGATCTCATGTCTCTTATATATATTTTTCGAATATTAGGCACTTGTAAAATTTAAGATTAAGATTTCTTTAGGATTTTAAAACCACTTTAAACAATAAAACATTAACAACAACAAAAACCCAAATTCAAGTCATTTAATAATTTGTATACCAGTATAACATCCAAATAGTCTAGGTCTTCTAAGTTCCCCAATTTGCACAGAAAGTGCTATGATGTAGCCACACAGAGATGTTATTATGAATTGTGAGTGTTGTTTGGTGGTAGAGAAATAAACGGAAAAGAAAATAAATTAAAAAGATTGAATCTAAGAGCTTTGAATATGAGGAAGGGTTTCATGATTTCATCGCCAAGAAGTGCCCAGGTGCTTGATAAAGAACTAGAGATAAAATGGTGCATGAAATTTGGGTGGGACGATGGTGGCCAAAGGGGACGTGGGTGGGGCTATGGCGCTGGTGGTGAAGTTTTCTTGTGGGGGATGGGTTTTAGATTTAGCTAATTTTAAAATTTTAATTATTTTATTAGTGTTAAATATTAATGTTGACATGTTATTATATTGTTTTAATTACTGATGTGGTACCTTCCACTTAGAATGTCACATCAGTTGGTAAATGTTTGGTTTTAAAATTGATTGTGTCTATAGCAAAACTCTGAACTCAAATGTCCAAAAATTTGGTTTTACACATGTCAAAATTTAGGATTGGATGAGATTGTGATCCTATTGATTCCACGTTTTGGATTAGATCCTTTCCCGATCCTACTAATTAAAAATCTTAGTGCGATATAAATCATTTAACAATAATAATATAATCCGTATGGATATTTAAAAAAATAAAAATAAAAATAAAAATACAAGTTCCATCAAAGAAACGAAAAACAACGTTGCTGTCCACCTCACATTTGCTATAGAGTGATTGGCTAGACTAAAAGAAAAGTCAAGCAGGGAGTAAACCCGAACGCATTCACTAATCCAAATCTAAGTCTTTAAATTAAACTGTTTTTTACTTTCCCTCTCATTTGCCATTTGATCGTTAAAACTAATGGAGTATGTTGTTCATCTCTCGCTCCACTCAAGCCCTCAAACTCACACAAAATCTCTCTCTAAAACTCACCAAAACACTTTCTCTCACAAACCCCAAATTCTTTACACAAAACCCTACCACAACATTGACAACAACGCTTCCCAATCTCAAGCCTCTAAACTCCAAGATTTCAAGCTACATGAGAAACGGCCTCGTTGAAGAGGCTCAGAAACTGTTTGATAAAATGCCTCAAAGAAATACGGTCACGTGGAATGCGATGATTCGTGGGTTCTTTATAAATGGGAGATTCGTTGAAGCAGTCGGTTTATTTGATCGAATGCCTGAGAGGGATATTTTTTCATATAACACGGTGATTGATGGGTTGATGCAGTGTGGGGATGTTGATGGTGCTAGAGAGATTTTTGATGGGATGCCATTCAGAGATGTCATTACTTGGAATTCGATGGTTTCTGGTTATATTCGTAATGGGATGATTTACAAAGCAGTAGAAGTATTTGATGAAATGCCATTGAAAGATGTGATTTCGTGGAACTTGGTCGTCGGGGGGCTTGTGAATTGTGGAGATTTGGATTTGGCTGAAGAGTACTTCAGAAGAATGAGTGCTCGGGATATTGTGTCTTGGACTATAATGATTTCGGGCCTTGCCAGTGCAGGACGGGTTGTTGAAGCTTGTGAGCTCTTTGAGAACATGCCCATTAGGGATGTTCAAGCTTGGAATGCAATGATGGTTGGATATATAGAAAATGGACATATTGAAATTGCAGAGGATTTGTTTTGGAAAATGCCTGAGCGCAATTTTGAGTCTTGGAATGAATTGGTAAGTGGGTTGGTGAGGAGCAAGAGAGTTGCTGATGCTATAAAGCTTTTCATGGAGATGCCACTGAAATGTCAAAGAATGTGGAATTCAATCCAGTTGGAACTAATAAGAAATGGGCTCATCAAAGAAGTTCATGCATTTATGGAGAAATTCCCATACAGTGATGTTGTGTCATGGACAAATTTGATTGTTGGATATTTTGGATTAGGTGAGGTTGGGAGTGCAATTCAGATTTTTGAATTAATGCCAACCCGAGATGCAACTGTGTGGAATGCCACAATATTCGGATTAGGAGGAAATGATCAAGCTGAGGAAGGTTTAAAGCTTTTTATGAGAATGAAAGAATCAGGTCCATCTGTGGACAAAGCTACATTCACTAGTGTTTTGACAATATGTTCAGACTTACCAACCTTACAGTTTGGAAAACAAACTCATGCAGAGGTTATCAAATCTGGTTTTAATAGTTTCATTTCAGTTTCCAATGCAATGGTTACAATGTACGCAAGATGTGGAAACATGCCTTCTGCTCTGCTGGAATTCTCTACCATGTCAAGCCATGACATAATTTCTTGGAATTCAATAATATGCGGTTTTGCACACCATGGAAATGGTGAAAAAGCCCTAGAGATGTTTGAAAGAATGAGATTAACTGATGCTATGCCTAATCATATAACCTTTGTTGGTGTTCTATCTGCTTGTAGCCATGCGGGGTTGATAGACCAAGGTAAGAACTACTTCGATTTCATGAAATCCAAGTGTTGTCTTCAGCCAACAATTGAGCATTATACATGTATTGTTGATTTGTTGGGAAGATTTGGACTCATAGATGAGGCAATGAATTTTTTAGATCAAATGAGAGCAGATGGAGTTGAAGTTCCTGCAAGTGTTTGGGGAGCTTTGCTAGGAGCCTGTAGAATTTACAATAACATTGAGGTGGGCAAGATTGCTGGCGAGAGGGTTTTGGAAGTAGAGCCTTGTAACTCTGGTGTGTATTTGATCTTGGCTGAATTGTTTTTGAGCGGTGGAAGGAGAGAAGATGCTGAAAAAATTTGGGCTCGGATGAAAGAGAAGGGAGTCAAGAAGCAACCAGGATGTAGTTGGATTGAGGTAAACAACAGTGCACATATATTTCTTTCAGGAGATAGTTCGCACCCTGAGTTTAATAGAATCCATTGTGTTTTAGACTTGATACACATGGAGTTGGAGATTAAAATTATAGAATCAAATCCTGCTTCATTTCAGCAAATACAAGTTCCATTGGATGGACATTAGGGGTGAGATTATTTTTGCTCATAATTTATGTACTATAATGTTCCGAGACGAGGAACTTGTGGTTGCAAGTTGATGGGATAAGGATTAAGGAGGACTTGGTTCAGGATCTGGAGGTGCTGCCTTTGGTGGATTGGAGTTGCCAATCAGAACACATATCAACTGAGTAAAATGTAAATTAGTCCCACACCCAGTAGAAGTGTGAAATTTAGGTTGACCACTTGATTTACTCGTGTTTATGCATCGAAATACAGATGGGATTATATGATCATGCTGTTTCTTAATCAGTCAAAGATATATACAAAGCGTGCTCAGGTGTAGGCCTACTAGCAGATGGAAGTGTGTCCGGTGATGTTCAAGCAGATCTTACTTCTTAATATTTTGGGATGCAACAAGAGCAGAGAAGTGAAACATGATTGCCTAAAATTCAACAGAAGAGGTCGTTAAAAATAAGGTTTTGCATTCACCCTTGTATAATTGGCTAAGATTTAATTTAATGCTGTTCAATCCCTCCGGAGTGAGCATACAAGTTTGTATCATTATCATTTTATAGATATTCAAATAATTATAAAGGCAAACATTGATTTTAGTCCTTAAAAAGTATACAATCCCTGATCCCTGACATTTAAAAACTTATGACACCTGTCCTAAATAATTTTAAAAATTGCAATTGAGTGCTTCCTTGTGTCTAATTGATAATTTTTTTTTTTTTGTCTGCACAAACTAATTGACAGAAATGGATGATGCCTTGTGTTACTTTTTAAAAACAAATCTTCTATCCCACTTTTTTTTTTTTTTTCCTTATAAAATAATTAAGATTTAAAATGGAAACAAATAAAAAACAATCTCACACGTGTTGGATTGTAGTTGGTGGAGTATAAAATGAAACACAAAAAGTGAGATGGGGGATATTCATTCATTTTTACATAGATATTGCTAACCAAAAGTAGTAGTTGACCAAATTCCTAAGCAAATCCGGATTCTTAGAACATTTAAGATTTAGGGTTAATTGTAGTTATCCACCAACAATTAGGGGGTCATTTAGAATGAAGATCCTACAATCAACCAACACCTTAATTCAAAATTAATTTGCAATGTTCACTCCACCGTCCAAAATTAGCATCTAAGATTCTAAATTAACTAATTATTGTACAGATTTATTTCGATAAAAGATGTTGACTGTAAAATTTTCATGCTCCTAAGATTACATTGCAAATGTTCCTATAATTTAGGATGAATAGTTGCCTACTATTTTATAATTTAAATGGCATTCTAAATATTATAAATTAATTTCAAATCAGAGTGTTTGATTGTAGACTTTTTTTAGTTTAGAGTGTACGAAGCAAATACTCCAATTTTTTAGTTTAGAGAATTGTATATTTTTTTTTTTAGAAAATAGAGAATTGTATCTAACCCTTGGATTTAAGAACTCTTTTTTGTTGACATGGCTATGCCACGTGCATAATTGTTCATGTGTAATATGTCATGTTAGCCTTTTTTTTTGCTGAATGTCATGTTAGTCGAAATTGCTCTGTCAACACTTTTTACTTATATTATCCTGCATTATCACTTATTATAGTTGCATACTGACTAGAATAATTTAATGCATGGAATATAATTAATTCATATGGGAAGGTGGATTGATATATAATCCTTGTCAGTGCCCTTACATATCCCCCAGTAAATTAACAAGAAAATCTCACATGGACAATAGATCCCATCGTTGAAACCTATATGAACAGATTAATTAGTATCAACACTGACTTGGATATATCAATTTAACAGAGTTTATGACTACCTAAAATAATATTAATTTAGTAAGTAAAATATAAACTGCTCACTTCTTGGCACCTAAAATAAAGCAAGGACTCAGTTAAATATGTCAGTAAAGGTAGCCAGGATGAAAGAGTACATGGTGTGAAACTTTGCCTCTTATGTGAATTCTATTATGTGAAGGATGTTACAATAGAGCATGAGATATTTTAAGAAGAAAGAGAAAAGTCTCTGTATATCAGTACAATCCACTGAAGTTTGAGTACCCACTGGCAAATAATCTAACACTTAAGTTCTCACAGAGTTTGGTTTGCTAGTTCTGACGTATCTTTTTTGACTGGGAACTGATGTTGCGGACCCTTTCTTTCCTTTAGAATCGCTTTTACTATCATCTGCTTTCTTGGATTTCCTTGTGTTTACAGTACCTTCAGTAATGTTGCTTGAGATAATCTTACACTGTGCATGTCTGCTTTGAACCAAGTTAGGATTCTTCAAACCTGAAGGTCGTTTTGCTTTGACCCTATTGTTATTCCCAATCATCATATCATTATCTGAATAGAAAGTTACCAAAGGCCAAGAGTTCAAAAGGCTGTAAATAGATCATAGATGATGTTGAATTGTCTCTGTGTGTTTGTGTGTGGATATGGATGACACTAAAGTGCATTAGGATCTGCAGTTTCACCGAAGTACATTTTAGACCCAATTTCTTTAAGGTGGTTCTTTCTCTACCTAATGCATACTAAGCTTTATCCCCAGCAAAAGAAAAATGATTTGACTCTTAACTTCCATCTACAAAGAATGGTGACAAAACAAATGGATTGACTTGTTCCAGTGAAGTCTTCTTCAAAGGTCTCCATTGTTGCAGTTAAATGAGAAAACTTTACCATTGTGAGATGTCGCTATGCTATAATCAAGTAGTATTTGTATGACTTTAGAAGTTATGCTATAGCAATATGAAACATGGATGATTATTATGTACTGCAAACACAGAAGAATATGTCCTAAATTTGTTTTTGGATGGTTTTAGAAGTTATGATGAAGGCAATAACGATCTTCTTGTGCTGCAAAAACAAAGTTGTTTAGAATTTCAAAATGCATTCCCCTAAGATAGTCAACTCAGAAAGTATCATAACTAATAGCAAAATTATGATTACTCAAACTGCCAGATATAATGATGACGATGATGATGATAATAATAATAATAAAAAAATATATTTCTTAAACAGTTAAACATTCTCTAGAATTTCATATATATGGTCTATATAAAGTTCTTGAAGGCATTAATAACTAATATAACCTAATTGCAAGAACCAAATGAAATAGATAAATAGAAAAAGGAAAATATAAAATTACAATAAAGTAGTTAAGTGAAATTACCAGGACTAGATAAGACAGCACGTGGACGGAGGATTGAATTGGCTCTAATATTTATTTTATCATCCTCATCTAAATTTTTGTCAATTTCCCTTGCTCCTGTTGATCAATAGAGGAGGATGTCATAACAGCAAGATATCTCTAAACAAAAATATATGCAGGATTTTTTCCAGGAATCTGTGAGGGCAAAACCAAACCTTTAGATGCAGAAATTGTGGGCATAATCAAACTTTCAGATACAGAAGTTGTCGACATATGTACATTTGGTACATAAGACTTTGGAATTTTTGCAACATATGACGGAGAAATGTCTTCATGCTCCTTCGCTGAAAAGGGGAGGAGGGGGAGGAGAGGAAGAAGAATAATAAGAAAAAGAAGTTAGGATTATGTTATAAAACCCAACAATAAATCAATATACTGAAAAATATAGATATAGTTTTATCAGTAAAAAAAATAGATAAAAGTTCAATAAACTTCACCATATCAGTTAGAGGTATTTCATTTAAACAATGATCTTGTATTAGTATTGCAGATTTAAATTGTTGGTTTCATGTACCCATTGACCACAAAAATTCTCAATGCTTCAGACAGAAATTAGTGACATTTGAACCAAGGCTAGTTTTGTTCCAACTTCGAGAGAGGATAAAATATCATCAGGAAAGATGCATTGAAGCTTTGTCTCAGGAGTAAACAACAGGAGGATTTTGCACTTGCCTTTGGCATTCTAGAAAAATTATCGGATTGCAAGTGATTAAACATTCAAGCAAGTCTGGTAGTGAGATGCTGCCAAGGGACAATAGATATATGGGACCTGTAAGTCACTCTGATCAAAGTTTGATGCAAGAAACTAGTGACTGTACATTTCCCTGTCGTTAATTACCTCTTCGTAATTTTTTTTATACCACAATTAATTCTGTAATCGATTCTCTAGTACTTTAACATTGCATTCTCACAAGCTATAACTTTTAATCATCCCCATTACATGCCAAACCAGGGCCTAGTTTGAAACCGGGAATGATGTTTCCAAATAGAATTGTAAATACTCAAATTTCTCAAATTTTTCTTGTTTTTTATTTAATATATTTTTTCTGTCAATCATGTACCGAATGCAATTTATAGTAGGCGTATAGTCATACAAGATAACATCAGTTCAGATGAAAGTTTATGTTGCTAATCCACAAACACAATTACATATCCATCCGGATTTCTTTTGACTAAGTCAAAGTGAAAAGGTACTATTGAGACTGAGCTGACAGTATTGAAGAGCTTAATTGAACAAGAATGAAAACCATATAACTAGAGCAACAGGCCCAATTACCTTGTCAGAAAAAAGATAAACAAAATAATGCAAATTATACCCAACTAATCAAATTCCACATAAATGAAAAGACAAAATTTAAAATAAACAAAATCTCAATCAACCACTGTTGCAAAACAGGTAGTTTCATAAGGCTATCATTACTCATTAAAAAAAAAAAAAAAAAAAGATTAGGAATACAATTGCCTGGTAAATTAAGTTAATATAAAGGAAAGTAAAAACAAAAGTAGGAAAGACAGGAGTAAAAAATACCTGGAAAACAAGAATCATCATTAAATGGAAGCAAAGAAGGTTTCTTGAAATCCTCTTGATCGTTTTGTTCCCTGACCTTCACCTTTGGATACACTTGAAGATTCCAAACAAAACAACAATACCCATTTCAGTATACAACAAAACTTGTACAACAAACATAACAAAACAAAGAAAAGAAGAAGAAGAAGATGAAAAAACCAACTTGTTTGTTCCATTTTTGTTGTTGCTGAGAGAGTCGTGTGAGCTTATTCAGCGATTAATAAGAGAAAACCATGTTATGGAGGGAGAGTCGTGGGTGGGTGTTGGACTGTTGGGGTATGAAATGAAAGCCAAAACGCGGAAAGCAAGTGATTTTTTGGAACAAGTTTGCTTTTTGTTGTGTCTTTTTCTGATTTTGAAAGTTTGATGAGGGAGGAAAGGAAATAATATAGAATGGGCAAGGAATGGAATCGGCGGTGGCTGTGGGTCAAAAACAAACTCAAATCAAATGACGCATTCTTTTTGGTTGATGGGTCCTACTAAGAAATATCACTGCACACTTTTTGTTTAACTTTTGGTCTGGCCCCTCGGTCCTGACTTCCAGAATCGGATACGCCTCCGAAAGGGTAATGTCAACGCTTCTGTTTCATTGTCTTCTCATTTATCTGATGTGCTTGGCTTCTTGCTCAATGCTTTTGCTGACTATAATTTTTAAACGATAGGTTTAAATATACAAACATTTTTTCTCTCTCTCTCTCTTTTTTTTCTTTCACAAGATATATGTTATCCCTGCATTACTCTAATTTAAAAGCTAAAATAATGGGGATAAGCATCAAATGTTGGCTGAACAATTAAAGCTAGATCTACATGTAGTTATATTGCTTTTTTTTTTTTGACAACTACATGTAGCTACATTGTGGAGTATTTGAATTGAATGTGTTTTGTTACTTTTGTAAGGGATTGTTTGTAAAGTTGTGTTTCCCGTTACTTCATGTGCATTTTTGATAAAGAAAATCGCTATATCATTATCAGCAATTATTATTCTATCTATTATTAAAATTTTATATTTCGTTAAGAGTGTAATATATATGACATAAGAAGAGCTTGAGTTTGAATCCTCCACCTTCATTTGTTGTATTCAATATATATGTGTGTATGTATCGATGATTAGTTATAATAACAATCAAGTCTTAGTCTTAAAAAAATTTGGATCAGTTATAAATCCTTAACAGACTAATTCGGATTGGCTAAATGTTTTTTTTTTGTTATTCAGTCCTATCTAAAATCATATTCTCTGTTATTTTCTTTATTGACAAGTCATTTTTTACTACTTCTATTAATGTTGTTTTTTGTCTTACTCTACCTTTTTTAATTCCCTCAACTTGAATTAACTCATTATTTCTTACTAGTACATTAATCACTTTCCTCTTAATATAACCAAACCATCTCAAACGACTCTCTCTCATCTTTTCAATAATAAGGACCATCCCTATCTTAAACAAATTTCCTTATTTCAAATCATGTCTTTTCTTGTATTTTTATTTATCTATCTTTACATTCTCATTTTCACTTACACTTACACTCATTTTATAGATATTAGTTACTACCAATAATAATAATAATAATAATAACAATAGCGAGGGAGCCATGATCCTAGGCACCCCCTCCTAAAATATTTTTTTAAAAAAATACTTAGTAATATTTAAACTTAAGTTGTGCTACCATATTGAAGGCGTGAATCATTCTTTTTAGTTTCTCATAATTTTGGGGACATATTTGTAGGATCTTTTATTTGTGTAATTGGACATTTTAAAAAATTTGGGTCAGGTGGGGGTTGGCCCTAAATTTACATGAATATATTTGTTTATAAAATAGTTAACAATTAAAAATTCGAAAAAAAAAAAAACACCATTTGAGTTTACTAATTACATGGACAAAACAAATAAAAAGCACAGTTTGTAGCTCTTATCCAGGATTTACTCTATTCCTGGCCCCCCTTAGGCCTTAACCAAACGATTAAAATTTAAAACCCTGAATTTTCTCTTCAAAAAAACAAAATAAAAAAGGCAGGGTTTAGGGACCGCTAGCCGTTAGCTTGTCCAAATTTGGGGGATTAGGGTTTATGTTTTTGGGTGATGTGGCGAAGGTGTAGTCTGGCATGGAACGGCCGGCGAAGATTCTCCACAGCAGTACGGCGCCGTATAGATGATGAGGGTGACTGGTCTTTCTCCTCCGAGTGGTGGGGAACCGAGTCCGACGGTCACACCGTTCTCCGTTCAGCTTCCGACAAAGGAAACGGCGTCGTCTCAGTCCTCGCTTACCCTTCTTCTAAACCTGTAACTCTCTATTCACTTTCTTAATCAACAATTGAATTAAAAATTGCTTTCAATTCATTTCTTCCAAAATATTTGGCAGAGTGAAATGCACTGGGCTGGAATGGAGAGATGGTTAGAGCAAAGGTATGCAGAGGTGCGTCCAGGATGTGAAGATGATGGGCGTTTTAAGATACTGGGCTACCAATGGCGTGCGCTTCGCTTTAATGAAGATACTCGCCAGAGCACCGTCAAAGTAATGGCGGCTTACCGCCAATCCGAACCCGCTTCGATTTGCCTTATGCAGCAGCCACATTGTCTTGCTGTTCCATGTAAAAATTCCTTCACCAATTTTGCATTTTTTTTTTTAATGGTATAATGTTAGTATAGAAGATGGTTGGAGGTTTTGAAATGGGTTTTAGGGGAAGTCAAAATACTCAATTTGCATCTCTAGATCAAAATGTTGTTGTGGAGTGTGTTGGAGGTTGTGTCAATATCTCTAGATCTTTGGAGGACTCTATTGGGAGTCTGAATTTGCAAAATCTTTGTGGATTCTGTGTCCTCTTGAATTATGTGTTTCTTCTGAATTATCCTTTTGGATAGTGTTTTAAATTCTTAATGAAGTAAAAGAGAAAACCAGTTTCAAGTTAATAAATAAATGGAGAGAGTGGATATGATGTGCTTTAAACAAATAAAGTTTCCTTTCTGTTCATTTCATATGCATGGCTGGACCCTTGAGTATCTCATAGGTACCATGCTTTGAAATTTTGTTTCTTTGTCCAATTTTTAGCAGGCAGATTGTATTTTCTTCTCAACCTCTGTGTGTGTGTGTGTGTGTTTTACCTTCCAACAAGTTGGGGAGGGGGGATTGGAACCCAAGTTCTCTACTTAGAGAGAACTGGGCAATGCCACTGAGCCATAATACTCTTGTCTCTGCGCTTATTATTTACATGTAGCATTTATGAACCTTAAATATTAAGCTTTTACTTTCATAAATATCACCGTTATGTTCTCAGCAAAAGAGAAAGAAACCTAGCTGCCATGATGTGGGTCTGTAATTGTTCATATAACTTTAAAAGTAGCTGTCGGAAAACCCCATATTGGGTTGAGGATCTATTTTGATTAATTTTGTCTCGCTTAATTTGTTGACAAGTGAATTCATTTGAGTAATCATTGATTAAGATCAGGTTTCTATATTTTCAGAGATCCTTGATTTAAGAATCTTGGTACTTAGATACCTATGGCTGTATTTATCTATTGATGCCAGCTGTGTGCTGTAAGTGCTATTCTAATTGAAATGCATGAGCAATATATATTTGTTAGTTAATGAGTGTGGACTGTGGAGACCCTCACTGATAGAGAGTAGTAAATGACACAGAGGGAAGCTCAGCTTTTTGAGCTTTCTGTGACTTTAAAGAATAATTTTTTGTTTTGTTAACTATCAAAAAAAAAAAAAAATTACTTATAAAAAAATAGTATATGACAGAGAGGGAATATTAATTTTTGAAACTGGTGCAATTTTGGCTTATTGGAAATCTAGGCATTATATTTGTGAGATGCTGCACTTATTTGTGCTACTTTTTTTTATTTATCTATTTATTATCTTTTGTTGCGTGTGTGTGTGTGTGTGTTGGTCAAAGACTAGATCAGTTTTCTTGCTGTGATGTATGTGCTAGTTGATCTTTGGTTATGGTTTTATTGATGCAGCATGGTTGCAAGAATAAGAAAAAAGGGAAAAACAAAACAACCCTAGGTATCACCACTTAGAGCTGCCTGAAACCCAGGGCTTCATCACTTAAGGCTGCTTGGAATCACCACCAATCCAGAGAAAACTCTCAATTTCATACTATTCATCAATTCAACCTGGAATAATGTTTCATCTGGGGCCTATAAATACGATCCCAAATTACATCAAACAAGGAAAATCAAAGCATAATTGAAATAACAATAAAATACCTTAAAACCCTCAAATTAAAAAAATTTAAATCAATTAAAATCCCATAATGTGGACTAATGGAATAAATCGAAATTAATCTGGTGTCCGCACCATTTATCTTAATCTTCACTAGAGTTTGGCAGTATGGTAAATTTTGCCTCTGTGTTAGATTGATTGGCTCCTACATATTAAAGGAAGCTTCCTGAATAAATTGATCCATTGCTACACTGTTTCTTCCTCCTTTTTTTAAAAAATAAATAAATTGTATTAACCTTTTGGTCTCTTCCCATTTTGCAGATCTGAAGAGTATGGTATCAGTTGGGTTGGCTACTATAGCATCTTGTGGTTTTGATATCAATAATGCGGCGCATGGGAAGAAAACAATGAATATATTATGCATTGGTCATGGTGGGGGAAGCTTACCATTATTTTTGGCTAGTAGAATTAAGGGTGAGAAACTATCACTTACCCATTTTTTATGTGCTTTTCTTGGTATCAAAGGTAGTTTGAATTTTAATGAACCGATATTGCTTTCAAAAAAAGCATCATACCTGCTATTTGCCTGCATGAGTTTTAGTTATTCTAACTTTAGTGTTTTAATCCACTGTGATTTTATATCATCCTTCAATTCAGATAAGCAAAAGCAATGTCCTTGCATAAAATGGATTCCAGACATTCATGATCTAGGTGTGAATGAGTCGGATTCTGTGTGTGTTTGCTATTCTTGTATTTTCTTTTGTCTAAGAGATAAAAGACTCTTTGTTTCTCTCATCCATACATTTTTGGCAATCTGGCTAGTCCAGCTAAAATTTTACTAGCAAACCAAAAAAAAAAAAAACCATCATTGGGCTAGCTTGTAGCTAGCCAAAGTAACTTCTAGCAACAGTGGATAGCCAAATCTGACAAGCACTGTAACTTAGCAAAATGACTTCTTTTTTCTCTCAACGTCTCTATCTCTGCCTCCCTCGTCAATTCTTTTTCATGATCTAGATGTGAATGAGTCAGATTATGTGTGTATTTGAAAGTAGCATCATTGTTATTTCTTGTATTTGCTTCCATCTAATAGATAAAAGATTCTTTGTTTCTCTCATACATACAGTTTTTGGCTGAACTAGATCTTGCCATTTTTTTCAAATTCTAATAACTATATTAGGGCATTAATTTTGCTAGCAAAAAAAAAAAAAAAAGCCCAGTATAAACTAACTTCTAGCTACAGTGCTTAGCAAAATGAATATATATATATATATATATATTTTTCAATGTCTCTCTCTCTCTCTCTCGCATCATCTCTCTTAGCTGTCCCCCTCCTTGCAGATAATAGCAATCATGCTAACCCCCAATCTCAAGCCACTGGACCTGCGACATCCAAATGGTGCTCAGAGAAAAACCTCCGACGCTGTGTTGGGAATAATATTGCATTTGCATACTTGGGTTATTTTGGAAAGTGCATGAGGATTGTCTTTGTCGTGCTCAGTGTTGTTAAAAGTGCATTTAAGCAAGCTTAAACCTCAAAGCTGAAAGCCCTTAGGTCTAAGCACAAAGCACACCTATGCATGCTTTTTTTTTATTTATTTTTTTTTTATTGTTTTGCTAAAAAAATATGAATCGTTAAATTCTACCGCTCGATCATGAAGGAAATGACCTGGATCATTAATTTATTATACAAACACTATCTACTACACAAACAATTTTTGTTTACATATCAAAGGACACAAACAAGGATGATTTACCATTCTTGTACTTTTTGTTCTTTGCCTTTTGAATATATTATGATTGAATATATACTTCATTTTGATCATAGCTATCACAATTATTTATTTTCATAAAGTATAAGAGAATTGCATAAAATGTTGTGTTTAAACTTGATGTGGGTAGATTATTATCATATTGTCTATTGATTATTGTTTTAAAATTTACTATATAAGAATTTTAAGAAATTGAAACAACTTATGTAAAATTTAAACGTACAAACTTTGTGAAATTGCACTATCCATTTGAGCTAATAGGCAAAATATATTACTAGTTTTAGTTTATTAACTTTTCTGTATTATATGTTATAAATATTAGAATTTATTAGTATGCATTATATTTGGAGAATCTGCCTTATACTTAAGTGCGCTTGATGCTTTTACCAACACTGGTTTCAACATATTCATTATATTTTTGTATTGAATGATTGGTAGTTGTTCCATGTATACTTGACTCAATTCTTGCGCTCCCTGTAGGTGCTGTTATTCACATAGTTGAAATTGATCCCCTTGTCATCTCAGCCTCAATCAAAGCTATGGGTTTTCCTGCTTTCTCTGTTATGACCCCATCAGGTGAGCGTGCCTTCTCTAAACCTAGTACTATTGATGAAGTAATGTGGAAAGGCACCCATGAGAGGCTCTACCTCTATGAATCTGATGCTGAGAAATATGTCCTTGACAACACAAATCTATATGATATGGTCTTCATTGATGCGTATGATGGTGAAGACATCTTCCCTCGCACGCTTTGGGACTCAAGTTCCCAATTTCTAAAAGCTCTTAGTAATCAACTTCACCCTAGACATGGCACTGTGGTGGTGAACCTTCATTCAGATTCCGAAATCTTGAACCCCGATGGGTCTGTTCCATCTTTTCTTCCGCAAATTTTGCCAATGGGAAGGTATGTTTCTGGAATTGGCAGAGCATACAAGGATGTGCTGCTGGGAAATGGAAGTTGTGGTGGGAAAGAAGGTTCTGGTTTGGGTTTTAGTGTTTCAGTTCCTTGGGTGTGTAATACATCTCTAGTTGTGTGCAGAGGTCTTCGAATAAGTGGCGGTTATTCTAACAGGGATTTGGTTATGAACACTATCTTATCCAAATCCCTTGAAGTGGAAACTCTTCTAAACTTACCATTCTCATGTTTGCAGTATATAAAGAGTGGTTTTATATTAGTTGATTGATCTTTGAAGAGTCTAAAGTTAGTTATCTTCTTTTTCTCTATTCAACTTTATTTGAAATTTAGCACATATTTACCGGGTGCTCCTTCCTTGTCCTGGTTAGACCATGGACTACAAGGCTTTTCTCTGCAAGCAACTCGTCCAATTCATGGCTCCATTCCTGGACTCTGTAGGGTTTTGTAGTTGCATACCTTTTAGGGAGAGTATGGCAAATTACATAACTGAATCAATTTTAATATAAGCTGAATGAGAACAAAATTGAATTGGTTTTATTTTATATTTAGTTTGTTTAGACTTGGTTTAGAATCAATTTTAGGTGGAAATATGTGTGAAAAATGTCCAAAAAATTTAAAACTTGTTAAGACAGATATTGATTCATCTCTATCAGTTGCAACAACTGATATACCAGCTGCAACCAAACAACCTCAACAACATCATATAGACTCAAAGGATAAAGATAAAGATAGAAACAAACCTGATAGCTGATAACACTAGATTATCAAGATAAGTTATATTCAAATGTATCAGTTATCCTTACCTTAAATTTCTCTGTAAATTCTCAATTATAAATATAACAGAAGCTCCTGAGATCTACAGGAAGCCAAAAACTCAAATACAATCTTTCCTATAGTTATACGTTTTAATATGGTATCAGAGCACTATTAGACTTACGTCAATATGTTTTCCTCCTCCTCCTCCACCACCACCACGAATTCAACCTCCCACTCTCAAAATCGGACCACTCCTATTCTCACATCCTCAACTCATCTCCAAATAAAACTCACCAAAGACAATTATCTATCTTGGAAGACCGCCATCACTCCATATATCAATGGCAATAAGATTCTTCACCATATTGACGGTACAACCGCTACCCCTCCCAAACACATTCCTTCTCCCACCACTCCCAGTGTTCTCATCCCCAATCCAACCTATAACACTTGGTTTGAAACAGATCAACTTTTGCTGAGTGTGCTAGTATCCACCATCTCTGAATCCCTGGTTTCCACCCTCGTTGGTCTCTCTTCCTCTCTTGAAGTTTGGATCACGCTTGAGAAGATGTTCTCTTCTCAGTCCAAAGCCTGGGTCATGCAAACCCGATATCACCTCGCAACCTTAAAGAAGGGCAACTCTACAATATCTGAGGATTTCCACAAGGCCAAGACCTATGCTAACTTGCTTGCTTCCATTAGACAACCTCTCAGCAACAATGACATTGTCACTTATCTTCTTGTTGGCTTACCCTCAGATTATGATTCCCTCATCGTCACTGTTACCATATGCCTTGAAGACTTTCCTTTAGATGATCTCTATGGCCATCTTCTCACTCATGAACTACGATTGGAGCAACAAGCTACTGTCCCAGATTTAGGCTTTCCCACGGCTAATCTTGCAACCAAGCCATCATCCCCAAATCAACCACACCGTTCCTTCACTAACTTTCATGATTGTGGCAACAATGGTGGTAGGGGTCATGGCAAAGGCCACTTCTCCCGTGGCCCAAGCAAGAATGGTTCTTACTCCAACACCAGCACTTCATGGCCCTTCTGTCAAATCTGTCTCAAAGTGGGCCATACTGCTCCAGCTTGTTGGCACAGATTTGAACAAAATTATCAAGCTCAACCTGGACAATCACAAGCTTTTGTTGCGGCCACCTCTTCATCTGTTGATCCTGTTTGGTACCCTGATACTGGTGCCAACAATCATTTAACCTCTGATCTTAGCAACCTTAACTTGAATGCTGAAAACTACACTGGTCAAGATCAAGTTCACATCAGCAATGGTCAAGGTTTGCATATTCATCACATTGGTTCTTCTATATTATGCTCTTCTTCTTAGACTTCTTTCTCAAAAACATTCTTCATGTTCCACATATTAGTCAAAATTTACTATCTGTCCATCAATTTGCTAAAGACAATAATGTTTTCTTTGAGTTTCACCCTTCCTTCTTTTATGTCAAGGATTTATTCTCGGGCGCCATCCTTCTCAGCGGCAAGAGTAAAGATGGTCTCTACCCCCTTCATTCTCTCCACAAAATAAAGCCACGTGCATTCCTTGGTGAACGAGTCTCTCTTAATCAATGGCATGCTCGTCTTGGTCATCCTGCCTTACGTGTGGTGCGTCAAATTTTATCCCAACATCATCTTGCAGTTTCAACAAATAAGTCTCCACCAGTCTGTCATGCCTGTCAGCTTGGGAAAAGTCATCGCCTTCCTTTTTATTTATCTCCCTCTAAGTCTCAGTTTCCTCTTGAATTAATTTTTACTGATGTATGAGGTCCTTCTCCTCACCTTTCAATAAATGGAAATAGATATTATGTTTGTTTCATTGATGACTACTCCAAGTTTATTTGGTTATTTCCTTTCTCTTCTAAGTCTAATGTTTACAATATTTTTCTTAAATTTCAAGCTTTTGTTGAACATTATTTTGATAGAAAAATTAAATCCATCCAATCCGACTGGGGTGGAGAATACAGAGGCTTAAATAAATTTTTCTCTTCTCTTGGCATTTTTCATCGCCTCTCTTGCCCACACACGCATCAACAAAACGGCTCAGTTGAATGTAAACACAGACATATAGCTGAAACTAGTCTCACCCTTCTTGCAAATGCATCAGTTCCTTTATCCTATTAGGATGAAGTTTTTCTCACGTCTGCCTATTTAATTAATTGTCTGCCATCTTCCCGTTACTCAAAATAAATGTCCACTTGAAATTCTCTACCACAAACAGCCTGATTACAACTTCCTCAAAAATTTTGGCTGTGCTTGTTGGCCCTACCTCCGTCCTTATAATTCTCACAAATTAGATTTCCGTTCCAAATAATGTATTTTTCTTGGCTATAGTCTCCATCATAAAGGTTATAAATGTTTACATCTCTCCACCAATCATGTCTATATTGCCAAAAATGTGATTTTTGATGAAACTTTATTTCCTTTTTCTCATCTATCACTTGCACCCCACTCGGTCAATACCACATCAACTCATGTTACTCTTCCTTCTATTCCGCAACCTATATCAAATTCTCCTCCAAATTCGGTGCCACACAATACCCCCAGTACTTCTACTCCCACTGCAAGTCCCTCTTCTACTTCCATTCCTTCACTTCCACACTCTACTAATGTGAATATGCAGAATCCTTGCCCAGCTGAAAGACTGAATCAGCATCCAATGCAGACTAGAAGCCGTGCAAATATTGTTAAACCCAAGCAGTTGTACCCCGGCATCATTAAGTACCCACTGCCCAAGGCTCTTTTTACAGTAAACAACACCAGTACCACTGAGCCCAGTTGCTTCACTGAAGCTTCCAAATCTCCAAAATGGCGAGCTGCTATGAACATTGAATTCACAGCCTTACTCAAGAATGGCACTTGGAATCTTGTCCCCCCAAAGTCTCACACTAATGTTGTCGGGTGCAAGTGGGTTTTTCATATCAAACAAAATGCCGATGGCTCACTTGCAAGATACAAAGCCCGCTTAGTTGCCAAGGGATTTCATCAACAACAAGGCCTTGATTACGGTGACACTTTCAGCCATGTGATAAAACCTATCACCATCCGTACTATATTATCTCTTGCGGTTGCCTCCAATTAGAATATCCGTCAATTAGATGTCACTAACGCCTTCCTACATGGTTTTCTATCTGAAGATGTCTACATGACTCAACCTCCAGGATTTGTTCATTTTTCCTTCCCAAATCACGTGTGTCATCTTCACAAGGCCCTCTACGGTCTCAAACAAGCACCAAGAGCCTGGTATTCTCGCCTCAGCACACGTTTAGTTGAACTTGGCTTCAAGGGCTGCAAGTCAGATACGTCCCTGTTTATTCTTCGATCAGGTTCAGATATTACTCTCTTTCTCATCTATGTTGATGATATCATAGTCACGGGTTCCAACTCTACATCCATTGCTGGTTTAATTGCCGAACTACAAGAAGACTTTGCCTTTAAAGGACCTTGGTCCTCTAAATTTTTTTCTTGGTGTTGAAGCACACACCACTACCTCAGGTATGTATCTCTCTCAACGTAGCTATATTTCTGATTTACTTCAGAAAACCAAAATGCATGAAGCCAAGCCAGTCACTTCTCCAATGTCATCCAGTACCATACTCAGCAAACATTCGGGTACTTCACTTTCAGACCCAACTTCTTATCGCAGTGCAGTGGGTTCTCTGCAGTACCTTTCTCTCACTCACCCAGACATTGCCTTTGCTGTTAGTAAAGTTTGTCAATTCATGGCAAATCCAACTAAAGATCATTAGAGTGCAGTTAAACGGATTTTAAGGTACCTCAAGCATACTATACACCACTGCCTTTTCCTTCATCGTGACACCATATTCACTCTTCAAGCTTTCTCTGATGCCGATTAGGCAAGTTGTCTGGATGACCGTCGTTCAACAACCAGCTATTGTCTTTATCTTGGTCGTAATCTTATTTCTTGGACATCTCGCAAGCAACATATCGATCTCGCTCCAGCACTGAATCTGAATATCGTACCGTTGCTCAAGCCACTACTGAAATTGTTTGGTTGCAATCTCTTCTGTCAGAACTTGGTATTTTCTCCTCTACCCCGCCTCTGCTCTGGTGTGACAACATTGGTGCGACTTACCTTGTAGCCAATCCTTTGTTCCATGCACACACCAAGCACATCGAGATTGATGTCCATTTTGTTCATGATTTAGTTTCTGCCAACACTTTGTCTATTCGTTTTCTTTCCTCCAAAGACCAGATTGCATATACTTTCACAAAGCCCTTACCCACGGCAAGGTTCAATTCTCTCAAGGACAATCTCAATATCCGTGAACTCCCCTTGAGATTGCAGAGGCATATTAAGACAAATATTGATTCATCTCTATCAATTGCAACAACTGATATACCAGCTGCAACCAAACAACCTCAACAGCATTAGATAGACTCAAAGGATAAAGATAAAGATAGAAACAAACCTGATAGCTGATAACACGAGATTATCAAGATAAGTTATATTCAAATGTATCAGTTATCCTTACCTTAAATTTCTTTGTAAATTCTCAATTATAAATATAACAGAAGCTCCTGGGATATACAGGAAGCCAAAAACTCAAATACAATCTTTCCTATAGTTATACGTTTTAATAAAACTAATTTTTGGTAGAAATATGCATGTAAAAATACCAAAATTTAAAAGCTCATTTTTAGTGGCAATTATGACTACCTTTTTAATAGAATATATTTTATTCAAATTTGAACCAATTTTTTTGGAAAAAAGGAAAAAAAAAATGAACAAATTAAATTGGTTATATAGTCCTACTTGGTCAGATTTTATGATATGTTAAAAAAAAAAATGTAGTGAAAACAATTAAAACTGGTTATGTTTTTCCTAATTGGTTAGATTCTATGACATGCTAAAAATGCCTAAAAGCAGAGGTATTTTGTTTTTGTGTTTCATTTACAAAACTAGTCGCAAATCCGTGCGATGCACGAGAAAATTACTGAAGATGAAATCTAAAGAAATATTAGCCTAAAAAAAAAACTTTTACATATATTGCAACCAAAATAAGAAAAGTATCTCATACTTCAATAAAAGAAATTTAACCATCTCCTACACATGAATGCAAATGCTACAAGCACATAATGAAACCTGAATAGTTACATTTCCTTCTCCACAAAGGAGTCTCATACACAGAAGAATTCAAAAAGCTAAAGAGTTTCTACATGGAAATATCTATAACTTTTTAGTTTCGGTTGTGATCAATACTTGACTATAATTTCATACATCAATTTGTGATCAGCAGCTCTAGTTGTGCAAGCTCATTTGCTGAGTAGGTATGCACTCCACTACTCAGCAGTGGAGTGCATAACTACTCAGGAGTGAGGAGGAGTGGATGGGGATTTTGGGTTTTGTTGAGGGTAGTTTTTGAGAAGGAGGAGTTGGAGTGGGAGAGGGTTCATGCCTTCATGGTAACCGGTAAGGAAGAGGGGAGGAGGACTTGAGGGTGCTTCGAAGAGGAGTCGATAAAAATTAAGCAAAAATTGGGAATAAAATAAACACAAATAATAAGCTTTAAAATTACTAAAAAAAATAATAATGATGTGTCAAATTGTGAGGGTTCAAAAACTGATGTGTCAAAATTTTAAGAAGCTAACAAAAAGTAAAAAAAAAAAACTTCGGTTTTACATTATAATATAGATATGTGCAAACTCTGTCTCCCTCTCGTCAGAGTGCAAGCCCATTTAGATAGCAGAAACTCGACTTGGGCCATAAAATGGGCTTGTTTGGTTTAATTGGATCTTAGGTAATAGACCCTTTTCTAAGGCATTCATGTTTGTCGATAGATGTGTTGGGTTAGGTTGAATTTCAAGTATTTTTCATCTTAACCCTATCTCCTCGAGTTGAGAATGCCCAATCGGGCCAACCTACTCATTATAGTTCTAAAAACCCATTAACCCATATTCCAATTTGTCATCCATGGACTTGTACTTGTATCTCTTCGGTTAAAACAAAACTTGTAGTTGTAGATGAGATAGGGTTTTCAATTAGGGGATTTGTGTGGTAATAAGAGAAGAAAAGGAAAAGGAAACAAAATAAATATAAAATAGAAAAAACAAGAAAAGAAAAGGAGAAAAGGTTAAACATTTTTTTTTTCCTAATGTGAATGATTTGTATTTATACCAATGTAGTTTATTAAAAATTTAAAACTAAATCACTTAAAAAAACAAAAACCCTATTTTTGAAGTCGGTACTTGAAAGGCTTTTAAAGTTGTGAGTCGAAAGCAAAGGAAACCTAAACGAAATAGCCCTTGGAGTCTGTGATTTTGTGATTGTAATGGCATCGTCTCAAGGGAAAAAGCGATTGACCCAGGGCAACGACAACGAGCAGTCCCTGATCTCTAGGGTTAGCCGCACCGTGTCCCAGTCCTCCATCGTCAACCACACCAAGCGCGCTGCCTCCGAAGCCACCTTCGTCTCCAAGAAGCTCCTCCGTAGCACTGGCAAGGCCGCCTGGATCGCCGGCACCACCTTCCTCATCCTCGTCGTCCCACTCATCATCGAGATGGACCGCGAGCAGCAACTCATTGAATACGAGCACCAGCAAGCCAATCTCTTCGGCGCCGCTCCCAAGTAACTCCGCCTCTACTAGGGTTTCGAAAATTCTCATGTCTGTTTTGCCTTCGCAATTTTCCTTTTTTTTTTTTTTTTTTTTTTTAATTAGGGTTTCGAAAAGTTCAGACTTAGAGACAGATACAGAGAGAGCAATCTTTAATTTGGTTTCTTTTTCCTGATTCTCTCTTTAGTATTTTTCTATTATGCGGATTGCGGAGTTATTAATTTTTATTATTATTTTTGGTTAATTTGATATGTTATGCTGTTTGGTTGCTCAGAAAACAGTAAAAGTAAATCAAGAATTAAGGCTAATAATAAATATGTAGTTGCTGTGTGATTAAACCTTATCAATGTTTGGAATTTGCAAGTATACTTATTGCATTAATAATTTGTTCTTGATGATGCTCTGTGATTCAATGATGGTAAAATTAGTTGTTATGGTCTATCTACAAAAAAATTGAACTGTAGGTAATTCATTAGTTGTGATTCCTTTCTAATTATTTTGTTTCTTTGTTTTAAGATGAATTGAACTTCTAAGTTGGGAAATTACTTCTCTAGATGCTTTTACAAGAGGTTTAAAACTATTTAGCTCAAGTAATTGTCCTGAATTTGGAGAAGATCATAATAGAAACAGTTTTGAGATTGAGTCTATTAACTATGTTTCATTGATGTCTATGAAAGATCATGTCTTTGGCATACTGTAATTAGGGCCGATGAGCTCTAGCTCAAACAGCAATGCCTCCCTTGTAAGAGCTAGGTCCATATTTTATCCATTATCATCTATTTGAAAATGTTTTTCTGATTATCTAGATGCATACGGAGTTCTTGAAGCATATTTGTCACAGTTATATATAGCACCTCGATTGTCCCCCGATAGATGTCTTTGGCATTTTGAGAAATTAAAATAGTATGACATTTACACCATTGGTTCAATTGGAGGGATGCTTGCCCCTTCCAATTCGGAACTTGGAAGTTTGTCTGAAATTAGTTTTAGATACTGGGCTAACAACCTATATCTATGCTCAAGCTCAAGAAAAATATTATGTTTGTTGAGGGATCAAATGATGAGTGATGAGTCTTAGAAGATTTTTTGTGATTAAATTATCTTTCATATCCCTTAGGGGTGCTCGTGAGTCGGTCAAAGTTCGAGTTAAGGGTCGATTCACCAATCAACCCAATCACCTCAGATTTAAAAAAATTCCAATCAATGTCGGTCAGGAAGATATAGTTTATCTACCGATTTTGTAAGGTTATGTCAATGATCTGATCGGTTGGTTATGCCAATTCATCTCTTCTGCAAGTTACAACGATAATGACTGCAAGGGTGATAGGGAGGTGGTGAAGGGATGGCAACGAGGCATAGTGGGGATGAAGAATGATGGTGAGGTGAGATCCTAGGTGTCCTTCGCTTAGGTCCTAGGCAATGATAACTTTGCTCGATACTTCACCTTACTTTGTATTGAGAGAGATGGGGAAGGTTTGGTTATCTTTGAAAATTTGTTTGTATATAGCATTTTTTGGGTAGTCTTTTAGGTTTTTATGTTTATGTACAACTTTTAAAGCCTTACTTTTTCTATTTACAATCATACTTTAGCCAACTATCAACAAATAAGTAATAAGCAATCAGTAAAAAAGTTACATCCAAATACACACTAACAATGGATGCCTAATGGATCTCTACCAAGACCGCAACCAAACTTGGACAGTTTATAATGGGATAGCATTTATACATCCGGTATTTGATAGTTTTATATGATATCTTAAATCATTTGATAGTTTCATGCTTCATTTATTGCCACCAAACTTGGTACCTCTCCTTATCATGGGAAGAATTTGGGCTTAAATCAGTGGAAAGGACTATATTTAAGAGATGGATTCCGAGTAAACGTAAAAAAATTTTTAAAATAAAAAAATAATTTTTTCCATGACTGATTATCGTGAGGGAAACCTTTGTCGCAAAGCATCTAACAAGATTATTGAAGTTACCAGACAGGCGTTTAGGTAAAAGCAACGTATAATTCAATTGTAATGTTTGCCACAACATGTTTTCCTTGGATACATAATATTCATTCATACCTTCCGGTGCCTTTAAGTTACATGGTGTCTAACTCTAAGCTCCAAAGCATGTGAGCAACATTAGGGAAAGAGAAGGAGAGATTGATGCATGCCGAATCTTAGCCAACAATTAAAGCTATTCCAAAACCCCAAGGGGTTGGCCTAATGAGTTTTATGAGATCCTCATGGGTTCAAAATTTCTAGCTATAGCATTTTGGGACCACCCCCAAGGAATTTTTCCTTGTAATTATGTGATGTATGTATGATGAGTGAACTACATATATTCGGAGGAATAGTTAGGAACTCAAAGAGCTATCGACACTCTCATTAGCCCAAAAAAAAAAAAAAAGGCTACTCTGGCAAAATCACATTATGAAAATTGAAAATAATTATACATGAATTTGGACATACGCTCAGAAAGTTAGGACGATAAGAAGATTAAGGTCAAAAAATGTATTTTGTAAATTCTTATTTAATTTTGGATTCTCATTTTGCTAAAGTTGGTGTGACCCACCTGATAGGAGCCTTTAATGCCCTAACTACTCTTTTTTTTTTTTTTTTTTTTTTTTTTTTTTTTTTTTTTTTTTTTAACATCCAAGATTTAAAAAAAAAAAAAAAAAAAAAAATTGTGAAAAATCACTACAAATTCACTATGGTGTCATCATAGATCAGAGTCACTCTAAACACAGATAAAAATAAAAATAAAAACAATTACAAACCCACACAGTGTAAACCGACTGCTCCCACCATCGGTAATCCCACAATAAACTCACGACTCCACACCGTCAGCGGCCCAATAAACCCACAAATCACACCATTAACAACCCCAACCAATCGACGACCCAATTGAGCTTGGTGACCCAAGACAGAGAAGTCATGAAAGAGAGATGAAGGGGGATTGAGTGAGACCCCATACCATCAAATCAACAAACTCAGTGCTCAAGTGTGTACACTATGTGGCCATGAGAGAGAGATGAGAGGGATTGAGTGAGAAGCCAGAAATAAAGATGAGGGGTATTGAGTGAGAAGCTTCTAAAGAGAGACGTTGAGAGGAAAAGAAAGAAGAAAAATAAATGGGGAGGGGGTTACGTGTGTGGTGGGGAAAAGGGTAAGGAAAAAAAAAAAAAAAAAAGTGTAGAATTTTGAAAATTTGTTAGTGCAAGTCTATGATATTTTTTATAGTAAACATTAATTTAAAGCACAACGTAATATTTTATTTTTATTTTTATTGTTCATATTAACGTTGAGAATGAGAATTTTTATTTATTTTTGTTGAGGAGTTCTTCTTGTTAATTTTGTACTGGTAGTAGATGTATTTTTAGGTCTTGTATTGATTTTTTTTATTACCGTTGGTTTTTATTTTTTTATTTTTAAATTGTTAATTACAAAATAGTATCTTAATAATATATTATTTACTAGGAAAAATGCATTCTCCAATGTTATAACCAAATACATTCCATGCAACATACTTAGCAAAAGTTTCAGTTACCAAACGCCATTTTTCAGCAATATATTCTAAAGAATGCATTCTAGCATAATGCATTCCGCTAGCATGCATTCTCAAAGTAGGGACTCCAAATGCAGCCTAAAAGAATGGCTCATAGATATAACTATTTCCAGCTTGTTGGAAGTTGGCACAGCACCACCTCACTAACATTGATGAAGAATGCTCAAGGACACTCCTCTATGGAGAGGAATGTGAGAATAGTGCCAACACCATATTCTTAAAGAGTTCTACCATTCACTTCTACAGCCAGTAAAACACAAGTAGAAGTAACAGCAACTGCAGAATATATTATACCATGAAGTCGACTTGCCAGGTAGGGCAACTTGAAGGTGCTTTATGATTCTAAAGGACCATTCTCATCAAGCAGGCCGAAATGCTGATGTATCTATCCATTAATCCTGCAGCTATATATTTTGCATCCATACAGAATGTCACAGAAGTTGCTTTCATTAAAATCAGAGCAGAAAATTTGTAAAATATCAAGGATTAACAAGTAAAAGCAACTAATAATAGAAATGGGAAGAAATGAGGAGAACCTGTGACAGACAGAATGAAAAAAGTTTTGAGACAGTTTCATTCTGATTTACCATTAGCGACTTGGAAACACTGCAGAAGTGCAAGCCCCGAATTAGTTTCCAAGCTGCAAATTGTAGAAAGAACATTCAGCTTTGAAAAATGGCTTGAGTTTAGCTCTCATAAGCAATTAATGAGGTAGGAAAGAAAAGGGAATATGAAAATTATTAATGGGATACAGCAATATCCTTTGCAGAATAGCTTGCATTATATAAGACAGAATCTTAAAACTCAGGTTTACATGCATGCCAGATTCTCACATGAACTTGCTAAGTATTTGGTCAGTTTGGGAGGGCCCGACTATCCTTCCAATTGTTGTAATGTGATTTAACCTCTTTCAAGGTGTAATCAATTTTCTCTCCCCACCAAAAGAAGAAAAAGAGGGAGAGGGAGGGGTTAAAAATGTGCAGGAGAGAGAAAAGAGGGAATGGGGCTGCAGGAGCTCCCATCATGCCATGATTCACATTCCAATTCTTTTAAACAAAGGCAGTAAAACCAAAAGCATCATCAAAGTAGTCCAAACTTTTTAATATTAGAGATCAATTGAATATATAGATATGACTTCCAGCCTTGCATGGATCTGAATTACATTCAATAAGTTATCAGAATCTTAACTAAACCCAATAGTTTAAGTTTTTGAACACTAACCTTATATCTGAGCCAGTAATTGCATGGTAACATCTGCTATTGTCAAACTCCACTGCAAGCAAAAAAGAAGGGTTCCATTATTATACACATTTCTTCAAGACTTGTATCATGCATCACTATAAAGTACAGGAAGCACAAGGAAAGGATTTTGATCTCCCCAGTTCACAAATAAATATCACAAAGCTACATGACAAAACAGCAAGAAATAGTAATAATAATAATAATAATAATAGATCAATAACACCATCTAAAAGAAAAGAAAAAATGAAAATACATGAAAGAAAAATAATCAAGAAGCTACAGACCGAAAGCTTCCAAATCCATCCAACAATCTTTTACAGATAGACGTTACAGTCCATGGTAACATTTGTCCTTGATTGGTCCCTACCTCAAGAGGCATATTACACTCAAAGTGGAAATTGGTTATGATCAAGAGAGCAAAAGCTTATTTACTTCAGCAGTATAATCCTTCAATATACGCCTACAATTATAGTCGCCTTCCCCTCCACCCCCACCCCAAAAAAAAAAAAAAAAAAAAACAAGTATATATGGACTGTTAAAAAACACTCATGGCAAAGATTTATATCAAGACAGAAAAGCAGAAAACACTAGTGTTTTAATTATCTCCTTTAGATTTAGAAATCAGAATGTAGGTATTCCATCAGAGCAAGTAAAAGGGTCCTCATTCTTGTTGAGGCAGGAGATGGTCCAAATATCTCAGTAATCTAAAGGTGGCTAGTGTACTTGTGTTATTTAAGATGAGTCTTCCCACCCCGCTACCTCCAGTGGTCATGTATGACCAGTACCGATTCATGGCCCTGCCTCAACCACCCTTGCAGCAATCTTTTAACAGACCACAAGGCCCATGGGACCTCTTGCAATTCCAACCTTCCCATCACTAATCTTTGTGCACCCTTTCTCACAAACTTTCCTTCACCTGGCATTCCCCTATCCACCCTTGTGACCAGCAAAACAAGCCACCTACCCTACCACCTGTAATTCTTGTAACTCAATCTTAGAATAATCAACCCTTTCCCTCTTTACCAAAGGTACAATCTCAACCACAGACTTTTCCTAGTGATCAAAATTCCCAACCAAGCCCTTCATACAAGTGTGCTGGTAAGTGATTACACCACTCCAAAAATTGATGGATGAAAGTAATGAATTATGGTTTGATGGACGCAACGTAGACCCTTTCATTATTCGCAAGAAGAGGGACAATAGAGTTGTGGGGTCAATCTAGAGTAGTCTCGAGGGTATGAAATGGATTGTTGAGTGGATTGAGGAAGGACAAGAGCACCAATCTACGGAGAGGTTCTTCAGGCATTGCCGCAACGATTATTGGGCAGCCCATCTCATTATTTGAAAAGGTAACAAATTAAACCATCAGCCCATATTAAACCCCAAACACAATGACATTCCACTTAAATGGGCTGAGGTTTAATTTGTTACTTTTGAAATTATAGGGTTTAATTTGTGACACCTCTAAACTATAGGGTTTAAAATGTAATTTTTCCCAAAAATTAAGACAAAAGTAAACGAAAACCAGCAATCTAAAAAGAAAGAAGAAACATGATATACTTAAATTGACATTAAAATATTCTACCAAATTCAAAACGTGAATCAAGAACTATTGGGCATATAACCTAGTTGCTACTACCTGGTATATAGCATGACTTAGCTATTGCCTTGCTGTATGTAGTTGTTCCCATGCAAAACCGGACGGCAGCAGTCATTAGAACATCCCATTCCTATAAGCATCGAAAGAAGAAGAAAAAAACTTTACAATAGAACACTAAAGAGAAACTCAAATACAGTGTCACCCTTTACTTCATAGGGCTGTTCACCCGGTCTTCCATGCCTGAACGAAACTGTAATAATGGAATTGTCTCTTCAATGATAGAATCAAAGTGCAAAACTTGAGCCACAAAAATAATCGGGTCATAATTTAAATAAAATGACAAACAACAAAGCTTATTAAAATAAAACAAAAGGTGATACCATAAACTAGCAGGCCACACACACCATATCACTATAACAGGTTGTTGGAGGACATATAATATGTTCCACATACCTAAGAAGACACATTATCAGAATCATCCAAGGTTTGCAAAGCCAAGGTTTCGCTAGTGAATTCTATAATAGATCCTAGATATTGAAAGAGTACTTGTAATAGAACATAACGTTCACATCCACCAAATAAGAGGGATTCTGGGGAGACCTCTACCGTTTGATAAAAAAATAAATGAATAGAATGTTGAATAATTGACTTTCCGAATGGATACAAATAAGAGTCACTAAACAATTTATAATTCAACTGTTATGCTATTGACCATAAAAGCTTTATCAGTGATACTTAAAAAGGATAGAAATATGGTACAAAGTGCAAAAAACACACCCAAGGGTGTGTATTCTCTCTCTCTTGAACAGCATTATAGTGGTTCATTTCCTACAATTTACCAGATATCTCCACAAGAACAACCTACCATTTAAAAATTTATGGTATCTGTTTACATCCCTCACAATGATCTCCCTCTCCAACACTTTACTCATATACTTAAAAGCCTCATGACAATCCCTACAAATCCTCAGATTCTTCACAATCCTTAGCGCCTTCCCTGGTGGTGCAGCTCCACTCACCACTCCAAATGCCACAGCCAACTTCTCGCTATGATACGAAAGTGCTTCCCTTTTTTCCCTTTCCCCTACATTATGCAACATCTCTTTCCAAACCGGCACATACCCTAATTTCTCAATCTCTTTCATTAACTCTGCCAACTTCTCATATATTTCTTCCGTCCTCTCATGCCTTCTATCCCCAGCCAAAAACACATGAACTTTTCCTTGTACTTCGATCCAACTCCTCCCACCTTCCTTCTTCACTTTTCTATCTTTCATCATCTTCCTCACTTCCGCAACCTCATCCCACCTTCTTGCAGCTGATAACACATTGGCAGCAATCACATAAGCAGAGTCATCATTCGGGTTGATTCCCAATAACCGTCTAGCCATAGCCCAAGCCATGTCTGCTGCACCATGATATGCACAACTCGATAGCAATGCCCGCCACACTGGAGCATCTGGCACAAAAGGCATTGTCATTGCAAGCCTCTCGGCTTCTTGTAATCGACCATTTCGTCCCAATGCACCCACCAAACATGTATAATGCTCTAGCCCTGGTTCCAAACCATAGTCTACTTTCATCCGGGTCAGCCACTGCTCAGTCTCAACAGCCAAACTCACATTGCAAAACGACGTTAAGACTGCTAGAAAGCTATATTCATCCGGTACAAGCCCTCGAGCTTCCATCGAATTGAAAAGCTCAAGGATTGAGTTATGATCCCCTTGCTGTGCATAACCCGCCATCAATGCATTCCACCCCACAATATTCATTCTTGGCAAATTCTCATCAAAAACCTGTCTTGCATCCAAGACAAAACCTGCTTTTCCATACCCATCAACCAGAGCACTACCCACAACGACATTTGTATCCAAACCAGTAACAACCGCATGCGCGTGTAATATCCTACATTGCTCCAATGCAGCAACCTCCGCCGCAGCACGAAGCGCGCCAGAGACACTATACATCGTGGATGCCACATTGCTAGCTTTCATATCAGCAAACATCGACAGTGCATCGACAGAGCGTGAATTTTGCGCAAGTCCCACAATAACAGCAGAATAACAAACCTCATCTCTTAGAGGAATTTCATCGAGCACCTTACAAGCTTCATCGAGTAACCGATATTTAGAGTAGAAATTAATGAGCGCAGACCCAGAAAAGGGTTGGTTAGAAATGGAGAGTTTAAGGGCGAGAGAATGAAGGGAAAGGCCGAAATAAAAGCAAGGGAGAGAGGTACAGGTTTTGAAGAGAGAGGCAAAAGCGCGTTGGTTAGGCAAGGTGGGGTGGCGTAACATAGAAATGAAGTGTTGAAGAGAAAGGAAGGTGTTGGCGTGAGCGGAGATGAGAGCAGTCCATGAGACAACATTGGGAGATGGGATTTGGTGAAAGATGCGGAGGGAGTAAGACAAGAGATTGGAGTTGGAGTAGTGAGTGATGAGGTTGTTGTAAAAAGAACGGTCAGTGTAGGCAGCTTTGATGGCTTGGGCATGGGCTATGCGTGGGTCTAATGCGTGGTTCATGTTATGAATATGGATGATGGTGCTTTTTGATCACTTCTTGAACTGCGTTTAAAGTGAAGGCAGAACCATCTTCATCTAATGATGATTGACAAACTGTCAATCTGCCTCCCCGCCGATTGTCTATGCAATGTATAGCCACAACGTCGATTGTTGTTAATCTTACGGTTGACTTTAATATATCAACTCCAAAATATCGAATACTTTCTATGTTTGTTTTTTTTTTTTCTTTTCTTACACTTCTTGGTGATACAATTGACCTTACAAAATAAAAGATAAAATAAAAAATCTAGAACATCGGTGTGATGTTGGCCACTAGTTCTTCAAGTTTTAAGTCAATCGATCGAGATGTTCTCTAATATCATAAGTTGGAGCGAATTGAAAAAATTTCAAAAAGTAAATAAGCTATATATTTCAAAGAAAATAGAAAAATTTGCTTATCGAATGATAGCATAGGTTTAGAGATTATAACATAAGGGGTTTAGAGATTGCTGTGGATTTCTGCTTTTTATATGCATTCTTAACAGAGAAACTTCCGTTGTGGTCTTTAACTTTAACCCAACATAATCTCTCCTCTCGATGGGTGAAAGGGATGGTAATTTTTATACTAGCCTCAACCGAATTCCTGTAAAAAAAAAAAAATAGCTGTCAAAGCATCCTCATTTCACTGTTTACTTTGTTGGTTTATAAGACAAGAAATGGGATTTGTATCCTTCTTATCATGCAGCGGAACCAGAAATTTTTTCTTAGGAGAGCCAAGATATATAATATATTAATTTAAAAAATAACTTATCATATTTATATTACTAATTCTCCATAACAATAACCAAGACTTGGTCCCAATATTTTTGGGATTGGTAAATTGTTAATTATCAACGAATTTCGTAACTTTTCTTAAAAAAATAAAATTTATTTTAAAGAGATTTACTTATTTATTTATAAGAACATATATTTTAAATATGTTTTGATTTAATGAGTTATGTATGACATAAGAGTATCAAGGGGAAAAAATAATGCATTAATCATTTATATAAACTAATTTATTTTTAAGAAAATATACTTTGATCTAATGAGCTACATGTAGTATATGAGTAATATAAGGAAAATAAATGATGTACCAATAATTTACATAAATGTAATACAATTTTTTTTTTTTTCTAAATCTAAGGGGGGGCATTAATTAAATTTTATAGCCAAATTGATTTTTTTTTAATTAAAACATACAAGGGGAAGGGGTAAAATTGCAAAAGCCAGGGGGAGCCATGGCTCCCCCTAACCCCCCCCTCTCCCTCTGCCATGGCTCCCCCTAACCCCTCCCTCTCCCTCCGCCCTGTTACCATGGAACCCACAGGTCCTTCCAAACATCTATGATTTTCCCATCTCCAACCAAAAAGAAAGCTCCTTTATTTATTAACTCACACCCTCTTTCAATCGACTGCCATATTAGGCATGCATTTTTGACCGAGTCACTCCTCAACCAACCCTATCTCACTTTGTATTTAGTCCTGGGCTTGCATGCATAGAATGTCCTTTCTTGATGCCACCATCCATGTTAATTTTGCAATCAATGCCTTTTTGAATTCCTTAGTGTGTTTGAACCCGAGGCCACCTTGCTATCTAATCTGGCAAAGCTTATCCCATGATCTCCAAGCCAAATATCTTCCTGACTCTTTTTTTAGATTCCACCAAAATCTCTGTGTAATGGCATCTAATCCCTCACTAGTATTGGTTGGTAGTTCGAAATTAGAGAAGGTGTATGTAGGCAGTGCTTGGGCAGTAAACTTTATCATTGTGCTACGACCAGCTCAAGAGAAGCATTTACTCCTCCAACCCATAAGCCTCACCTCTAACTTTTCTTGGAGAAACTTAAAGTCTTAGGTTCAGTTTCGAGTAGTAAACATGGGAGCCCCCAGATAATTGGCATCCTTTGACAATTTTTTCATTTGTAACAGTCTCTTAAGCATTCTTTGTCTCTCCTTAGGTACCTTTTTTTAGAGAAAAAAAACCTTCAGCTTTTTTTTATTAATGGACTGAACAACCCAACCACAATACTTCTCCAAACAAACCTTTCACCACTTCTACTTTCTGACCACATACCTTTGAGAAAAGCATGATGTCATCCGCATACATAACAAAACATGAGTGATGGCAGGGCCACCATGATTCATCTTGACCCCTCTGAGGTTCTCCTTTATTAGTTCTCTATCAATGAGTTTAGAAAGGACATCTTGATAGAGAATAAACAGATATGGGGATAGAGATCCCCTTGCCGCAGCCCTCAGGATGGGTTGAAACTTTCAGTTATACCAAGACAGCTAATTGTATTGTACCTATACATTCCATAACCTAAGACACAAATTTGGTTGGAAAACCAAAATTTTGTTAAACAGTTTGTAAGAACTTCCAATTTACCCAATCATATGCCTTTTGTAAATCCAGCTTGACCGCCATTAACCTTGCCTTTGCCTTCGATTTCTTAAACTATAGAGCATCTCTTGGAGTACTACTTCGCTCTCTGCAATCCACCTGCCTGGTATAAATGTTGATTGATTCGACGCAACAAGATTGGGAAGTAGTGGTCTTAACCTTTGCACAAGGAGTTTAGCAATTGTTTTGCATACCACATTACACAAACTAATAGGTCTGAAGTGGTTAAAAGAAGTGGGGCTTTGAGTTTTGGGAATAAGGACAATGAAAGTGTTATTTACCTCTTTTAGAAGTCTTACGGTGACAAAGAAACTCTGCATTGCTTTCACGACTATCTCCAACAATTGTCCAATACTCATAGAAAAGCACAAGGAGTCCACTATAAGTAGATCTCACTATAATGAACCTAAACTAGGATCACGGATTTAGGCTTTGTTTAGGATTGAGCTTTCATATCTTGAACACTTATCACATCATTCTTTTACACCATTGTTACTTGTTAGTTATGGTCTTGGATTATATTGGGGCTAGCTTTCTGCTCAAAAGGTATAGAATTTCCACGTCTTCTAGCACCATGCACCCTACCATAGTAAGAATTTCTTTTTAAAATTAAAATTTTAAATTTCTTTAAAGATTCAAACTTTACTTTAGTTAGTTAGATATTTATGGGTTTAACGAAAAAAAAAATAACATATATTATGACAACCAACTGCAGCTGCAAAAGACCATGTAAAATCCATTAGTTACACTCAACCAGGAAGGTCTATAACTAGCAGGCTTCAATAAGCCCAAGACCTTCAGTACATGTTTTGCTTTGGGCATATCGTCCATTTCTAACAACTCATAATTATTTCGTTAACTCTTTTTCTTTCCTTTTTATTTATTTATGTTTTAGGGCTTGAAGATAGGACTTAACATGTTGATTGGTTTAGCAAAATGGACTTAAAACCCACTGATCAAAAGCTGTAAAAATAAAAAATAAGGTTTTGGGCTTTTTAGCACTTAGCCCCAATTTTAAACCCAATAAATAAATGAAGAGAATGGGATCCACACCAATTGTGTCATGAATTCATTCAGCACATGAACTGTATACAGCTTAGAGTGTCCACTGAATATTGGCCCTTTGCGGCTTTCTTGAAGTTAGCTTTGACCAATCATTGGTACATGCATAAGGTATGCAACTGTCCAATTGTGTTTCCGCGTGAAATTCATTGTCATCATGTAGGAGGGCTGAAGGCTGAGCCTGGACTGAAGTAGGAGCATCAATACACAATAATGATCATCATAATGTTGAAGGTGAGTCACGAAGCTTTCTATATGTTATCCACATGTTGGTCTATAAGTATGAATCCACATCTAGCTTCCTTGAAATGCTTGTTTATAAAAAATAATTGGAGAGAAAGGACAAGTCCTGTTACTATTGTCACATGTGTGTGCTCCCTATGCTATCTTATACTTTATTTTTTTGCATGATTTTCCCAAATTATCACAACTTGACAAAAGGAGCTTATGAACTAAAATACCACAATGAAATTACTTGTATAATGTTCATAAAATACTTGATTGAGAAACGTTTGAATTACGGTGCAGTATGAGCTAATATTGTGGCAGACCTCGATTGAGTTTTGATTTTGTCTTTTGGCTTGTTTTAAAACAAATATTCCAGGCTCCAAGATACATAGTAAAGAATTGTAGAGAGTGAGAGTGAGTGCACGAAACAGTTCAATTGGTGATCTAAAGATAAACAGCGCATTACGCATGTACTGTATTAAAGGTCCGGCTAAGCAGAGCCATCAAATGCTTTTTGTGTTGAAAAGCACTTTAAACTGACAATTGGGATGCCTGACAACCTACTTGCTTTCAAGGATCTTAAAACTGAATACAAGATTCACAACTAAAGCTGCAATTTGGAGCTTTTTGAAAAAAGCCATTCAATTCCTTACTCATGAATCAAGAATTTAAAGTGCTATTCACCGTAATTTACTAAACATTTAAAACTCTAAAGAAAAAAGAGACATGCACAATATATAACGAAGAAAAAGAAAAAAAAACACTAAAGAGATTTTTAATTAAAACTCTTTATCGACAACTTTACTACTACTAAAATTCTAAAACCCTATAATTAAAGTTATCCTCACATTAATATCAAACGGCCAAATATCCTATGACTTAAAAAAAAAAAAAACTCACTCTTAGGCATTGCACGGTTTGTTTATTAATATCAACCATTTTACATGTGCATTGCACACGAGCATCGTGTGTGCACACACATCCAATTAAGAAATGACAACAGATGTGAAATGTTTAAACAAAAATAAGTTTCTTTCTCTTATTGTCCAACAAAATTTGGCTTTTGTTAACAAATGCCTAAAATTTGATTAATTTACTCAAATGTCCCTACTTTTATGAGTAAGAAAAAGTATCATAAGTATAGGTGTATAGGGTGTAAAAATGGCTCTATACTTTGTAAAAGTAAAATAAAATATACATTAAATGATTTGTAAAAGTAAAATAAAATATACATTAAATGATTCTTTAACCGATGCCCCTAACTCCTAAGACACCGATTAACCGGACCATAAAATCTTAGGGACCATGAGACAATCAGTATATTTGGTAATTATACTATACTTCCGAGGAGTATATTAAATGCGTACTCTCTCCTCTCACAGAAATTGTGGATCCCACTAATTAAATTCATGCTGGGACCCACCACTTCTGTGAAATAAGAGATTACGTATTTAAGGTACTCCCGGAGTATCTAATAATTTTCCCAGTATATTAGAGAATAAAATAATAACTCAGATGTGAACAATTCTTTTCTAAAGTGAAAACTTAGTTTTAATTGGCCCGTCGGATGGACACTCTGATTAATATATGAACTTCCATTGTTTAGGTGTTGAATATAAATTAAGGAATAATGACTCAAGTGAAATGCAGATTAAGCAAGGTTCAAGATTTAGGAATGCTTTTTTTCTTCTTCTTGGTGGCCAAACTAAAATGCCATAGTAGCTACAAAATGGAATAAATTGAAACACAAAAAAGGAATAATAACTCAATTGAGTTGTTCTTGTTTATTTAGCACCTTTTTTCTTCCTCAAATGTCTTAGTATGAACATAAATTACGAACCCAAACCATCGGCAGCAAGGAAATAAGAGCATCTTTGAATAATTGGCCTATATAGTGCATTAAAAAAATACTATATACAGCAGTCTATCAGCAAATAATATTATTTGCTAATAAAAAAGTCCACTAATTCAAAAGTGATATGGACTATGGAGACCCCCACAAGAAAAAAATAAATAAAGAAATCCCATATCAAATTGTATCGATCATATGTATTTTAATGAAGAAATAAAATAAATATAATAATTTTCGGAAACTGCCGAATGCAAGTGTGAGATACTGAGAGATCCATATAAAAGCATTTTTAAGAGATTCTTTATTAAAATACAATGTATCATTTTATAAACGGTAAAGTTTCATTTATAATGGACGATGGAGTAGAATATAGAAAGAGATCACCACGTCTTAGCAACACTCAAATCAAGGTAGTGCATGGCAAGCCAAAGCCAGTGAAAGTGATTGATTAATTTATTTTCCCGATAGTATAGAAGATGGTGATTTTGCTCTAAAACATTTGTCTGTGTCGTTGTCAGCCTGAAATTAAGAAATGCACAACGCGTGTGGGGGAGCGTGTGTCTGTGCGTGTAAGAGAGAGAGATATTGCAACTTTCTAAAAAGCATAAAGTTGTGAGGAAAATGGAGATGCATTCATCTGGAGAAGAGGGAAAAAGAGACAAACACCACATGGCTAATAGGGATTTTTTTTTTTTTATAAATATAAAAAAAAAAAAAAAAAAGCCAAATCCCATTAGTCCACTTTTTTTTCTTTTTAATCCTTCCAAAATGACAAACATTCATTCTTACAATTTTAACTTTTGTAAACACTTTTCTTAATTCATTCTTCCCTTCTAAATGCTTACCTAAACTGTAAGAAATTAAGAGCAATCCCCAACATTAAACCCTCTCCACACTCTCTCTCTCTCTCTCTCTCTCTCTCTGCAAGTTCTATCCACCACAAAAACCCATTTCCTTTAACTAAAAGCAAAAAATAATATAATTGTAGAAAGAATCTACCTCAAAAGAACTTTGCCTCTTTAGAACCTCATCTTCTCCTATCAAAAATCTGCACAAAATACCAAATTTAAACCAGTCACAACATTAGAAACATAAAAAAGCAAGCAAAAAAAAATCCACCTCATGTTCCACATACACATACATACCATCATGTTTCTTCATCAAATTTCTAGCGAACAGTAAACAAATAACTAGAAACCCCACTCCTGCTGCACCTCCTAATATTATAGCCACTGTCTTTCCAGTATTTCCCCCTGTCCCTACATTCATCAAAAGAAATCTCACATCAATAAATTACTAATAAACTACACTAATATATAAAACAACAGTAATTAACCACAAATCTCGCTTCGGATTAGGACAAAACAAAAGAGTCCCATTCCATACACTAACAAATATTCCATTTTAAGAGAGAGAAAGATGTTAACTTTACCCGATGAAGATGAAGAAGATGAAGAGGAGGATGAAGATGATCTTCTAGGAACCCCATTTGGGTAATAATTATAACTAATAAAGCATTTATGCAAATAGACTTGGCCTGAAATAGAGCTCCCACATTCAACCTGAGCTCTCTGCACTGCGCTTTTCACACAATCCCCACAATCTGAGTCACCCAAATCCCCTTCACACTGAGCCAACATATACACAGCTTGATAGCTCGTGGTGTAGAAGCCATGGCCACTAAGGACACCATTTTCCAAAACAGAAAACGCTGTGTCCCTCCTCTCCTGAAACCCAACTCCGGCAACGTTGGTTGCCCCGCAGGTTTTGTAGAGTAACTCGTAGCCTGAAATCTGAGCAAACCCAGAAACCTCATAGAGAATGTAACAGCCAGAGAGCTGGACTCTAGCGGCTACGGTTTTGCCACAGAGAGAGTCAGACATTTGGGGCAGCTTGCTGACACAGTTGTAACATTCGGCATTACTAAGGTCCCCTCTGCATTGGAAGAGACCCGAGATGGTGGTTTGGCCAGAGCCAGAGGTGGCCTTGAAGTATTTAGCCTTGGAGGACTGTGAAACCAAGGAACTAAAGAGTGCTGAGAGTGTTTGAGAGTAAACCCCAGTTGGATCTGAAAAGGACTGCTTTGCACAACCCCTGTAGACAAAGGTTGTGTAATCAGAGCCAGAGCCAGAGCCAGATGCAGATTCTGCAAGTGGGATAAGCTCAAAATTAGTAAGGAAAATCAGAGAGAATAGGAAAAGGAAAAAGGGTTTTGAGGAAAAACCCATTTGGGGTAGTATTGATGGATCAAATCATGGCAGGTTTTTTCTTTTGGGGGTTTTGAGAAGTGGCTCTTGGTTGAAACTGAGGGAAAGATTGTGAGGGTCTGTTTTGATTCTTTGATTTCTGCTGCTTTTTGCTCAAAAAGGGTTTGGATTTTGGTTTTTTGGTTCCGTGGTGTGCTTGGGGATTCACTTTAGCTTTAGATGTGTAGAAGGTGCGAGGGCACTGGCGGTATGCGCTATACCTCTCCACAAAACAGTACACTACAGTGTACAATTGATAAAAAAGATATTATTATTTTTTAGGAACTATTTCTTTTGTGTTTAATAATCACATTTTATTATTTGAAGAGAGATTCAGTTCAGAGAATGAGAACAAAAGATCTTTTTACTAATGCTCAAAGCTTAAAGGTCAAAAAAAAAAAAAAAAAAAATTCTGGCATGTAAGGGAGGTGTGGAGGGTGTGAATTCAAAAGAATCTGATTTTGTGGGAAAGAAGTGTATAGCTTTGACTGAAGTACATCATACCTTGGGCTACGGTTTGAACTTTGAACCTTGAATTGAACAATGGGATAATAATTGTTTACTATTATTTCTTATTCTCATTTATGTTTTAGAGTACAGGAGGCCTTGGGTCCAAGAAACAGTTGATGCCATTAATATTTGGAGCCTAGCATTTGATCAAGAATATGCTACTTGTAGAAGCACCTCATGACAACTACATGAATCATTTATAACTGGTACATGCAGTTGGGTTAAATATTAAACAAAGTTAGGTAGATTGATTTTGGATAGATTATTGCTAAACCTTTCTTGATTCATTTTTTATTGTTCATTTTGAAAGAACCAATGTCCAACAGAAAGATATTTGGTAAAAATTAAGGTTTGAAATTTGAATTGCGTATGAATTTTGTGTGTTTTTTTAATGCAATCCTTCGAGTGAATGTTACTTTATACATGGTAGACTGGTAGTAGCAAGCAAGCACACAACAAAAATGAGTTTAGTTTTTTTTTTTTTTTTTTGGTACTCCCTCTCGTTTTATATCAATGGTTTGAACTTTCAAGTGGTAAAATTATTAAAGTAGAGAAAGTAAAGGAACAGACGTTTAGCTGTATTCACTATTATAGCAGTCAGATTCTCTTAGTTTCTTTTTTGTTTCTTTATCTTCCTTTGGTCATTTCTCTCAATATTGGAGCATTGAAATTAATGGTTGAAATAAGATTGGTGTCAATAATTAAGCATGGGATATCATTATCTTGCCTATGCCTTTTTTTTTTTCTTTTGTTTTGTTTTTGGAAATCTGTCTTTTACCTCCATGAGGTTTATTGTAATTGCACTAAGGTTTTGAATTGTAAACTTACTTTCCTTACTTTTCAAAATAAATTGTATTCACCTCCTTATAACTTAACATTCTTACATTGACTAAAATAAATTGTTAAAATATCATTTTAGTCTCACTTTTTTAAAAGCAAATTTTTCATTTTATCCTCCATTTAAAAATTACTCATTTCCAATTTTAGCCTTCACGTCAACCAAATTCAAACAATCAATTTGAGAGTTTTGGTTTTCTTTCTAAACCCATTAATACTCTCTCTCTCTCTCTCTCTCAAGCCCTAACTCCCTCCCTCTAAACCCACCAGCAATCTTTAATCTCTACTCACTCTCACAATATTCTCTCTCTCTCTCTTAAATTTCAAGCCCTAACTCCCTCCCACTAAACCCACCAGCAATCTTTAATCTCTACTCACTCTCACAATATTTTTTAATTTTGAGTGTCTACTTGAAATTATCATATTTCATAACACACAACCTACAAAAGCATATTTAATAACGCACATCAAGATTTTTTTTTTTTTTTAAAATGTGCATTTAAGTTAGTTGAAATAATTAAATATTTGTCAATTCATTCAAACAACATGTTCACATTCTTGATTACATAAATTTAAACATTTACATATTCTTTCGTTCTTATGACATGTCATATAATTGAAGTTCATTCCTCAAAATATTTCAAAATGCACTTCACATTGAACTGTGCATCGTAATTATGTTACTAATTTTAAAAAAGATCACGTCTTCACAACTTTAAGCCCAGAACCCATATTTGAAGAAACATAGATAACATGTTTTCTAATCATGAAAGTTGATTCATTTTATGTCATACTATGTTTGCATTTTGTAAAAAAAAAAAAAAAACCTTTATATGCCACAAGTATGAGATATTTTTAATCAATTAATTTAACATTCATATAAAATCCAATTCTTATATGTTCTTCATATATTCACACTTTGATAGTTTAGGATATTTGAGTAAACTAAACACAATCAATATCCATTAAATTTTTCTCATTTAAAGTTAGGCCTTAAATTGTATTAAGTCGGCCCTGCCTCCAAAGTCTGGGCGACGTTTGAGTCAAAATGTTTTTAATGTTTTTCTATTATATCCATTTCTTAAGACTGAATTTTGCGTTGTTTGTTTTTGGAAAGTGTTAAATTTTGAGAAAATTCAATGGGGTCCAAAAGTCTTAATATATTATTTTTATTTCCTTGCTAGATTTGGTATTTAAATCTTATGGGATTTTGCTTAAATTTGATATGAAATTGAGATATTCACTCGAGTGCTTTATAGACCCGAAACCATGTGCTTCACAGAGCCAACGCTTAAGCCTCTTAGACCTGAAGTAATACGATTGGTATGGTCGAATAACCTAGAATTCAAGTTTGATCTGATCTGATCCGTAATAGATTCGTACTCGTTTATCTTGATGCATACATAATTATCTACTCCACAGTCCACACTCTCTTTCTTCTTCTCTTCTAGAATGCTATGTGGGAAAGAGTTGAGAAGTAATTTACATTGCAGAGCTTGCACATAACTTAATTGCAATTGATATGCTCTTAGACTAATTTGAGGTATTCCGAGCCTTTGGCACTAACATGCTACTTGAGACTTGAAATTCCCTACTTTATTGATAAGAACGGTCAAATGCTTCACCATCCATATCATTTGTTAATTAAGGAACATATGTAAAAAAATAAGAACAAATTAACAAGACTTCAATTTTTAATTCAAACTACTCTCTCTTATTTACTAGAAATACTCCCAAGTGATATTAGCATGAATCACCAACATCTGTACGCGAAAATCCTTCCCCCTAAACACGACCCTTAAACTTAGGAAATTGCTGTCGAAGGTGAACTGCATTTTCTCAAGTGACTTCCGCAAGAGACAGTTCTTGCCAATGAACCAATATTTCCTTTTTGTTCTCTGGTTTAACACTGATTGTGGTCTTACACACTTGGAGATAAATTCTCTATTTTGAAATTGATCAATGACAACTGTGACTGCACTGAAACATGTTTCCCAAATTTTTATTTCAGTAAGGAGACATGAAAGACTGTTGGAACTCTAAATAGCCAGTATTTTGTTATCCATACTAAAATCTTTGTTAATCTTATATGAGTTTGGGTCATATAAATAAGTAAATAAATAAATACTGGACCCCAAAAACACTTGGACTTGGGCCGCTTTAGGCGATAGAAAAATGGGCCTTAAACTCCATATTCAAATTAGAACAAACACATTTGGCCAACTAACAAAAAAAGGGTCAAATTACTGATTGGGTGCTATACAGTGGGCTACTACTCAGTGGTGTCCTCCTACCCCCACTTGTTTTTCTCTCTTTTGATGAATAAACTATTTGTATTAAGAAAAAGAGGGGGGCAAGGGGCCAATACCATCTACCATATCCGCTTGAACAACATGAGCAGGAATGGAGGAGATGGGAATGGCACCAAGACCGCTACAAAATGGGGCCCAAGCCGCAAAAGAGTGGGCAAGAGTATTAGCAGCTCTAAGAACATGAGAAAAGGAAATACATGAAAAAGATAGAGCTAATACATTGATATCATTGATGATATTTGAAATTGACCAATGAGGAGAGGTGGCTGAATTCTGTAAAGAGCTGATGACTTGTAGAGAATCTCCTTCAAAAATGATGGAATCCAATCCGGATGCAAGAGCACTAGAAACAGCAAAAAGAGCAGCTTTGGCCTCTGCCCAAAGAGAGTCACCATGAGAGTCAGCACTAAGCCAAGCATGTGTAATCCTACCCATATGATTACGACAAATAGCAGCCAAATAGACTTGATTTGGTCTTACAGCAGCATCAAAGTTTATCTTATGCCAACCAGGAGGGGGAGGTGACCATGGTTTGTGGGTGGGGATGGTGGTATGTTGGCTGGAGAATTCCCAAGCTTGTTGGTGGAAGAGGAATGTTTTGAGAATTTCATGGGGAAGGTGTGGTGGTGGGGAGGTTGGAGTGATAGTTTGGGAAGTAGTTGATGCTGGAGAGGGATGGATACTCTTTAGCATTTTGTTTCTATGAAACCAAACTTGGTCACATATAACAGAAGCAAGTAGAGTAAATGATTGGGCCTCCTGTAATTGGAGGTTTAAGTGCTGTCCTGGGTTGAGTATGAAGGCAACCCAGTCAGAAATAGAGGTGAATGGGAGACGGTTTGGGTGGATAGGCCATGGAGAGGTTAGCCAGATGGATTGGGTGATGGGGCATTGGGTGAATATATGGAGTGCAGTTTCAACCTGGGCATTGCATAAGTGGCATGTAGTGTCTATAGCTGGGATACGGGCTGCTAAAATGGCTTTTGTTGGAAGGATGTCCCATGCTAGCTTCCAGAGAAGGATTTTGTGGCGAGGACTGATTTTGGCTTTCCAAAGGGAGTTCCAATCCGATTTTGGAAGGGGGCCAGAGGTAGTAAATCTCTCATTTTGGTCAGTGAGGTAAGCTGATTTCACTGAGTGTATGCCATTACTGTTAGGGACCCAACATAATTTATCAAGTTGACTGGTGGGAGAGAGGTGAATATTTAGAATTTTGGAGGCAGTGATTGGGTCAAAGAGAGTGGAAATTTTACCTCTATCCCACTGGAAAGTATCAGGGATGATAAGATCAGCTACCCTATGGATGGAAGGATGAATGTTTGTAGGAGCTGGTGGGATGAAGTTGTCAAGTGAGGGAATCCACGGGGACTCCCATATAGCCGTGTGTTGCCCATTACCAATCTTTGTGCATAACCCTTTCCTAAGAAGAGATCTTGATTTTAAGATGCCTTTCCAAAGCCAAGAACAATTCTGGGATGGGATTATCTGCATAAAAGGAACTCCCTTGAGGTACTTAGATTTCAACAAGGATACCCAGGCTTTATCTTCATCTACTGCCAGAGACCACCCAAGCTTTGAAATTAAAGCATAATTAGTGTCTAAAGATCTGCGGAGACCAAGACCTCCGTAGCTTTTTGGTTGACATATAGATTTCCAAGATTTTAAGCACATATGATTTTTCCCTGGGCTAGCTCCCCACCAAAATCCACGGAGGGAGGAATCAATTTTTTTGCAAATAGTCTTGGGAAGAAGCAGGGAGGACATGGTATAGGAAGGGATTGAAGCAGCAACATTTGAGATGAGAGTAGTTCTAGCAGCTTGAGAGAGGAGTTTGGTTTTCCAACCAGCCACACGGTTCTGGATTTTTTCAATCAGGTCTTGGAAGGAGGATGATTTGGCTCTATTTAGTTCAAGAGGAAGACCAAGGTGTTTTGTAGTGGGACTGGATTTTTTTAAATTAAGAAGATGGCAAAGATTGGCTGATGTTTGCCCCGTAGTGTTCTTACTGAAGATGACACCTGATTTGCTGTAATTAATCTTTTGCCCTGACCAAGCTTGGTAAGAGGCAAGGCAGTCAAGAATGGAGCGTGCACTTGAAGGGATGGCCTTTGAAAAAATGAGAAGGTCATCTGCAAATTGTAGGTGGGAAATTTGAGGGCAACCGGGGGAAATTTTAATTCCTTTTAATGAACCAAGGGATTCAGCTCTTTGGAGAAGTCTGGAAAGCACATCAGCACCAATAATGTATAGAAAGGGAGACAGGGGGTCACCTTGGCGGAGGCCTCTGGAGGATTTGATGTTGCCGAAGGGACTGCCATTTATAAGGAAGGAAAATGTTGGAGTTGATATACATTGGCTGACCCAATTTATCCACGTAGAGCTGAAGCCATGGAGACGGAGAACATTAAGTATGAAGGGCCATTCCATTGTATCAAAAGCCTTCTCAGTATCTATTTTAAGAGCCATCAGACCCACAAAACCACTCTTTCTTTTCATTGTGTTCAGAACTTCATGGGCAATGATGGAGTTATCTTGGATTACTCTACCAGGAACAAAAGCAGATTGCCATGGGGAGATAACTTTATGGAGAAGAGGCTTGAGTCTTGCAGCTAGAATTTTCGAAATGATTTTGTATATGGTGTTGCAGAGACTAATTGGACGAAATTGGTTTACCTTGGCTGCTTTATCTGACTTTGGAATGAGAGTGATGAAGGTGCGATTGATCTCTGTGAGAATGTGACCTCTTGTGAAAAAACTGGTGATTGCTTCGATGAGGTCATGGCTGATGATCTCCCAGTAATGCTTGTAGAAAAGAGCTGACATGCCATCCGGTCCTGGAGATTTATCTGATCCAAGGCTGAACAAGGTTTGTTTGATTTCATCTGCACTAGGAATTGCACTCAACAAAATATTGTCCTCATCTGAAATCACTGGAGAAATTAAATTGTCAAGGTCATCTGGAAATTGGGGATTAGAAGAAGAAAAAAGATTTTGAAAAAATTGGACAAAGCAATCGCCAATCTCATTTCTGTCAGAAAGCCACTCATTGTTGTCATTTTTGAGAAAATCAATAGCATTTTTCCTTCTCCTAATAATGGTAGATACATGAAAAAATTTGGTATTAAGATTAGGACTTGTTAACCATTGGACTCTAGACTTTTGCTTCCAAAGGAGATCTTCCCTTCTGAGATTTTCGTTGAATTCCCATGTGAGAGTTTTTTCTTTTTGTAGGTTGGCTTCTGTGGGGGCAAGTTGCTGGATAGAATTGATGGCCTCTGAGAGAACTTTGTTTCGGGTTTGGAGCTGGCCAAAACAGTGCTTATTCCACCAGATAAGATCATTTTTTGAAACTTTGAGCTTTTTGACAAACTTGTATAGAGGGGATCCAAAAACTAGGCAATTCCATGCATCTTTAATGACTTGGGTGCTGCTACCATCTCTGGTCCACATAGCCTCAAAGCGGAAGGGCTTGGGGGAGGAGGAATCAATGCCATTGGTGTTGAGGATGATTGGGTTGTGGTCGGATGTGGTGGCAGGGAAATGGTAGACAGAGGCTTTGGGGAAAGTGGAGCGCCATTCTGAATTGGAGAAAGCTCTGTCGAGTCTTTCTTTAATGTTGGCAAAATTTTGGCGTTTGTTTGTCCATGTGTATGGATTGCCTGAAAAACCCAAGTCAATGAGTCCTTGTTGATTCACCAGAGAATTGAAGCCATTTGATGAGGAGGTTGAAAATGGTCTGCCACCTTTTTTATCAACTTGAAGAAGAATTTCATTAAAATCACCCATGCATAGCCAGGGACCAGAAAAAGAAGATGCTGTTTGATGAAGTGATTCCCAGAAAATTCTTTTCATTTTTTTGTAAGGAGGGCCATAGATAGCCGAGAGCATCCAGGGTAAATTGGGTGGGTCAGAGAAGACAAGGAGATTAATGAGGTTTTGATTTTGAGAGGTTGGTTCAATATCTACCCCAGGTTTCCAACAAAAACAAAGACCGCCAGCAGAAACAATAGGCGGGACAAAAACAGCATGAGTGAAACCAAGAGAAGAAGTAATTTCAGTCATGATTTCAACTGAGGATTTAGTTTCCATAAGGAATATACAATCCGGATTATTTAATCTGACTAGAGCTCTGAGGGAACGAAACGCCGCAGGCCGAGCTAAGCCTCGACAGTTCCAAGAGAGAACTAACATTGAGGGGTTGGGGGCATGGGGTGACCCGCCTCCTCAGTCATAGAATTTGGATTAATTGGGATGTCTTGTGAGCATGGGGGATGAGTAAGATTCAACCGGGCTTGTGGGAATTCTGTTTCTTGCCAATGATTTGAGTCTTGGTTTTTTTGGTGAGACTGTGGCTCGAAGGTGTTTGGGTGGTGTGGGCTTAGTGTTGCTGATCAAAGGACTCAATTTAATTTTTTTGGTTTGGGTCAATGTGGGGCTGATTGATTTCCTTTTTTGGGTTGAATTTGTTTGTGTAATGGGCTTGTCAAGAAAGGGTAGACTTGTTGGGCCATTTTCAATGAGTTCAATACTACATGAACTTGGCCCACTGCATGTACTTGGCCCACTTAAGTGGTTTGGTCCAATAAAGGATCCGGATGGTTTATTTAAAAAGGCAGAAGAAACTTTGAAAAGAAGAAAGGCTTCAGTGAGGATAGAGTTGGGATCTGTGTTGGGGGTGGGTTGAGATATCAGAGCATGGTGAGGGGATGGTTCAGTTTGGGTATGGGTTAAGTGTGGCGGTTGAGAACTGACAGGTATAGGGAGTGGGTTGTTTGACTGCTGGAGATTATGGGTCAGCTGACTAGTGGAGAAGCTTGTGTCAGAGCACGTGGTGAGATTTCCAAGATCCAAAGTCACGTGAGGGTCGGCTTGGATGGGGAGGTCGGAGGTCATGCCGAGGTGTTCAGTGGTGGCGGTTTTGGGGAAGAAAAGGGGGTTTTTCTTTGTTGGGCTTTGAGATTTCGGGGTGGAGATCGGGGTTAAGGATTCCTTGGGCTCACCACCGGATATCAGGCCGTGATGACCTAAGGTGACAGTATTGGGGTTTTGTTGTCTATGGGTTTGAGGTAGAGAGTATGGCGGAGTGGAGGTATGGGTTGAGGAGCTTTTGGGTCCACCGCCGGAGATCGAGTTGTGATAGTCTGTGGTGGTGGTTCTGGGGTTTTGCTGTCTATGGCTTTGAGATGGAGAGGAGATCGGGGTTGGGAAGCTTTGGGGTGGCCCTCGGCATGGTTCACCGGTGGAGAATTTGTTTTGTTGAAGAGATGGGATTCCGGCTTGGAACGGAGATGGGGATTGTAAGTAGAGCCGGTTTTGGATGGTTGGTTGTGGGTTGTTTGTGGTTTGTGGGGTGGTGTTTTGGTTCGTGTTGGTGATTTGGGTTTGGGTGGTGGCCAGATTTTGAGGAGGAGATGGTGTTTCATGGTGGTTGGTAGATTGTGTGTTGGGTGAAGGATTCTGTGAGGAAGATGGGAGATCCATTACTGGATTGTGGTGAGAATGAGTGGTCTGTGATGGGGATTGGCGAGCTCGATATTCATAGTCTTGAGAAGCAGATTTTGGTCTGGCTATGATTTCTGTCAATCTTGAAGATTTTTGCTCAGTGGGGTTTGCTTGGATCCATGGTCCATAACCTTTGGGACCAATATCCCATTTCAGAGCTAGATCAGAGGGGGGATCAAAGTTGCAGTCAATTTTGAGGTGTCCTAGACGACCACAGTGGAAGCAGAAATCAGAGAGCCTCTCATATTTGAATTCAAACCAAGCATCAGGATGGGGGCTTTGATCCATGAGGAAGCCACACTTGAGAGGAGCATAAGCTTCAATTTCAACTTTCATTCTCAGGTATTTCCCTACAGTAATAGTGCCAGTTTCATTGATATCTATTTTGAGGAGATTTCCCACATGGGCACTGATGCGTTTTGCATTTTCCTCTGTCATGTAATCTATAGGGAGATTGTGGACTTGGATCCAAAAGCTTGTTGTGGAGAAATCTAGATCATGGGGGAGGGTTCCTGGGATCCAATGTTTGAGAATAAGATGTTTTCCATCTATATTCCAAGGGCCAGAAGAGATTGTGTGTTGCATGTCATTTTCTGATGTGAAATTTGAATAGGAAGGTGTTTTGACCCAGGGAGGCAATGGATAATCCGTGGTTGTTTTTCCAAGCTTTTTGTATGATGGCAATGACTTTGTTGTAGTTGACATCTTTGGCCGAAATTATCTTGCCAATGAGAGTGTGTTTGGAGAGGTTTTCTGTGGTTGTGGGATCAGGTTTGAGAGATATTGGCTTGTATGTGAATTTTTTGGTTGATTGAATAATAGCATTTGTTGTTTCAGGATTTGTTTTTGCAATTGTGTTTGATGTATGGTTTTCCATATTGATGGATCTGTGGGTTGGTTAAACTGGAAGCATTGTAGTATAGATGGAATATGGCATAGGTTTGGGAGGAGAGGTGAAGTGCAAGGGAAAGGATGAGATTGGATGATCAGGGCTGTTCTGAGATGATGGTTGTTGAAAGGGTGATATGAGTGACTGGGCTTGTTATGAGATAATGGAAATGGAGAGGATGAATTGAATAGATAAGGGCTGAACTGATATGATGTAATGGAGAGGATGAGGTGAATGGAGTAAGGACTGTAATGGTGAGAGTATGCAGATTAGTAGGATGGGTGCTGGAGGGGAACTTTATTTAGATGGGGGATTGAGGAACTCACAGGGAGGGGAAAACTCAGAGAGGGAGAAACTCTACAGAGAGAGGGGAATATTGGTAGAGTTCACCTATGACAGTTCGGCCACTTGTTTTTCTCTCATAAACTGAATATCTTTTGCATTGATATCTGATTTTCCAACCTGCTGATCATATGGAACATTATAAATGACGAGATCATCGTTTTATTGGCAGATATATGTTCTAATGATGAAGAAACAGTGGAATGATTGTTCGCAGTGTAGCATTGTGCCCTGCTGAAGAAGCCATGCGTCCATCAAGAGTGGCAAGGACCATTGTAAAGCTCATTTCAATAGCAAATGCTAGTGTCAAAGACCCTCCAATTTTTTCTTTTGATATATATATTAAATAAAAATGACTAGAGGAAGGATACACCCAAAAAGGGAAAAGAGTGATTTATGATTGTAACTTTCGTCTTTATACTAGTGGTTGGTGTAGCTATCTATTTTGGACTAGCCATTTTCTTTTCTTTTCTTAGATTAAGATGCTTTAGAGTTGTTAGGGTAATTTCACTATAGGTTTGTTAAAATCTTAATAATTCATGTTAAATAAATGGTTCAGATTTTACTATATCATCAATATTTAAAGGGCAAAAAAAAAAAAAAAGACCCTTAGGAATTGGGTTAATAACATTAAATTGAGAGTACATAAAATTTGTAGGCTAGGATTATTTTTGGATTCCATTTACTATTTAATGGGGAAAAAAAAAAAAGACCCAAAGGTGTCTTTCTACATTTTTGCACACATTTAAACAAGCATTAACTAGCATTAATTTGGATTCCATTTAAGATGACAACATGACAAAATTTGAACCATTCATTATTTGTTAAGATTTTAATAACTTTATGGTATAATTATTCTATGAACTCTACAAGATCTTTATTTTCTTTTCTCAGCTACTATAATTACTTGAAAGTTGAAAATATATTTGGAGATGTACTAGTTTTTACAGAAGGAAATTTATGCATTCATCTAACATCTTGATTCCAAAGTTGTGTGCTTGATAAATGATTATATCTTTTCCTTTTGTTTTTGTGCTTAAAATTTTCAACTGTAATCAAATTCACCCAATGAAATGCTTCTTCTCTTTCTTCTTGGGATCAATATTGGAATAATGTCTACCATAGTTGCTAATAAAACAAAATTGGACAAGTTAAATGATGTATTAAAGCAAGCTAAGAACTTGAAATGGACGGTTAAGCCCTCCTCCACCCTCACCACGTGCACGACCTATAATCTCATTCACAAACTTGAAACAATAACACCTACCTAATGAATGAAAATTTTATACTCCGCCAATCACAATTAGTCTTGTGTTAGATTTGATTTTTTTTTTTTTCATTTTAAATCTTAGTTTTTTTATAAAGAAAAAAAAAATTCATGACAAGTTATGATTAATATAATATAAAATGAACATAAAATATGTATAACTATTGCCCAATTAACCAAACCATCACAATTAGTGAACCGGGCTGCTCAACCTGGCCCGGAAAGCCCAAATAAGTCTTTAAAATCCCAAAAATCAAAATTGCTCCCACAGAGGAATTGCATCGCCTCACGATCACTCCAAATTGCATAATGAGGTCTAAAATATCGAGCTTCTGTATGTTTGAATTTATGTTTCTTGTTTATCAAAGAAGAATTTATGTTTCTTGGTCATATTTGGGTTTTGTTCTACTGTAAATTTCGGAACCCTAATTCCGTTTCTAATCTTTTTTTGTAGTGGCTACCTATCCGATTTTTGCTTTTGTTGCCGGGGGGATGGCGTCAGAGGTGTATTATCGTTGGCAAGTGCTATTTTTTTAGGTTTTTGATATATTTTTTTAATTTTGTTTTGTTGAGACATTGAAATAGAATATTGCATAATTATTGGCATGATGCTAATCTGTGTTTCATCTTGGTCATTCAGTTTTCTTGATGATAGAGAACCTCGTGTGTCTTTGTCTAGCGCTGAAGAATTGAAGTATGTCTAGTTTTACCATGCTTTCATATATTACTTGCTTATGTATGAGTTTTTTTTAGATGTGAGGATTTATCATAATCATCTTTTACTAAGATATTGTTGGATTTGACTTGCTATATTAAACCTAATATTTCAGTACACCAACCAACCCCAAATGTTCTGTAACCCCTTAGTTTCAAATTAATTTGACTATTGTGTATGCGTGTGGAACTCTTAAGTTCTATATTGTTCACTTAATTGCTCTGATCGATACAACTCAGTGATGTCATGGAAGGATTTGTGTTTATGGAATTTGCATTTAATGGGAACAGGTTACTTGTAATAGCTGACATAATTAGCAAGAGAGGACAGGAAGCAAAATCAATGACTCTGGGGGAATTGGCTGATATCCTTAGGTATGTCTTGCAATTCAAACAAATCTCGAGACCTTTTCTTTATTCTTTCTTCCTCTTTCAACTCCCTAAGCCTCCTTTATTGAGGGGAAAAAACCGTTACCCCTACATCCTCTCATTCACCATTTGTTCTTCAACTAAATGTGAGGTATGCTTGATTGCACTGAATCACGCTCTCTCTTTTTTGAACCTTACTATGCTTTCGTTGTCAAACTTAAACGAATCTTTTTCAAACTTCGTGTTTTTGTTAATTTTTCAGAGAAAGAAGAAGCACATGAGGAGGTTGAAGGATGAGGCAGAGGTCCAAGTAGTTCCATTATTAATAATTTGGCGTTGTTTTGTTGTCTAATCTGGTGTTGATTAGAGTCTTTAGTGCTTTTTCTTTTTCTTTTTTTCGTTTTCTATGTTTGGATAAAATTTCTAAGAGCTGGAAGTTTGTACTGTTTAATGATATTTCGTATATTTTCTTAATTTTATATCTTTGGTTTACAAAGTTTTCAAGTGTTTTTTGAGGGTTTTGTGTTTGATTGGTTTTCATGAGTTTAACTATTGGCTTGAAAATTAGGAATTGATAATCCCCAACTATACTTGCTATGGTTGTTGTAATATTTGATTTTGAAGCTATGTGTTTATAAAGTCTTATTGCCATTTCCCATAGATTGAGTTTTTATATTACCATGTTGTTGTGCTATTTTTGCCAATGAGCTTTAACCCAATTGGTAGGTCCTTGATATGTGGGAATGGGGTGGGGAGTGAGGTGGGTGCCATGAATCTATTGTGCTATTAGTGAAGGGAATATATGTTGGATTAAATTTGCCTATGTATTTTGGTTCGTGGTCTGTTCATAGAGTGCCTAGAGTTGGTCTCCACATGGCCTTGCAATAAGTTACAAAAAAACAACTATATTTTGAATTGAAAATTCAAATGAATCGGCATTAAGCCAAAGGATTAACTTCTTAGAAATTGCCTGCAATGCGTTTTTCAAAATGCTTGACCGTAAGATTTTTGTGACTCGCTCTTCACGGGTGAGTCCAAAAGGCACTACCCTAACAAGATTTCACGACATAAAAATAAATACAAACTTGTCACAAATCCGTGCGATGCACAGAAAAATTACTTAAAATGAAATCTAAAGAATTATTGGTCTAAATATGATTTTTTCTGTATTTTATATTGTCTAAATATGAAAATTGATAATTATTAAAATACGTTTATTATTATAGTGTTTATATATAAAATATATTATAGTTTTAGGTATTTATTATGATTGTGTTTATATATATGGAACAATATATTATTTTTATTAAAGAAAATATAATGTGTCAAAATTCTAATGAGATTTTTAATTATAGAATAAAATTTGAATTCAATTAAAAAAATATATATGCCTACTTTTTCTGGTGGTCTCATATGCTGTCATCAGTTGGCTTGCGGCTTCATGAGGAAATGAAATTGGACATGCAAAGAATTTGGAAGAGAAACTTGGGAAGAGATGATAGATGTATTGCTGATAGTGGGAAGGAGGTATTGCTAACATCTTGGACAAAGATAATTCCTTATGTCATTGACTGGTCACATGTGGCAATCATCTTATTGTTCCCTTTCTTTTTTTTCTTTGGAAAAGGCTAGATTTCCTTTCTTGGATGAAGATGTTATAAGGATTTTGCTTAACATTCCTTTGTGGGAGATTGCGAACCTTGATCAACCTAGTGGAATCGGTGATAAGAAGATTCTAAGAGAGGTCAGTGCAATATCTTTTGTTAAGCTTACATTCTCTGTCATGCCACAACATATGAGAGATAACATGGGCACAAATATATGGTTATGTAAATATAACTTTTGTACTGATTTCTTTTTTACTGTTGTATGAGGGTTCTGTTCCTCACTTGAGAGGGGATTTCAAATTTTAGCGCTAAAAGGTTATCTTATATGTTCATATTTGGATGTGAAATTCATTACTAAATCAATGACTGTCAATTTAGGCTTATTATCTCATGCTGGCTAGATGTTAAATTGTTTGTGCATTATGTTTGTTGAAGGTTGCTCGATTGCTTGGTTTATATGAAGCAGCAGTTCTGCCTAAAAGAGCAATTTAGGTATGCATTAAAATTTCTGTCCGAATGTTATAGCATTAAAATTCTGAAATGCTATGCTTTGGTTTTATGCAGAACTTAGCAATGTGCATTCTTTTTCCTTTCTAGGTAGATAATGATATCACTTCCCAAGGGGATTCTGTGCTTTTAAATTCTAATATACATATAGTATTTAACTGTCAATTTATCTGTTTATACTATTATCAGCATTCTGTCTTTAAGAACAATGTTTAAATCCATAATATCGTTTGGACTAGTTTTCCAGTTATAAAATCCGCAGAGACTCTGACACAAGCACGACTAAATAAGAATATGAAGTGCACATAATCTCATTGCGGAGTCAGTTATCTACAATGCGTTCACAAGTCAACTTCACGCAAAAACACTTCAAATATTTATGTTGCTAAACACTGTTTGATTAGATGATTTAATCTTTGTGCTTTACTAGGTGTAGTTTGGTTCAAGAATTGCAAGGGAATCAAATTGGAAGAATTTTGGTAGTAATCGTGCAGCAAACCAGGTGTCTGCCGGAAGTGCAGTAATTCAATTGCCATGAAACTTGACTTGATACCACCCTTGGATTAATTCATCGCATGTGTTCCTCTCTTTCTTTCTAGAGCTTTGATCAGCTCCAATCTGGACTTCCTACATTTTTGGTCCTGGCTCTGCAATTGGATGACGACAATGAGCCATAAATGACATTTTTTCTGTGCACATGCACACAGATCTCTGTTCCATTGGCATCATAAAGCACTTTATTATTTTGTAACTAGAATTTAAATGTCTTTGTTGTATGAATTGGGATTTGAGAAGATTATAGGCCTTCTTTTACCTCCTTACAATGGCAGCATTGTGTTTTTTATTGTCTCTGTTACCCTGTAACTAGCTGCCACTGGAAAAAGCTGGAAATGAGGAGAAATTTTTGGAACTGTCAATATACTCATTTTTATTTATTATGCTATTTCACTCCATCGAAAAAGCATCTAGTATATTTTTTTCCAAAATTTTTTTTAAGAAAAACACGCCCACCAGGCACTGAGTATATAGTTACCAACTTACCATCTCTACACTTCTCTCTAATTTATACCAGAAATAAGTGCTACAATTTCTTATTACAAAACTCTGAGGAGCAAGTATAAAGCAACTTGCATAGAAAATACAAAATTATGCGGATTTGATAGCAGAGGATGTTGTTTTAATTTATATATATATATATATATTTTGTTTATCATGAACCACCTAATTTTGAGATCTCTCTATTCTTTTGAAATTGGGGGAATTTATTTTACGATAAAGATTTTATTTCTTGAATCTAACTGAATACAAAGTAACTTTTCATTTAAAATTTTAAATAATGTAACATTAAATATAGGCCAAATTTCAAATTACACCTTTTAAGTTTAGTCAAAGTTCAATTCAGTCCTCTAAGTTTTGACCGTTTCAATTTAGTCCTCTAAGTTTGGTTTGGTTTCAATGTAGTCCTCTAAGTTTTGACCGTTTCAATTTAGTTCTCTAAGTTTGTTTTCGTTTCAATTTAGTCCTCTAAGTTTGATTTTGTTTCAAAAACTTAAAAACAAAAACTAATAAAAATTATTTATAAAAAAAATTCGTGAAAAAAATAAAAAGTTAAAGGATTTAATTGAAACAAAATCAAACTTAGAGTACTAAATTAAAATGGTCAAAACTTAGAGGACCAAATTGAACTTAGACCAAACTTAGAGGACTAAATTGATATAGTCAAAACTTAGAGGACTAAATTGAACTTTAACCAAACTTAAAGGGTGTAATTTGTAATTTAGCCTTAAATATACTTTTAGATTTGTATATTTGATCTAAATCATGAAATAAATTCATTAAAAAAAAAACCAGTTTATGGTTGTAAATTGATGTTTTATGGTGTGGTGTACCCCATATTGCGTACTTTTTGTCTTAAATCTAAGACAATTTCGATAAAGTAAATAAATGCACAATGGTATGGGACTGAGTAGATCTAAATTGGAACTAAAGAATTATTGTCTCTCATCAAACTAATGAATTTCATCGGCAGAGAATTCTCTTAATTTCAAATAAATTTAATTCATGGTTCTGAATTCTAATTAATTATCACAAATCTCAATATCTATTTAATATCACGTTATTTTAAAATTTAAATGATATGCTAAAATCTAAAAAAAAATCTTAATCATGAAAGGGTTAACATTTCATTTTTCTTTAAGAAAAAAAAATGTTGAGAGTATAAAGACAAAAATACCCCAACTCTAAACCTCCCTATTCCTCGGCATCCCCAAAACCTCAAAAAACCTGTCCCTGTCTCTGTTGAATCTATTGGCGGTGAAATAAAATGGAAAGCCATGGCAGCAATAACCAGAGCGATAAGAAGCAGTGGAGAGCAGAAGAAGCAATTGCAGGAAACGCGGAAGCTCTTCAAGCTCTCAGAGACCTCATCACTTTCCCTCTCTACTACTCTACCCAAGCTCATATACTCGGTCTCAAAGTAAATTCAAGCCCACCTGTTTTATGCATCACCTGCTATGAGCACCTTGAGATTACTAATCAGAAAATTAAAAAAAGAAGCACTTGAGACTGAAAGCTTCAAATTTAGCTGTCTGGTTTCTCAATCAAAGTGGTCGACAAAATAAATGGTTACCATCACAAAACAATCTTGGGATTAGGAAATGGGCTAGTCAATGAGCTGCACCCTCAGGGAGATTTTGGATAGAAAACAGTGGCCCAAGGAGACTGAACCATTAATGAAATCAGAGGTTAAAACAATCCCTTAATTCCTCCAAAACAAGAGTTACACTTAACAGTAAAATCCATGCAGAATTAGTTAATCTAGGGACTTGCCCATGAAAAGATACTAACAGAGAAAAAAAAGGGTTTTCCTTATCTAATTTGAATAGTTTGTGGGCTTCTTGCACTAACAATAAAATAATCTCCTCCTGAATTATCTAAAGTCTACCTTTTAGCCCCCCAAAAAAAAAAATCTAGAGCCTACCTAAAGAGCTACCAAGCTATTGGATTGATTTTTTCGTCAAATTAACAAAATGATATTTCCAATGGAAAATATGGTCGTTAATATAGTGCATAATAGTAACTATGGATTAAGTTAGCCAACCCAAAGTAGTTGAGATTAAGGCATTGTTGTATTTATTGTTGACTGTTTCTCACAGAAGTGTGATCCACTCCAAATGTTCGTAGAACGTTGAACTTGATATCATGAATGTTCGTAAAATGTTGAACTTTCCCATGATATCATAAATGTTCGTAGAACGTTGAACTTGATATCATAAATGTTCTAGAATGTTCAATGAACTACCCTATAATATCATAAATGATCTAGAATGTTTAATGAACTTCCCATGATAAACTGAACATAGACACCAAAAGCTTGATGGAAACTTTAGCTATAAATACTACAGTTTGGTCCCCAGACTCAACACTTAATCTCCTTCAGTCTTACACCATCTAAATAGAGTGATCAGAGTTTGGAAGTACCAAACATTAGTGAGAGATTGCAGCAAAATCGTGAGGAACATCAATGGCTAGATGTACTGATTCCTTGGCATTAAAGCTTTTCGAATTCCTTTTAAGTGTTTATTCCGCATTATAGAATCGTCATTTTGCTAACATTTGGTATCAGAGCATTGTGTTTATTCTCTGCCTTGGTGTTTTGGTCTATGAAGTGGGTTTTTAGGCCCACACCCTTTTGTGCTTATAATGTTGTGCGAAATTTGTTTTTGGGCCCACGCCCTTTGTACTTATATAGTGCTATACAGGTACCTGCAAAGTGACCTATTTGTCATCAATCTGTAGTTCTTTTGTGACAAAGTCAACACCAATTATAGCTTTATATATTGTTGACTGAACTTCTTATAGGCATATTTGATTAAGAAGTTAATGAATCACATGCAGCCTAACAATGGTTTATGAATATTTCACTAAACTCAAATTTAAGGCATGTGTGCATGTATTGTGTCAAATGGTAATATAAGTATATATATAGTTAAAGGCATGAAATTAAACGTTATGCATAATATTAATTATGCAATATTTATGGTTATATTATGAGAATATTTTGTGCATAATAATAACATATTAGTATTAATTATGTAGTTCGTTATTATTCTCATATTAAGCTAGTTTCTATGCGATTTAATGTCTAGTGATCCATATAATTTTAATTAATTAAAGAATAGCCACAGCATCTTTAATTAAATAAAATTATATATTATGATTGATTAGGATCACATAAAGAATATTAGACATTGATTGTAATTAATTATACTTAATATAATAAATTTTATCCCACAGGAATTTTTATTATATTTATATTATTAATTAGGATAAAATATCAAGTTATTCATAACTTACCCACAGGAATTATGAATTTAGTAAATAATTTGATAGTTTTATCATAAAGTTTAATTTAAGATAGAATATATTTGATAAATTCTATCATAAAGAATGATTGAATCTACTTAAATTAAAAATTTAGCCCACAGGCATATTTTTATGTCATTAGATTCAATTTTTAAGCATAATTTACATTGGTAAAGCATGAAATTTTATTTAGGCCTCCTTTTTAACGTAAGCATGTAATCTATAATTTTATGCAGTTGTACAACCTGCAAATTTCTCTGATATTCGTTCTGATATCCTTGAACTTAAGGGAGATAACTATAAGATCTTGGAAGGAGAGAATTCTTCTTCATTTAGGGTGGATGGACATAGACTATGCTATTAGGAAAGACGAAACCACCAGCACTCACTGATACCAGCACTGCAACGGACATCGCTCTTTATGAGCGATGGGAGCGATCTAATCGCTTCAGCATGATGTTCATTAAGACTAGAATTTCTATTAGGTATTCGTGGTTCTGTCGAATCAGCATGAAAAGGTCCGAGACTTGCTGAAAGCCATTGATGAACAATTTGTCACTTCAGACAAGGCACTAGCAAGCACCCTAATCATGAAGTTCTCATCCCTAAGGCTCACCAGTGTGAGAAGTGTGCGCGAGCACATCATGCAAATAAGGGATATTGTGGCTCAATTGAAGAAACTTGAGGTTGAAATGTCAGAGTCCTTCCTAGTGCACTACATCCTGAACACCCTTCCGCACCAATATGGACCCTTTAAAATCTCATACAACACACATAAGGATAAATGGTCCATTAATGAACTCATGACCATGTGTGTTCAAGAGGAAGGGAGACTGGTGAATGGAACAGGGTGAAAGTGCAATGCTGGCAACGCATGGAAAGGGCAAATCTCAAGCCAATCAGAAAGGGAAAGTTAAAATGCCTCCCCAAACTGATATCAAGAAAGATTCCAAGTGTTTCTTCTGTAAAAAGAAGGGACACATGAAGAAGGAATGCACCAAATTTCAGAAATGGCTTGTAGGACAAAGGTAATCCAACCTCATTTGTTTGTTATGAATCTAATATGGTTAATGTAAATATTAACACATGGTGGATTGATTCTGGATCAACAATCCACATTTCGAATTCCTTGCAGGGTTTGCAAAACCTAAGGAAGCCAATGGGAAGTGAGCAAAGCATCTTATCAGGAAACAAGATGGGCTCGCATGTGGAAGCTATAGGAACTTGCTATTTAATTTTAAGTAGTGGTTTTGTTTTAAAGTTAGAAAAGACCTTTTATGTTCCAAGTTTTTCTAGAAACTTGATTTCAGTTTCAAGGCTTGTACCTTTTGAATATTCCTTTACTTTTTCAAGTTCATCATTCAGTTTATTCTATAAATCTGATTGTGTTGGGAATGGTACTTTGTCTGATGGTCTTTACTGCATTAATTTACAAAACAATGCTACTTATGATTCAATGCATGTTCACACTGGCACTAAAAGATGTGTTATTAATGAGGATTCCTCTAAATTATGGCACCGGAGATTAGGTCATATCTCCATAGAAAGAATTAAAAGATTAGTAAATGAAGGGAAACTTAATACTCTGGATTTTACTGATTTTGAGACTTGTGTGGACTGCATAAAGGGAAAGCATACCAACAAGTCCAAGAAAGGTGCCAATAGGAGTTCAGACATATTAGAGATCATACATACTGATATATGTAGTCCAGACATGGACTCACATTGTCAGAAATACTTCATCTCTTTTATAGATGATTACTCGCGATATATGTATCTCTACATGCTTTATAACAAGAACGAAGCAATAGATGCCTTTAAAATCTTTAAGGCTGAAGTAGAGAAACAATGCGGTAAGCAAATTAAGATCGTGAGATCAGATAAAGGTGGAGAATATTATGGTAGATACACAGAGGATGGACAAGCACCTGGGCCATTTGCAAAGTTTCTTCAAGAGCATGGGATTGTTGCCCAATACACCATGCCTGGTTCACCAGACCAGAATGGAGTAGTAGAAAGAAGAAACCGAACATTATTGGACATGGTGCGGAGTATGCTTAGCAGCTCCAATCTTTCTAAATCCTTGTGGGCTGAAGCACTTAAGACGGCAATGTATATATTAAACCGGGTTCCAACCAAGGCTGTTCCTAAAACGCCATTTGAATTATGGAAAGGTTGGAAACTGAGTTTGCGACATATGCGCGTTTGGGGATGCCCGTCTGAAGTGAGAATTTATAATCCACAAGAGAAGAAACTGGACCCAAGGACCATTAGTGAGGTATTTCATTGGATATGCTGAAAGGTCTAAAGGTTACAGATTTTATTGTCCATCTCACAGCACTAGGATTGTGGAATCAAGAAATGCAAAGTTTCTTGAAAATGACTTGATCAGTGGGAGCCGATCAAACCAGGAACATAGTTTCTAAAAAGGATCATTCAGAATCTCAACCTTCCACCTCAAGTGATAGATTGGTTATTGTTTACAGCACCCCTCAAGTACAAACTGGTGTTGAACAACCAATCATTGAAGTTCCACAAGCTGCTGACGACGTTCTAGTAGATCAGGTAGTTCAAGAGTTGCCAAGAACTTTTGAACAACGAGTTGAACCACATACTTCTCAGGAATATGATGGTACAACATTAAGAAGATCTATTAGACCAAAGAGATCAACAATTCCTGATGATTATGTTGTGTATCTACAAGAATCTGACTACAACATTGGAGCCGAAAATGATCCCGAGTTCTTTTCACAAGCCATGAGTTGCAAAGAATCAGAATTATGGTACAATGCCATGAAGGAAGAGATGAATTCTATGAAGAGTAACGGAGTCTGGGATCTTGTTGAGTTGCCTAATGGTGTAAAGCCATTGGATGTAAATGGGTCTTTAAGACAAAGAAAGACTCATTGGGCAACATTGAGAGATACAAGGCAAGACTCGTTGCTAAGGGATTCACTCAGAAAGAAGGAATCGATTACACGGAGACTTTCTCTCCTGTATCTAAGAAAGATTCCTTGCGCGTTATTTTGGCATTAGTAGCCCATTTTGACTTAGAGTTGCAACAAATGGATGTGAAAACGGCATTTCTCAATGGAGATCTAGAGGAGGAGGTTTACATGAAACAACCTGAAGGATTCCCCTCTAGTGATGGTGAGCACTTGGTTTGCAAGCTCATGAAATCCATATATGGTTTAAAACAAGCATCTTGCCAACGGTATTTGAAATTCCATAATGTAATTTCTTCATTCGGTTTTGTAGAAAACATTATGGATCAATGTATATACTAGAAGGTCAGTGGGAGTAAAATCTGTTTTCTTGTTTTATATGTGGATGACATTTTGCTAGCAACCAATGATAAGGGTTTGCTGCATGAGGTGAAACAATTCCTCTCTAAAAATTTCGATATGAAGGATATGGGTGAGGCATCTTATGTCACTGGCATTAAGATCCATAGAGACAGATTTCAAGGTATCTTGGGTATGTCTCAAGAAACCTATATTAATAAAGTTTTAAAGAGATTTCGGATGAATGATTGTTCACCAAGTGTAGCTCCTATAGTGAAGGGTGATAGGTTCAATTTGAACCAATGCCCGAAGAACGACCTTGAAATGGAGCAAATGAAGAACATTCCATATGCTTCTGCTGTCGGAAGCCTAATGTATGCTCAGGTCTACACAAGACCTGGCATTGCATTTGCTATGGGAATGTTGGGACGATATTAGAGTGATCCAGGTTTAGACCATTGGAGAGCTGCAAAGAAAGTAATGAGGTACCTTTAAGGAACCAAAGACTACATGCTTATGTATAAACGGACATAAAATCTGGAAGTAATTGGCTACTCAGATTCTGACTTTGCTGGCTATACTGATTCACGTAAATCAACATCAGGATACATATTTTTGATGGCCAGTGGAGCTGTATCATGGAGGAGTGCCAAGCAGACTTTGACTGCCACTTCTACTATGGAAGCCGAGTTCGTCTCTTATTTTGAGACTATTTCACATGGTGTATGGTTTAAGAGTTTCATTTTTGGGCTTAGAATTATGGATTCTATCTCTAGGCCATTGAGAATATATTGCGACAATTCAGCTGTTGTTTTTATGGCTAAGAACAACAAAAGTGGGAGTCGAAGTAAACACATCGACATTAAGTATTTAGCCATAAGGAAAACGTATTAAAGAAAAGAAAGTGGTCATTGAACACGTCAGCACTGAGCTAATGATCGCTTGATCCTTTGAACTAAGGGCATGCCATCGTTGAAATTCAAGGATCATGTAGCAAAAATGGGACTTGGTTCCATTATATAATTTTTCATTGTATTGACAATGTTGTTTTAATGAAATTCTTAATTATTCTGATGTTTTTCTCATATTGATTGTGCACCTTAATTTAATTTTGAGAAAATTCATCTGTGTTGGACCAAGAATAAACATAGGGTTTATTCATTAAGAAATTGTTGCCACATAAATTATAATATTTAAGAAATAAATACATAGTAATACATGGAAGGTAATACTCGTCATTAGAGGACCTATCGCCATGATTCATGTATTTATTACTTAAATACAGCTTATCGATGGGTTTAAGATGAGACATTCGATTAGCAGTGTGGACCAAGTGGGAGAATGTTGACCGTTTCTCACGGAAGTGTGGTCCACTCCGAATGTTCGTAGAACGTTGAACTTGATATCATGAATGTTCATAGAACGTTGAACTTGATATCATGAATGTTCGTAGAACGCTTGAACTTGATATCATGAATGTTCGTAGAACGTTAAACTTGATATCATAAATGTTCTAGAATGTTCAATGAACTTCCCTATGATATCATAAATGATCTAGAAATGTTCAATGAACTTCCCATGATAAACTGAACATAGACACCAAAAGCTTGATGGAAGCTTTGGCTATAAATACTAACAGTTTGGTCCCCAGACTCAACACTCAATCTCCTTCAATCTTACACCATCTAAATAGAGTGATCAGAAGTTTGGAAGTACCAAACATTAGTGAGAGATTGCAGCAAAATCGTGAGGAACATCCAATGGCTGGAGGTACTGTTTCCTTGGCATTAAAGCTTTTCGATTCCTTTTAAGTGTTTATTCCACATTATAGAATCGTCATTTTGCTAACATTTATATTATAATCCATCAAGTAGTAATCACAAGCATTTTTTATACATGTAACTTCCTAAATATATAAGATGAATCTTTTTTTCTTTCTTTCGTTCGAAGAACTAAACAGGAAAAATGTAATAATCCAATGCATAAGAACTATATGTGATGGACCTGAAAGAACCAGAAGCAAAAGCAGAAAATACAGAGAAGAAAGATGCAAGAATATAGAGAAAGAAGCAAAAGAATATTGTGTATGAATTGAGTACATTTTTTTGGTTAATCTTATATGAATTCTATTACAATATATATACTTGATTAGAGTCGGTTAAACCTCTAACAAACTCTGTTAACAAACTTAACAATTCCCACTTTATGCTCTAAGAATGACACGTGTATTTAAGCACGTGTTTCACATGTTTAATAACTAAAGCTTTCCTAAACTACTGTCCGTTTTGCTAGCTTGAAACTTCATATAAGTAAACAATCTGTCGTTTACTCCATCATCCCCCCTCAATCACATGGGGACCAACAGGAACGAGGAGATTGCATTGAAGATCAAGAAAACGAAGTAGTGGGAAGACTTTTGGTGAAAATGTCAGCTAGTTGAATCTGTGGTGGAGACAAATTTAACAGCCAAATCCTTGCAAAGAACTCGTTCTCGAACAAAGTGAAAATTGACTTTTATGTGCTTTGTACGAGCATGAAACACTGGATTGGAGGCAATGGCAAGAGCTGAGACATTGTCACACCAAAGGATTGGAGTGTCAGGAAGATAGACTCCAAGATCAAGAAGCAAAGTGCGAAGCCAACAAAGCTCTGCAGCTGCAATGGCAAGTGCATGATATTCAGACTCTGTGGAGGAGCAAGAAATAGTAGCTTGTTTCTTAGCAAACCAGGTGATGGGATTAAAGCCCAAATACACCAAGAATCCAGAGGTGGAGCGACGGTCTGAGGGATCACCAGCCTAATCTCCATCTGTGTAAGCAGAGAGGGTCATTGGGCCAGGAGTGAATGCTAGCCCATGGTTTAAGGTACCATTCAAGTATCTGAGTATGCGTTTAGCAACTGCAAGGTGTGTAGTAGTAGGTGATTGCTTGAATTGGCACACTTGGTGAACAGCAAAGGAGAGGTCTGGTCTAGTAAAGGTGAGGTAATGAAGGGCTCCAACAAGGCTTCTGTAGGAGTGTGGTTCTGAAAGTTGAGTACCATCAGTGTGGGTTAATCTAGTGTTGGGACTAACAAGGGGTTTTGGCTGGTTTAGTATCAAACATGTGATGTTTATGGAGGAGGTTTGTGGCATATTTAGTTTGGCTCAGATAAAGGGCTTGAGAAGTTCTAGTAACCTGAAGACCAAGGAAGTAAGACAAGTTGCCAAGATCTTTAAGTTCAAAAACTGAGCTGAGAGACTTGATGAGTTGATCAAGGTAAGCAAGTGTGTTACTAGTGAGGACTATGTCATCAACATAGAGAAGTAAGTATGCTATGACTTGCTTGTCTTGGAAAATAAAGAGAAAGCTATCTGTTGAGGAGGCAGTGAAGCTAAGATGAAGCAATTGCCCTGTAAAGCTCTCAAACCAAGCTCTAGGGGCTTGTTTGAGGCCATAAAGAGACTTGTGCAGTCTGCAGACATGACTTGGGAAGTGAGGATGAACATAGCCTGGTGGTTGAGTCATGTAGACTTCTTCTTGGAGAGTGCCATGTAAGAAGGCATTTCTGACATCTAGTTGTCTGAGGGGCCAATTGAGGGAGACTGCCAAGGAGAGCACTAATCTGACTGTAGGTGGTTTAACAATAGGACTAAATGTTTCCTCATAATCCACCCCATACTGTTCATGAAACTCTTTAGCTACTAGTCTAGCCTTGTACCTTGAAATAGAACCGTCACTATTGTGTTTGAGCTTGTAGACCCATTTACACCCAACAATGTTTTTGGATGGTGGAGGAGGAACCAAAGACCAGGTACCTTGTCTCTGTAATGCAGCATACTCCTCTTTGCATAGCATTACACCACTGAGTATATTAAGCTGCAACCTTGTAGGATGGAGGCTCAGTGATAGTGTAATTGGATTGAGTCAGGTAACACACCTTTGGTTTAAAGATGCCACTCTTAGCACGAGTCTTCATTGAGTGAGTGGATGTGAGAGGAGCAACTGGAGGTGCAGTAGAAGTTGCACTTGGTTCAGACAGAGCACTGGGTTCAGAAGCAGTAGAGTGTGCAGTAGGTGATGCAGTATGATCAGTGACTGACAGTGGAATGACAGTATGACTGTCATTGTGAGGGAAAGTAAGGTTTGTATCTGGTATAAGGACTGACTGGGAGAGTGTCATTGGTATTTGTAAGACTATGTGAGGTAAAGTGAGGCTCTGGATTACACAAGGCATGTGAGACTGTGAGGGATTACACAAGGCATGTGAGACTGTGAGGGTAGTGTCTAGTGGGTTAAGTGATGAACCAGAGGATAAAAGGCAATGTAGAATTTGAGGCAGTAATGGAAGATGAAGATTGTGAGTTATGAGAACAGTTATGATGTAACAAAAGTGAAAGTAACCAGCTATCTGTGGCAGAAGAATTAGATGTGGGGTCATTAGGTGTATGGGATGAGGTTTTAGCTGTAGGAAAATGAGACTCATTAAACATAACATGTCCTAGAGATGTAGATCCTATTAGTAGACTAGTCTAGATGGAGGTAACCTTTTGAAAAAGGTGGATAGCCAAGGAAGATGCATGGTTTAGTCTTTGGTTGAAGCTTGTTAGAATTATATGGAGTTAGGAGTGGAAACCAAGCACAACCAAAAGTTCTTAGATGGTATAAGGAAAGCTGCTTTGTGAAATAGTGCTTCCCAAGGAGTTTTGTGGTTGAGTAAAGGAGTGAGAAGTCTATTTATGATATGGCAAGCTGTAGAAAGAGCATAGGACCGGTATGAAGTTGGGAGACCAGATTGAGAGAGTAGAGCTAGAAGTGCACTAGACTAAATGTCTGTGTTTTCTCTCAGCTACTCTATTCTGTTGAAGAGTGTGAGGACAAGGAGAGTTGGTGAATGATGCCATTAGTGGCACAGAAGTTGTCAAATGGTTGGGAAGTGAACTTACCCCCACAATCTGATCTTAGAATCTTAATGGTATGATTAAATTGATTCTTGATAATGGCTATAAATTGTTGTAAACTTGAAACACAAATAAAGTATCTAACTTGTGTTT
>OU015772.1:11402000-11426529 GCA_907173295.1 Fagus sylvatica | reverse complement strand
CTCATATACTCGGTCTCAAAGTAAATTCAAGCCCACCTGTTTTATGCATCACCTGCTATGAGCACCTTGAGATTACTAATCAGAAAATTAAAAAAAGAAGCACTTGAGACTGAAAGCTTCAAATTTAGCTGTCTGGTTTCTCAATCAAAGTGGTCGACAAAATAAATGGTTACCATCACAAAACAATCTTGGGATTAGGAAATGGGCTAGTCAATGAGCTGCACCCTCAGGGAGATTTTGGATAGAAAACAGTGGCCCAAGGAGACTGAACCATTAATGAAATCAGAGGTTAAAACAATCCCTTAATTCCTCCAAAACAAGAGTTACACTTAACAGTAAAATCCATGCAGAATTAGTTAATCTAGGGACTTGCCCATGAAAAGATACTAACAGAGAAAAAAAAGGGTTTTCCTTATCTAATTTGAATAGTTTGTGGGCTTCTTGCACTAACAATAAAATAATCTCCTCCTGAATTATCTAAAGTCTACCTTTTAGCCCCCCAAAAAAAAAAATCTAGAGCCTACCTAAAGAGCTACCAAGCTACTGGATTGATTTTTTCGTCAAATTAACAAAATGATATTTCCAATGGAAAATATGGTCGTTAATATAGTGCATAATAGTAACTATGGATTAAGTTAGCCAACCCAAAGTAGTTGAGATTAAGGCATTGTTGTATTTATTGTTGACTGTTTCTCACAGAAGTGTGATCCACTCCAAATGTTCGTAGAACGTTGAACTTGATATCATGAATGTTCGTAAAATGTTGAACTTTCCCATGATATCATAAATGTTCGTAGAACGTTGAACTTGATATCATAAATGTTCTAGAATGTTCAATGAACTACCCTATAATATCATAAATGATCTAGAATGTTTAATAAACTTCCCATGATAAACTGAATATAGACACCAAAAGCTTGATGGAAGCTTTAGCTATAAATACTACAGTTTGGTCCCCAGACTCAACACTTAATCTCCTTCAGTCTTACACCATCTAAATAGAGTGATCAGAGTTTGGAAGTACCAAACATTAGTGAGAGATTGCAGCAAAATTGTGAGGAACATCAATGGCTAGAGGTACTGATTCCTTGGCATTAAAGCTTTTCGATTCCTTTTAAGTGTTTATTTCGCATTATAGAATCGCCATTTTGCTAACATTTGGTATCAGAGCATTGTGTTATTCTCTGCCTTGGTGTTTTGGTCTGTGAAGTGGGTTTTTGGGCCCACACCCTTTTGTGCTTATAATGTTGTGCGAATGGGTTTTTGGGCCCACGCCCTTTGTACTTATATAGTGCTATACAGGTACCTGCAAAGTGACCTATTTGTCATCAATCTGTAGTTCTTTTGTGACAAAGTCAACACCAATTATAGCTTTATATATTGTTGACTAAACTTCTTATAAGCATATTTGATTAAGAAGTTAATGAATCACACGTAGCCTAACAATGGTTTATGAATATTTCACTAAACTCAAATTTAAGGCATGTGTGCATGTATTGTGTCAAATGGTAATATAAGTATATATATAGTTAAAGGCATGAAATTAAACGTTATGCATAATATTAATTATGCAATATTTATGGTTATATTATGAGAATATTTTGTGCATAATAATAACATATTAGTATTAATTATGTAGTTCGTTATTATTCTCATATTAAGCTAGTTTCTATGCGATTTAATGTCTAGTGATCCATATAATTTTAATTAATTAAAGAATAGCCACAGCATCTTTAATTAAATAAAATTATATATTATGATTGATTAGGATCACATAAAGAATATTAGACATTGATTGTAATTAATTATACTTAATATAATAAATTTTATCCCACAGGAATTTTTATTATATTTATATTATTAATTAGGATAAAATATCAAGTTATTCATAACTTACCCACAGGAATTATGAATTTAGTAAATAATTTGATAGTTTTATCATAAAGTTTAATTTAAGATAGAATATATTTGATAAATTCTATCATAAAGAATGATTGAATCTACTTAAATTAAAAATTTAGCCCACAGGCATGTTTTTATGTCATTAGATTCAATTTTTAAGCATGATTTACATTGGTAAAGCATGAAATTTTATTTAGGCCTCCTTTTAATGTAAGCATGTAATCTATAATTTTATACAGTTGTACAACCTGCAAATTTCTCTAATATTCGTTCTGATATCCTTGAACTTAAGGGAGATAACTATAAGATCTGGAAGGAGAGAATTCTTCTTCATTTAGGGTGGATGGACATAGACTATGCTATTAGGAAAGACGAACCACCAGCACTCACTAATACCAGCACTGCAACGGACATCGCTCTTTATGAGCGATGGGAGCGATCTAATCGCTTCAGCATGATGTTCATTAAGACTAGAATTTCTATTAGTATTCGTGGTTCTGTCGATCAGAATGAAAAGGTCCGAGACTTGCTGAAAGCCATTGATGAACAATTTGTCACTTCAAACAAGGAACTAGCAAGCACCCTAATCATGAAGTTCTCATCCCTAAGGCTCACCAGTGTGAGAAGTGTGCGCGAGCACATCATGCAAATAAGGGATATTGTGGCTCAATTGAAGAAACTTGAGGTTGAAATGTCGGAGTCCTTCCTAGTGCACTACATCCTGAACACCCTTCCGCACCAATATGGACCCTTTAAAATCTCATACAACACACATAAGGATAAATGGTCCATTAATGAACTCATGACCATGTGTGTTCAAGAGGAAGGGAGACTGGTGATGGAACAGGGTGAAAGTGCAATGCTGGCAACGCATGGAAAGGGCAAATCTCAAGCCAATCAAAAAGGGAAAGTTAAAATGCCTCCCCAAACTGATATCAAGAAAGATTCCAAGTGTTTCTTCTGTAAAAAGAAAGGACACATGAAGAAGGAATGCACCAAATTTCAGAAATGGCTTGTAGACAAAGGTAATCCAACCTCATTTGTTTGTTATGAATCTAATATGGTTAATGTAAATATTAACACATGGTGGATTGATTCTGATCAACAATCCACATTTCGAATTCCTTGCAGGGTTTGCAAAACCTAAGGAAGCCAATGGGAAGTGAGCAAAGCATCTTATCAGGAAACAAGATGGGCTCGCATGTGGAAGCTATAGGAACTTGCTATTTAATTTTAAGTAGTGGTTTTGTTTTAAAGTTAGAAAAGACCTTTTATGTTCCAAGTTTTTCTAGAAACTTGATTTCAGTTTCAAGGCTTGTACCTTTTGAATATTCCTTTACTTTTTCAAGTTCATCATTCAGTTTATTCTATAAATCTGATTGTGTTGGGAATGGTACTTCGTCTGATGGTCTTTACTGCATTAATTTACAAAACAATGCTACTTATGATTCAATGCATGTTCACACTGGCACTAAAAGATGTGTTATTAATGAGGATTCCTCTAAATTATGGCACCGGAGATTAGGTCATATCTCCATAGAAAGAATTAAAAGATTAGTAAATGAAGGGAAACTTAATACTCTGGATTTTACTGATTTTGAGACTTGTGTGGACTGCATAAAGGGAAAGCATACCAACAAGTCCAAGAAAGGTGCCAATAGGAGTTCAGACATATTAGAGATCATACATACTGATATATGTAGTCTAGACATGGACTCATAAGGTCAGAAATACTTCATCTCTTTTATAGATGATTACTCACGATATATGTATCTCTACATGCTTTATAACAAGAACGAAGCAATAGATGCCTTTAAAATCTTTAAGGCTGAAGTAGAGAAACAATGCTGTAAGCAAATTAAGATCATGAGATCAGATAAAGGTGGAGAATATTATGGTAGATACACAGAGGATGGACAAGCACCTGGGCCATTTGCAAAGTTTCTTCAAGAGCATGGGATTGTTGCCCAATACACCATGCCTGGTTCACCAGACCAGAATGGAGTAGTAGAAAGAAGAAACCAAACATTATTGGACATGGTGCGGAGTATGCTTAGCAGCTCCAATCTTTCTAAATCCTTGTGGGCTGAAGCACTTAAGACAACAATGTATATATTAAACCGGGTTCCAACCAAGGCTATTCCTAAAACGCCATTTGAATTATGAAAAGGTTGGAAACTGAGTTTGCGACATATGCGCGTTTGGGGATGCCCGTCTGAAGTGAGAATTTATAATCCACAAGAGAAGAAACTGGACCTAAGGACCATTAGTGAGTATTTCATTGGATATGTTGAAAGGTCTAAAGGTTACAGATTTTATTGTCCATCTCACAGCACTAGGATTGTGGAATCAAGAAATGCAAAGTTTCTTGAAAATGACTTGATCAGTGGAAGCGATCAAACCAGGAACATAGTTTCTAAAAAGGATCATTCAGAATCTCAACCTTCCACCTCAAGTGATAGATTGGTTATTGTTTACAGCACCCCTCAAGTACAAACTGGTGTTGAACAACCAATCATTGAAGTTCCACAAGCTGCTGACAACGTTCTAGTAGATCAGGTAGTTCAAGAGTTGCCAAGAACTTTTGAACAACGAGTTGAACCACATACTTCTCAGGAATATGATGGTACAACATTAAGAAGATCTATTAGACCAAAGAGATCAACAATTCCTGATGATTATGTTGTGTATCTACAAGAATCTGACTACAACATTGGAGCCGAAAATGATCCCGAGTTCTTTTCACAAGCCATGAGTTGCAAAGAATCAGAATTATGGTACAATGCCATGAAGGAAGAGATGAATTCTATGAAGAGTAACGGAGTCTGGGATCTTGTTGAGTTGCCTAATGGTGTAAAAGCCATTGGATGTAAATGGGTCTTTAAGACAAAGAAAGACTCATTGGGCAACATTGAGAGATACAAGGCAAGACTCGTTGCTAAGGGATTCACTCAGAAAGAAGGAATCGATTACACGGAGACTTTCTCTCCTGTATCTAAGAAAGATTCCTTGCGCGTTATTTTGGCATTAGTAGCCCATTTTGACTTAGAGTTGCAACAAATGGATGTGAAAACGGCATTTCTCAATGGAGATCTAGAGGAGGAGGTTTACATGAAACAACCTGAAGGATTCCCCTCTAGTGATGGTGAGCACTTGGTTTGCAAGCTCATGAAATCCATATATGGTTTAAAACAAGCATCTCGCCAATGGTATTTGAAATTCCATAATGTAATTTCTTCATTCGGTTTTGTAGAAAACATTATGGATCAATGTATATACTAGAAGGTCAGTGGGAGTAAAATCTGTTTTCTTGTTTTATATGTGGATGACATTTTGCTAGCAACCAATGATAAGGGTTTGCTGCATGAGGTGAAACAATTCCTCTCTAAAAATTTCGATATGAAGGATATGGGTGAGGCATCTTATGTCACTGGCATTAAGATCCATAGAGACAGATTTCAAGGTATCTTGGGTATGTCTCAAGAAACCTATATTAATAAAGTTTTAAAGAGATTTCGGATGAATGATTGTTCACCAAGTGTAGCTTCCTATAGTGAAGGGTGATAGGTTCAATTTGAACCAATGCCCGAAGAACGACCTTGAAATGGAGCAAATGAAGAACATTCCATATGCTTCTGCTGTCGGAAGCCTAATGTATGCTCAGGTCTACACAAGACCTGGCATTGCATTTGCTATGGGAATGTTGGGACGATATTAGAGTGATCCAGGTTTAGACCATTGGAGAGCTGCAAAGAAAGTAATGAGGTACCTTTAAGGAACCAAAGACTACATGCTTATGTATAAACGGACATAAAATCTGGAAGTAATTGGCTACTCAGATTCTGACTTTGCTGGCTATACTGATTCACGTAAATCAACATCAGGATACATATTTTTGATGGCCAGTGGAGCTGTATCATGGAGGAGTGCCAAGCAGACTTTGACTGCCACTTCTACTATGGAAGCCGAGTTCGTCTCTTATTTTGAGACTATTTCACATGGTGTATGGTTTAAGAGTTTCATTTTTGGGCTTAGAATTATGGATTCTATCTCTAGGCCATTGAGAATATATTGCGACAATTCAAGCTGCTGTTTTTATGGCTAAGAACAACAAAAGTGGGAGTCGAAGTAAACACATCGACATTAAGTATTTAGCCATAAGGAAACGTATTAAAGAAAAGAAAGTGGTCATTGAACACGTCAGCACTGAGCTAATGATCGCTGATCCTTTGACTAAGGGCATGCCATCGTTGAAATTCAAGGATCATGTAGCAAAAATGGGACTTGGTTCCATTATATAATTTTTCATTGTATTGACAATGTTGTTTTAATGAAATTCTTAATTATTCTAATGTTTTTCTCATATTGATGTGAATTTTGAGAAAATTCATCTGTGTTGGACCAAGAATAAACATAGGGTTTATTCATTAAGAAATTGTTGCCACATAAATTATAATATTTAAGAAATAAATACATAGTAATACATGGAAGGTAATACTCGTCATTAGAGGACCTATCGCCATGATTCATGTATTTATTACTTAAATACAGCTTATCGATGGGTTTAAGATGAGACATTCGATTAGCAGTGTGGACCAAGTGGGAGAATGTTGACCGTTTCTCACGGAAGTGTGATCCACTCCGAATGTTCGTAGAACGTTGAACTTGATATCATGAATGTTCGTGAACGTTGAACTTGATATCATGAATGTTCGTAGAACGCTGAACTTGACATCATGAATGTTCGTAGAACGTTAAACTTGATATCATAAATGTTCTAGAATGTTCAATGAATTTCCCTATGATATCATAAATGATCTAGAATGTTCAATGAACTTCCCATGATAAACTGAATATAGACACCAAAAGCTTGATGGAAGCTTTGGCTATAAATACTACAGTTTGGTCCCCAGACTCAACACTCAATCTCCTTCAGTCTTACACCATCTAAATAGAGTGATCGGAGTATGGAAGTACCAAACATTAGTGAGAGATTGCAGCAAAATCGTGAGGAACATCAATGGCTGGAGGTACTGTTTCCTTGGCATTAAAGCTTTTCGATTCCTTTTAAGTGTTTATTCCACATTATAGAATCGTCATTTTGCTAACATTTATATTATAATCCATCAAGTAGTAATCACAAGCATTTTTTATACATGTAACTTCCTAAATATATAAGATGAATCTTTTTTTCTTTCTTTCGTTCGAAGAACTAAACAGGAAAAATGTAATAATCCAATGCATAAGAACTATATGTGATGGACCTGAAAGAACCAGAAGCAAAAGCAGAAAATACAGAGAAGAAAGATGCAAGAATATAGAGAAAGAAGCAAAAGAATATTGTGTATGAATTGAGTACATTTTTTTGGTTAATCTTATATGAATTCTATTACAATATATATACTTGATTAGAGTCGGTTAAACCTCTAACAAACTCTGTTAACAAACTTAACAATTCCCACTTTATGCTCTAAGAATGACACGTGTATTTAAGCACGTGTTTCACATGTTTAATAACTAAAGCTTTCTAAACTACTGTCGTTTTGCTAGCTTGATCTTCATATAAGTAAACAATCTGTCGTTTACTCCATCATCCCCCCTCAATCACATGGGGACCAACAGGAACGAGGAGATTGCATTGAAGATCAAGAAAACGAGTAGTGGGAAGACTTTTGGTGAAAATGTCAGCTAGTTAATCTGTGGTGGAGACAAATTTAACAGCCAAATCCTTGCAAAGAACTCGTTCTCGAACAAAGTGAAAATTGACTTTTATGTGCTTTGTACGAGCATGAAACACTGGATTGGAGGCAATGGCAAGAGCTGAGACATTGTCACACCAAAGGATTGGAGTGTCAGGAAGATAGACTCCAAGATCAAGAAGCAAAGTGCGAAGCCAACAAAGCTCTGCAGCTGCAATGGCAAGTGCATGATATTCAGACTCTGTGGAGGAGCAAGAAATAGTAGCTTGTTTCTTAGCAAACCAAGTGATGGGATTAAAGCCCAAATACACCAAGAATCCAGAGGTGGAGCGACGGTCTGAGGGATCACCAGCCTAATCTCCATCTGTGTAAGCAGAGAGGGTCATTGGGCCAGGAGTGAATGCTAGCCCATGGTTTAAGGTACCATTCAAGTATCTGAGTATGCGTTTAGCAACTGCAAGGTGTGTAGTAGTAGGTGATTGCTTGAATTGGCACACTTGGTGAACAGCAAAGGAGAGGTCTGGTCTAGTAAAGGTGAGGTAATGAAGGGCTCCAACAAGGCTTCTGTAGGAGTGTGGTTCTGAAAGTTGAGTACCATCAGTGTGGGTTAATCTAGTGTTGGGACTACAAGGGGTTTTGGCTGGTTTAGTATCAAACATGTGATGTTTATGGAGGAGGTTTGTGGCATATTTAGTTTGGCTCAGATAAAGGGCTTGAGAAGTTCTAGTAACCTGAAGACCAAGGAAGTAAGACAAGTTGCCAAGATCTTTAAGTTCAAAAATTGAGCTGAGAGACTTGATGAGTTGATCAAGGTAAGCAAGTGTGTTACTAGTGAGGACTATGTCATCAACATAGAAAAGTAAGTATGCTATGACTTGCTTGTCTTGGAAAATAAAGAGAAAGCTATCTATTGAGGAGGCAGTGAAGCTAAGATGAAGCAATTGCCCTGTAAAGCTCTCAAACCAAGCTCTAGGGGCTTGTTTGAGGCCATAAAAAGACTTGTGCTGTTTGCAGACATGACTTGGGAAGTAAGGATGAACATAGCCTGGTGGTTGAGTCATGTAGACTTCTTCTTGGAGAGTGCCATGTAAGAAGGCATTTCTGACATCTAGTTGTCTGAGGGGCCAATTGAGGGAGACTGCCAAGGAGAGCACTAATCTGACTGTAGGTGGTTTAACAATAGGACTAAATGTTTCCTCATAATCCACCCCATACTGTTGATGAAACTCTTTAGCTACTAGTCTAGCCTTGTACCTTGAAATAGAACCGTCACTATTGTGTTTGAGCTTGTAGACCCATTTACACCCAACAATGTTTTTGGATGGTGGAGGAGGAACCAAAGACCAGGTACCTTGGCTCTGTAATGCAGCATACTCCTCTTGCATAGCATTACACCACTGAGTATATTAAGCTGCAACCTTGTAGGATGGAGGCTCAGTGATAGTGTAATTGGATTGAGTCAAGTAACACACCTTTGGTTTAAAGATGCCACTCTTAGCACAAGTCTTCATTGAGTGAGTGGATGTGAGAGGAGCAACTGGAGGTGCAGTAGAAGTTGCACTTGGTTCAGACAGAGCACTGGGTTCAGAAGCAGTAGAGTGTGCAGTAGGTGATGCAGTATGATTAGTGACTGACAGTGGAATGAGAGTATGACTGTCATTGTGAGGGAAAGTAAGGTTTGTATCTGGTATAAGACTGACTGGGAGAGTGTCATTGGTATTTGTAAGACTATGTGAGGTAAAGTGAGGCTCTGGATTACACAAGGCATGTGAGACTGTGAGGGATTACACAAGGCATGTGAGACTGTGAGGGTAGTGTCTAGTGGGTTACGTGATGAACCAGAGGATAAAAGCAATGTAGAATTTGAGGCAGTAATGGAAGATGAAGATTGTGAGTTATGAGAACAGTTATGATGTAACAAAAGTGAAAGTAACCAGCTATCTGTGGCAGAAGAATTAGATGTGGGGTCATTAGGTGTATGGGATGAGGTTTTAGCTGTAGGAAAATGAGACTCATTAAACATAACATGTCTAGAGATGTAGATCCTATTAGTAGACTGGTCTAGATGGAGGTAACCTTTTGAAAAAGGTGGATAGCCAAGGAAGATGCATGGTTTAGTCTTTGGTTGAAGCTTGTTTGAATTATATGGAGTTAGGAGTGGAAACCAAGCACAACCAAAAGTTCTTAGATGGGATAAGGAAGCTGGTTTGTGAAATAGTGCTTCCTAAGGAGTTTTATGGTTGAGTAAAGGAGTGAGAAGTCTATTTATGATATGGCAAGTTGTAGAAAGAGCATAGGACCGGTATGAAGTTGGGAGACCAGATTGAGAGAGTAGAGCTAGAGTGCACTAGACTAAATGTCTGTGTTTTCTCTCAGCTACTCTATTCTGTTGAAGAGTGTGAGGACAAGAGAGTTGGTGAATGATGCCATTAGTGGCACATAAGTTGTCAAATGGTTGGGAAGTGAACTTACCCCCACAATTTGATCTCAGAATCTTAATGGTATGATTAAATTGATTCTTGATAATGGCTATAAATTGTTGTAACTTGAAACACAAATAAAGTATCTAACTTGTGTTTCAAAACATAAATCCAACAGAATTTGGTGTAATCATCAACGAGAACTAAGTAATATCGAAAGCCATTAGTGGCAACAGAGGGTGCAGGGCCCCATAGATCAGCATGAAGCAAATGAAAAGGATGTAAAGACTTAGTATTTGATTGAGTAAAAGGAAGTCTATGCATTTTACCAAGTAGACAATGGTTACAGTGTACAAATGCATACTCTTTTGTAAGAGGATTGTAATTAGACAAATCAGGAAAAATTGCATGTAAAATCCAAGCACTAGGATGGCCTAATCTGTGATGCCAGAGAAGCCAATTCTTGGTACTTGATGAAGAAGGAGTACTAGTGTTATTAGACTTGACAGAAGAGTAAACAGATGAATGTGATGCAGAAGTTAGATGTACAGATGATAAATGTTGTGTAACAGCTCTAAGATGTCTGAACTGAGATGAGTAGATGGGGTAAACACCATTTTCACTCAGTCCCTTGTAAAGAACTTTCCCCGTAGGTAAATCCTAGACAGAGAATTTGTGAGAGTCAAAATAACAAGAGCAGTTGTTATCATGACAGAGTTTATGGATTGAAAGTAGGTTAGAAGCTATTTTAGGGACATGCAAGACATCATTGAGACAGAATTTATGAGTTTGAGTATGAAGAAGAGTATTACTAATGGTGTTGATGGGAAGGTTTTGACCATTACCCACTGCTACCTGATCTGAACCAGTGTAAGGAGCTTGAGTAGTGAAGTTGGTTGGATTGACTGTAATGTGATCTGTTGCTCCAGTGTCAGTGAGCCGCATTTCTCCAATCTGTGAGGGATTGTTAGTTGCTGTCATAACTGCAAGTTTGGAGGAAGGATTTTTGCCTTGAAAGTCAAAGTTCATCCCTGATAACAATCAATAGCCAGATGACCCAACTTTCCACAGATTTGGCACTGAGGCCTTGTAGACTCTGTTCTGGGAGGAAATTGTTGTTATGGAGGAGATTGATGAGACTGAGATGTGGAGAATGAGTTGTTGAACTTGCCACCACCTCTGCTTCCTCTTTGATTGTTTCTTCCACCTCTTCCTCGATTGAAGCTAACAAAGTTTATTTGGCCATTTCCACCACCAAACTGGCCATTATTTCCACTATATTAACCTTGTTGCTTATTGTTAGAGGCAAACATTGCCATTGCAGTGTTGATCTCTGAGAATTCTCTCATAAAGTGCTCTTCAGTTTGTAGAAGAACAAATAATTTCTTAAAGGATATAGGATCATCATGAGTTCTGATTGCTAAGCAAAAAGAGGCAAACTCTTTAGGTAGGCCTTTGAGGATAATGTGTAGTAACTCCTCATTATCAGTTTGTACACCAACAACTGCAAGGCCATCTCGAGTAGCTTTGATGCGTTGAAGGTACACTCTCATAGAGTCAGTACCTTTCTTCAAGGATTAAAGCTCCATCTTCAGACTGAGTATGTTGGATCTGGTGTTAGAAGTAAATTTTACTTCTAAAGTTTTCCAAACCTCTTGAGCACTATCCAATCCTACCACCATTGATAAGATTGGAGGATTAAGAGTTGAATAGATCAATGTGAGAAGAGCTTTGTCTCTCAGTTGCCAAGATTTGAAAGTTTGATCGATCTCCAAGGTAGGAGAGCCTTCTGCATCAAGAAGGAAACAGTTGGGGCGAGTTACTGATCCATCAATGTGATCTTTCATGGAGTATACATCCAGAATCGTAGTGAGTTAAAGTTTCCATACAATGTAATTGGTGCTATCAAGCTTGATAGACATCAAGTTGGACATATTTGACAGCAACAACAAGAGAGATTGAGCAAAAAAAACTTGTTGAGGGTTTGCACCAGAGGAAGCCATGGTTGATGGCTTTGATACCATGAAAGAACCAGAAGCAAAAGCAGAAAATACAAAGAAGAAAGATGCAAAAATACAGAGAAAGAAGAAAAAGAATTTTGTGAATGAATTGAGTATATTTTTCTGGTTAATCTTATCTGAATTCTATTACAAAATATATTCTTGATTAGAGTCAGTTAAACCTCTAACAAACTCAACAATTCCCACTTTATGCTCTAAAAATGACATGTGTAGTTAAGCACGTGTTTCACATGTTTAATAACTAAAGCTTCCTAAACTACTGCTGTTTTGCCATCTTGATCTTCATATGAGTAAACGATCTACCGTTTACTCCATCAGGAGTCATGTGTCAGATTGATATTTAGAATTTCTATAAAGACTCACTTTTCCCATGTTTGGCACACAAACTAATTGTTATCCTAAGACATATTAAGTGACAGTGGGACTGTGGGACCAATTTACTGCATAGGTTGAGCCAATTACATCAACCGTGCTGTACATGATTGCAAGGTTTATCATAATTTACTTACAGATAAATGTTTGAGCGTATAGTTGTCTTGTACTTTCTCTTATGTGCCAAATGGTGATCAATCCTTACAGTGGTAACCATGAGCGTGACTGGCCACGGACTGGTCCTTCTATGGGAACATGGACTCTAAGAAAAAGTCTAGCATAAAATATATATTATTAATTTTGTATTATAATTGTTTAATATAATCATGAAATAGTACCATCCAACTTGGATCATATTGAAACCTCCAAATCCCAAATGAAACCCAATAAGAAAAATTTGGATAACTTGTTTACAGAAAAAAAAAAATCGTCTTTTGTAAAGACAATTTTTACGTGTGATTTTTAAAAAAAAAAGTTATATAAAAATCATCTTTACAAAATATGACTTTTAGGTATTTTTTCAAATTTCAAAAAATTTTAAACAAATTATAAACAAATAAAGAATCAAAAGTCGTCTTTCACAAAGTGAAAATCCTCTTTGTGAATCAGTCCATTTTTCAAACAAATATTAGAAGTGTCATGTTTAGGCAAAGAAAAAAAAAAGCATTTTTTTTAGCAAAAATGGGCCGCTCAACCTGGCCCCAAAAGCCCAAAAAAACACCCAAATAAGTCTTTAAAACCGCAATCCCAGCGCCTTTGAAAGGAATTGCATCGCCTCACGATCACTCGAAATTGCATGATGTCGTCTAAAATATCGAGCTTCTGTATGTATGAATTTATCATATTTGGGTTTTATTCTAGTATCAATTTCGGATTTTGCTTTTTCTTCTTCCCTAACCCTAATTCCGTTTCTCATCCTGTTTTGTAGTGAAAACCAATCCTCATTATTTGTATTTTGTCGGGGGGATAGCGGCTTATGTGTATTATAGGTTTCGTAATGCTCCAGAACCTCGTCGTTCCTCTTACTCTATCGATGAAAAAATCCAGTATGTCTGTCTAGTTTTACCATGCTTTCATTTCATATAAGAATGTATGAATTTGCATCTAATGAAAGAAAGCATTCTTGGAACAGGTCACTTATGATAAATAACGTAATTCGCGTGAAAGGAGAGACAGCAAAATCTATGACTCTGGGGGATTTGGCTGATGATGATATCCTTAGGTACCTTTTCTCTATTCTTTCAACTGCCTAAGCCTCCGTTATTCACGCTCTCTCTTTCGTTTAAACCAATCTTTTTCAAACTTTGTGTGTTTTTGTTAATTTTTCAGAGGAAAAGTAGCACATAAGGATGTTGAAGAATGAGGCAGAGGTCCAAGTAGTTCTATTATTAATAATTTGCTGTTGTTTTGTTGTCTAATCTGGTGTTGATTAGAGTCTTTACTGCTTTTTCTTTTTTTCGTTTTTTATGTTTGGATAAAATTTTCTCAAATTTTATTATCATTGGTTTACAAACTTTTTTTGAGGGTTTTCATGAGTTTAATATAATCATGAAATAGTACCATCCAACTTGGATCATATTGAAATCTGCAAATCCCAAATGAAATCCAATAAGAAAAATTTGGATAACTTATTTATAAAAAATAAAAAATCGTCTTTTGTAAAGACAAATTTCACATGTGATTTAAAAAAAAAAAAAAATTATATGAAAATAGTCTTTAAAAAAGATTTTTCAAATTTCAAAAAATTTTAAACAAATTATAAACAAATAAAGAATCAAAAGTTATCTTTCACAAAAGACGATTTTTACGCTGAAAATCATCTTTGTGAATCAGTCTAGTTTGGCTGCAACCCAGTTTACAGCCCAAGGCTACAAACTGGGTATGTGGCCAAATAGCAATAAGACACGTCACATTAATGATTTAAGTTAACTTAACAGAAAAAATTAACCTTAACACCGTTAACATTACTCTCTCTCATCCCATCTTTCTCTCTCAATCACCCACGATTAAATATTTTATCTCTCTCTCTCTTCATCTTCTTCAGCACCCCTTCTCTCTCAAACTCTTCCTCTTCCAGCCCCCTTTTCTCTCTCTCTCTCTCTCCATACCCAAAATCAACACCACCGGTTCCAGCCTTCCCACCTCCACCGCGCACCACCGGTTCCAGCCCCCTTTCTCTCTCTCTCCATACCCAAAACCCACACCGCCGATCCCCCTTCCACCGCCCCAATCCGCCGTTCCCACCCCGAAGATTCTCTCCATACCCAAAGCAACATATAGAAGCTATGGAGAAAGTTCTTTCAAAACCAGATGTCGTATCAATTCCTAAGTTGATGGTCTGGAACAAGGTAAAGAGGGATATATTGGGTTTTTGTTTTTCGTCTTTGTTTATGTGAATCTTCATTGTTATTGGGTTTTGTCTGTAGTCCTTTCTTTTGTGCTATTCTTTTGCCAAACTCAAAATGATGGCATGTTTTCTTGTTAAAATCTGTACTGATACCTATTGCATTCAATTACATATTCCATTTTCTTGTTAAATTACTATTATTCTGTTAAGGATATATTAGTACTGTTCCTTGAAATTAGAAAATAGGTTGTTCGAGTTGCACACGATGATAACAATCTTTCTATTGTCAAATATTGCAAGAAATGCCTAAACAGATTTTTGTTAACATTCAGATACTGAAATTAGTTCTGGTGATATGTCTTTGAATACTAATGGGGAAATGGCAGTGTGGTTATTCATAGTGTGGTTATTAATGGATATATGAATGAGATTTTTTTTTTTTTAATTTTTAAAAGCCATAATTTAGGATTTTACAGACCTTAATTTACCTGTCCTCTGGTAGATCTTATCAAGAGAAGCTGTTCAGCTTTCACATAATTGGATGCCTTTATCAGGATAGTATTTTTGTGTTTATGAATGACATGGCATTATTCGCTTTGTTTATGTTTAATTAATGGTTGTCAAGTTGTATTTTCTGTCAAGACTGAGATATGGGACATTAAGTTCATAGCTCTATGTTAGTATCTGAATTTTGCATTCCAGCATTGCTATCGAAACCAATTCAGTTTGATATTATTACCTATGCTAATTGGCTTTTGATTGCAGGCACAGAATCCATCAATGGAAAATTACATGTTGATTCAGACAGACATTACAGCTCATATGCGGGTCATATTGATCAACTGGTTAATTGAGGTATATATCTTCTCTTCCAAAGCATTCTGATTACATATTTTCCTTTCTTGGCTTTTCCCATATTGGATATATTGCATTCTGATCAAGCTTTTCCCTTAACGGTTATCAATGAATTCTGATGATTTGCTCAATTTCTCACTTTAATTGTTGGTCACTCTTGTTACAGGTACACCTCAAATTTGATTTAATGCAAGAAACTCTTTTAAGAATGTGACTTCTGCATAGTAAGAATGTGACAAGTTACATGAGATAAGAAGCAAAGAATTGGATGACCTCTTTTATCAATGGTTTGTTAGGATCCTTGAAAGAGAAACAAGTAGCTTGTAGTTTGCACAGTTATCCATAAGAAAAGTTTGGTAGACACCTTCTTCTTTTCTTTTCTTTTATTTTTTTTTAATTTCTTTTGTATTTGTTCCTCAAGCTTGGATTTAAAAGATTTCTTGTAGGCTTCCATTTATTTGTACCCTGCCTCTTACCTCAACATCCCAATACTTTATTTACTAGGTTTTTGCTCTTATGAAATGTTGAGGCAGTAATGTCTTGCTTTGTCCTTTTTCCAAGTTATTAGTCTTCCTCTCAATGAACTCATGATGTGCAAATGCACCTAGTACTTTTATATAATTTGCTGAACATAGTGATATGGTTGGAATCAATTGTTAGTTGTCGATTTGCAAAAGGTATCAATTGCTAGTTGAAATCAAATGCACCCAGTACTTTTATTTTTTTGGTTGTGTTTTTTTGGAACATTAATCATCTTTATGTACATTTGAAGCATTTGTGTACTAATTATGGTCTATTGTCGTGTTTAAAGTTAAAACTTGGAAAGTTGTTTACATTTTATTTTAATTTTCTTATGTAGGCATTTCATGTAGATGAGCTACCACAAAACAAGTTAATTCTGTTTTCTGCCCAGAGTGCTGGGCACTAGAATTATAATTGAAGCTGATGAGCTGGAGAGACCAGATTTCCCTCTTTCCAAGCATCTTAGTAGACAGTGCACTGAAGGAAGTTATATTTTCTATGAGAAACACAATTGTACTTGCTCTTGGAGGATAAATTTTTCTATTGTATCAGTTCTTATTGCTAATTGTATGTAATTTTAGTTGTACTCTCCACTAATTGAATAAATTTGCTTATTGATCTATCAACATACATGATTGGAGTGTACCAACCAGCTTGCCACTTACCAATATTGCACGGAGGAATGGAAGTTGATATTACATGGTTCTATAGAATGTGGAATAAACAAAAATCATTCTAGTTTAAAAAAAAAAAAATTCTTGTGACCACAAGCCAACATACTTAGTACTCAAATTACCACAAGCCAACTCAAATCTTCTTAGTAATCATACACTGCAATAATTTGGTAAATAATTGCTTGGAAAAATAAATTGGCCAACAAAATACAAAGATAATTCAATAAGTCTCCAATTTGCAGCTTGACACTGTAACTCCACCTTACTTAGAGTTGTTGCCAATATGGTACTCTTCTTGGATGATATTAGAAGGGGGTATTGAAACCTGCAAATAAGCAACCAAATATAAATAAATAAATAAACTAATGAAAAATATAGGCTTGGAAGCAAGGTCTAGCAAAAATCATAAGGAATATACATACCTGATTCAAACCATAAAATTCTTGGAAGCAAGGTCCAACAACATGTTCTTCTCCAACCAAATTACTACAAACCAAAGATTCCTACAAAAAGAAGAAGTATAAAATAACTCAACTTCATCCAAAAGACATTGAGTGCAACTAGCCTAAGTAAATAACAATTCCTAAACAAACAACAATTTGCTCTGTTGGACAGAGACCAAAACAGAGTTTATTTGATTGCCAACAATCCTAAGCAATCCTAAACCATTCAGTAACATCAAATACGTAACCTCTAAAACATGTAGCTATCCACAACTTGATAACCACCGAGTTGACTCAGTGAGTTGACTCAGTGAGTTGACTTAGTGAGTTAACTCAGCAACATGCCTACATGCAACATGCTCGTAACAAATAACATTGAATAAACTTCTATCAAATCTAAAAAATAATATATCGGTTCAAATCTATAATGGAAAACAACTAACAACATAACAAATGAAAATATTAATAGAAAACAAACCTCAAACGGGCTGAACTCTATGTCTTTGTCTTTGTCTTCGTCATACAGATTGTCGAGAAAGGAAGGATTTGTAGCGGTTGGGTCTTGGTGGCAGATAGGTGGTCCAGTGGGAGGGCTGGGACTGGTGGAGACACGGGGTGTGGAATCTGGAACCGGCGGAGTCATGGTAAAAGCGGTGGAGGTGGCTTGGTTGGAACCGGTGGTGCGCAGTGGAGGTGGGAAGGCTGGAACCGGTGGTGTTGATTTTGGGTATGGAGAGAGAGAGAGAAAGGGGGCTGGAAGAGGAAGAGTTTGAGAGAGAAAGGGGGCTGGAAAAGGTTGAGTTTGAGAGAGAAAAGGAGCTGAAGAAGATGAAGAGAGAAGGAGAAAAAAAAATTTAATCGTGGGTGATTGAGAGAGAAAGATGGGATGAGAGAGAGTAATGTTAACGGTGTTAATGTTAATTTTTTCTGTTAAGTTAACTTAAATCACTAATGTGACGTGTCTTGTTGCTATTTGGCCACATACCCAGTAGCCTTGGGCTGTAAACTGGGTTGCAGCCAAACTCTGTACTTTTTCAAATAAACATTATAAATGTTATGTTTACCCCAAAAAAAAAAAAGAAAGCATTTTTTTAGGCGAAAAATGGGCCGCTCAACCTGGCCCCGAAAGCCCAAAAAAACCCAAATAAGTCTTTAAAACCCCAAAAAGATTGCTCCCAGCGCCTTTGCAAGGAATTGCATCGCCTCACGATCACTCGAAATTGCATGATGTTGTCTAAAATATTGAGCTTCTGTATGTATGAATTTATCATATTTGGGTTTTATTCTAGTATAAATTTCGGATTTTGCTTTTTCTTCTTCCCTAACCCTAATTCCGTTTCTCATCCTGTTTTGTAGTGTTAACCAATCCTATTTATTTGTGTCATGTCGGGGGGATAGGGACATATGTGTATTATAGGTTTCGTAATGCTCCAGAACCTCGTCGTTCCTCTTTCTGTATCGATGAAAAAATCCAGTATGTCTGTCTAGTTTTACCATGCTTTCATTTCATATAAGAATGTATGAATTTGCATCTAATGAAAGAAAGCATTCTTGGAACAGGTCACTTATAATAAATGACGTAATTCGCGAGAAAGGAGAGGCAGCAAAATCTATGACTCTGGGGGATTTGGCTGATGATATCCTTAGGTACCTTTTCTCTCTTCTTTCAACTGCCTAAGCCTCCGCTATTCAACTCAATCACGCTCTCTCTTTTTCAAACTTGGTGTTTTTGTTAATTTTTCAGAGGAAAAGAAGCACATGAGGAGGTTGAAGGATGAGGCAGAGGTCCATGTTGTTGTATTATTAATAATTTGCTGTTGTTTTGTTGTCTAATCTGGTGTTGATTAGAGTCTTTACTGCTTTTTCTTTTTTTCGTTTCTTATGTTTGGATAAAATTTCTAAGACCTAGAAGTTTGTACTGTTTAATGATATTTCCTATATTTTCTCTATTTTATTATCATTGGTTTACAAACTCTTTTTTAAGGGCTTTCATGAGTTTAACTATTGGCTTGAAAATTAGGAATTGATAATCCCCAACTATACTCGTTTATAAATTCTTATTGGCATTTCTCATAGATTGAGTTTTATTTTAGTATGTTCTTGTGCTATTTTTGTGCCAATGAGGCTTTAACTCAGTTGCTAGGTTCTTGCTATGTGGGAGTGAGGTGGGTGCGATGAATCTATTGTGTAGAGAATATATGTTGGATTAAATTTGCCTATGTATTTTGGTTCATAGAGTGCATAGGGTTGGTCTCCACATGGGCTCGCAATAAGTTACAAAAAAACAACTATATTTTGGATTGTTAATTAAGGAACATATGTAAAAAAAAAAATAGGAACAAATTAACAAGACTTCAATTTTAATTCAAACTACTCTCTCTTATTTACTAGAAATACTCCTAAATGATATTAGCATGAATCACCAACATCTGTACGCGAAAATCCTTCCCCCTAAACACGACCCTTAACTTAGGAAATTGCTGTCGAAGGTGAACTGCATTTTCTCAAGTGACTTCCGCAAGACAGTTCTTGCCAATGAACCAATATTTCCTTTTTGTTCTCTGGTTTAACACTGATTGTGGTCTTACACACTTGGAGATTAATTTTTCTATTTTGAAATTGATCAATGACAACTGTGACTGCACTGAAACATGTTTCCCAAATTTTTACTTCAGTAATGAGACATGAAAGACTGTTGGAACTCTAAATAGCCAGTATTTTGATATCTATACTAAAATCTTTGTTAATCTTATATGAGTTTGGGTCATATAAATAAGTAAATAAATAAATACTAGACCCCAAAAACACTTGGACTTCGGCCGCTTTAGGCAATAGAAAAATAGGCCTTAAACTCCATATTCAAATTAGAACAAACACATTTGGCCCACTAACAAAAAAATGGTCAATTACTGATTGGGCGCTATACTACCCAGTGGTGTCCTCCTATCCCCACTTGTTTTTTTCTCGTAAACGGAATATCTTTTGCATTGATATCTGATCTTCCAACCTTGCTGATTATATGGAACATTATAAATGACGAGATGATCGTTTTATTGGCAAATATATGTTCTAATGATGAAGAAACAGTGAAATAATTGTTCGCAGTGTAGCATTGTGCCCTGCTGAAGTAGCCATGCGTCCACCAAGAGTGGCAAGGACCATTGTAAAGCTCATTTCAATAGCAAATGCTAGTGTCAAAGACCCTCCAATTTTTTCTTTTGATATATATATTAAATAAAAATGACTAGGGGAAGGATACACCCAAAAAGGGAAAAGAGTGATTCATGATTATAACTTTCGTCTTTATACTAGTGGTTGGTGTAGCTATCTATTTTGGACCAGCCATTTTCTTTTCTTTTCTTAGATTAAGATGCTTTAGAGTTGTTAGGGTAATTTCACCATAAGGTTTGTTAAAATCTTAATAATTCATGTTAAATGAATGGTTCAGATTTTACTATATCATCAATATTTAAAGGGTTAAAAAAAAAAAAAAAAAAATAAAATAAATAAAAGACCCTTAGGAATTGGGTTAATAACATTAAATTGAGAGTACATAAAATTTGTAGGCTAGGATTATTTTTGGATTCTATTGACTATTTAATGGGAAAAAAAATAAAAAAGACCCCAAGGTGTCTTTCTGCATTTTTGCACACATTTAAACAAGCATTAATAGCATAATTTGGATTCCATTTAAGATGACAACGTGACAAAATCTGAACCATTCATTATTTGTTAAGATTTTAATAACTTTATGGTATAGTTATTCTATGAACTCTACAAGATCTTAATTTTCTTTTCTCAGCTACTATAATTGCTTGAAAGTTGAAAATATATTTGGAGATGTACTAGTTTTAACATAAGGAAATTTATGCATTCATCTAACATCTTGATTCCAAAGTTGTGTGCTTGATACATGATTATATCTTTTCCTTTTGTTTTTGTGCTTAAAATTTTCAACTATAATCAGATTCACCCAATGAAATGCTTCTTCTCTTTCTTCTTGGGATCAATATTGGAATAATGTCTACCATAGTTGCTAATAAAACAAAATTGGACAAGTTAAATGATGTATTAAAGCAAGCTAAGAACTTGAAATGGACGGTTAAGCCCTCCTCCACCCTCACCACGTACACAACCTATAATCTCACCCACAAACTTGAAACAATAACACCTACCTAACGAATGAAAATCTTATACTCCACCAATCACAATTAGTCTTATGTTAGATTTTTTTTTTTTTTTTTTTTTTTTTCATTTTAAATCTTAAGTTTTTTTATAAGAAAAAAAGAAAAAAAAAAAAATACGCGACAAGTTATGATTAGTAAAGTATAAAATGGAGCATAAAATATTGTAACCATTGCCCAATTAACCAAACCATCACAATTAGTGAACCGGGCTGCTCAACCTGGCCCGGAAAGCCCAAATAAGTCTTTAAAATCCCAAAAATCAAAATTGCTCCACAAAGGAATTGCATCGCCTCACGATCACTCCAAATTGCATAATGAGGTCTAAAATATCGAGCTTCTGTATGTTTGGAATTTATGTTTCTTGTTTATCAAAGAAGAATTTATGTTTCTTGGTCATATTTGGGTTTTGTTCTACTGTAAATTTCGGAACCTTAATTCCGTTTCTCATCTTGTTTTGTAGTGGCTACCTATCCGAAGTTTGCTTTTGTTGCCGGGGGGATGGTGTCAGAGGTGTATTATCGTTGGCAAGTGCTATTTTTTTTTTTTTTTTTTTTTTTAAATATTGTTTTGTTGAGACATTGAAATAGAATATTGCATAATTATTGACATGATGCTAATCTGTGTTTCATCTTGGTCATTCAGTTTTTTTCGTGATGATAGAGAACCTCGTGTGTCTTTGTCTACCCATGAAGAATTGCAGTATGTCTAGTTTTACCATGCTTTCATATATTACTTGCTTACGTTTGAATTTTTTTTAGATGTGAGGATTTATCATAATCATCTTTTACTAAGGCTCCGTTTGTTTCACTGTAAAACGTCATTTGGAAAACAATTCATTTTCTAAATAACATTTTATGGAAAATTGACTCATTTTCCTGTGTTTGGTAGCGACCTTGAAAATAATTGAAAAACGTTTTCATGTGTTTGGTACACACAAAAAAATCATTTTCCAAAACACATTTTCTAGAAAACGTTTTATGGTGTTTGGTATATACGTTATTTTCATAATTCGCAAACATTATAATTTCATGCTTCCATAATTCAAAAAATTAATCATGCTAATTTTATTTTTACAAAAATCAACATATCTGTTTTTTATTTGCTGCTCGGGTCAGTTTTAATTATATAAGTTGTTAGAATAAGAGCAGTTTGGAAATTTCCAAATTTTTCTAGAATGGGTTGTTCTAGAGGCCAATGATTCTTATTTTATGTTTGCTTTTCCTATTTGATATAAACTCTCGCTTCTCTCATGCTCTCCCTCTTTCAAACTCCCAAGCTCATGGGTACAGAAACAAAATGGACACAGGCAAGTAGAATAATAGGTATTAGTATATTACATATGTTCTTGGAATCATACGTAGAGATGCCACTTTACATGGAAAGGAAAAACAATAGGTATAGCCGTATAGGTTCTGCTTCTCTTAAATGTTACATTCAACAATTAATGGAGCATATACATAAGTGATAAGTCCCTAGTCTGTCTTTAATTTTCAGACATATTTTTGTGTTCATCAAAAGGATAAAGACCAAACTAGACCAGCCTAACAAAACTAACAGCTCAAAAGCTAAACATGCCTAGAGAACCAATAACAATTCATAAGATACTTGGAAGCCATGCTGGCCATGACAGAGATGAGAGATCTCTAAAGAATCTATGTTCTATATTTGGTGGAAAGAGACCTTCATTCCTCCTTCCTTCAACCAAAGAGGATGTGTGACATGGACACACCATGACGTTACAGATTGAAAGGTGGTTTTATCGATGGAAGGAATCTAGCAAAGATCAGACTTCTTGTAGGATACATAATTCAAAATGCTTAGCACAGCTTTTTGATATAATTGTTGTTGAGCTCCACTGTCAACAAATGCCTAAAACTGCAGACCAAAGTATTTGCTTAGTTCTTAATCAACAGAGGGGTGGAACTAACAAGAAAGTGTAAAGGAATCTCATTGAAATGTGAACCCTGTGAATTGCTACGACATGGACTTATAAGCAGATGGAGAGAACAACTAAAGTACTAAATTGCTCCTATCCGGACAGAATTTTGTCAATCAACCTTTTTTTATTCAGATGATTGAAAAGGTTGTTTACCCAATTGAGAGGGAATAATAAAGATCAAAGCAAACTTCTATAGGCAGATATATATACATATACAAATACCACCAACAACAACAAATGTCAAAAGACCACAAACAGCACACCCTTTCTAACTCTAACATATTCAGCAAGATTTACATGCTCTCCACAAGCATAAAAAATTTCATGACTAAGAGACCAAAAATTGAACCAAAAGGACCAGTCTCTACTGCATTTAGGTTGAAAGAGACTTATTCACAAAACCAAATCCAAAACACTTATTCAATCAAATTCTTGTTTAAACACATGTTCATAAAATGAGTGAAGTTGAAAGAATGTTAAGATGGATAAGCAGAGATACATCATACAAGGAAAGATAAAGGAGATCATGAAAAGTTGAAGAACGATAAGACGGTCTGATCATGTGCTTTAAGACATGAATGTGATCATGAAAATTTTTTGAACATTCAATTTAAGACATGAATGTGAAGAATCATTCCATTCTCAGCAGACGCACAACTAGCACCACATAGAAACCATATTAATCATTTTCACACAGACCCATTTCCCAATTCTTTCTCAATAGCACTCTTAGCAGCTTCAAGATCCTGATCAAAGAACATGTCCCATTTCCCATCCCACATAATGAAAAACTCAGTATCCTCATAATACTTGACCCTATGAGAAGCAAAGCCCTAAAACCAATAGCAACTGAGATTTCTTCTCAACCTAATATAACTTGAATTATTGCTTTGGTAGGCAAAAGAACAAAGAACTGAACTGAAATGGGTATTTGAGCAATTGGCAAAACTGAACTGAGATTTTCTTAATTCAAAATTCAGATGAACACAATTGAATTGATATTTTTTAATTATTCAGTTGAACACAAATCAACTCTAAAATACCCATTTCACAAATCAAAAGCATCAATAACAGTAACCATGGATTTTGAACAAATATTGCTACCAACCAAAAAAAAAAACAGAGAAACAATCAAAGCAAAATACACA
>OU015772.1:11374655-11401900 GCA_907173295.1 Fagus sylvatica | reverse complement strand
ATATAAAAATCATCTTTACAAAATATGACTTTTAGGTATTTTTTCAAATTTCAAAAAATTTTAAACAAATTATAAACAAATAAAGAATCAAAAGTCGTCTTTCACAAAGTGAAAATCCTCTTTGTGAATCAGTCCATTTTTCAAACAAATATTAGAAGTGTCATGTTTAGGCAAAGAAAAAAAAAAGCATTTTTTTTAGCAAAAATGGGCCGCTCAACCTGGCCCCAAAAGCCCAAAAAAACACCCAAATAAGTCTTTAAAACCGCAATCCCAGCGCCTTTGAAAGGAATTGCATCGCCTCACGATCACTCGAAATTGCATGATGTCGTCTAAAATATCGAGCTTCTGTATGTATGAATTTATCATATTTGGGTTTTATTCTAGTATCAATTTCGGATTTTGCTTTTTCTTCTTCCCTAACCCTAATTCCGTTTCTCATCCTGTTTTGTAGTGAAAACCAATCCTCATTATTTGTATTTTGTCGGGGGGATAGCGGCTTATGTGTATTATAGGTTTCGTAATGCTCCAGAACCTCGTCGTTCCTCTTACTCTATCGATGAAAAAATCCAGTATGTCTGTCTAGTTTTACCATGCTTTCATTTCATATAAGAATGTATGAATTTGCATCTAATGAAAGAAAGCATTCTTGGAACAGGTCACTTATGATAAATAACGTAATTCGCGTGAAAGGAGAGACAGCAAAATCTATGACTCTGGGGGATTTGGCTGATGATGATATCCTTAGGTACCTTTTCTCTATTCTTTCAACTGCCTAAGCCTCCGTTATTCACGCTCTCTCTTTCGTTTAAACCAATCTTTTTCAAACTTTGTGTGTTTTTGTTAATTTTTCAGAGGAAAAGTAGCACATAAGGATGTTGAAGAATGAGGCAGAGGTCCAAGTAGTTCTATTATTAATAATTTGCTGTTGTTTTGTTGTCTAATCTGGTGTTGATTAGAGTCTTTACTGCTTTTTCTTTTTTTCGTTTTTTATGTTTGGATAAAATTTTCTCAAATTTTATTATCATTGGTTTACAAACTTTTTTTGAGGGTTTTCATGAGTTTAATATAATCATGAAATAGTACCATCCAACTTGGATCATATTGAAATCTGCAAATCCCAAATGAAATCCCAATAAGAAAAATTTGGATAACTTATTTATAAAAAAAAAAAATCGTCTTTTGTAAAGACAAATTTCACATGTGATTTAAAAAAAAAAAAAAATTATATGAAAATAGTCTTTAAAAAAGATTTTTCAAATTTCAAAAAATTTTAAACAAATTATAAACAAATAAAGAATCAAAAGTTATCTTTCACAAAAGACGATTTTTACGCTGAAAATCATCTTTGTGAATCAGTCTAGTTTGGCTGCAACCCAGTTTACAGCCCAAGGCTACAAACTGGGTATGTGGCCAAATAGCAATAAGACACGTCACATTAATGATTTAAGTTAACTTAACAGAAAAAATTAACCTTAACACCGTTAACATTACTCTCTCTCATCCCATCTTTCTCTCTCAATCACCCACGATTAAATATTTTATCTCTCTCTCTCTTCATCTTCTTCAGCTCCCCTTCTCTCTCAAACTCTTCCTCTTCCAGCCCCCTTTCTCTCTCTCTCTCTCTCTCCATACCCAAAATCAACACCACCGGTTCCAGCCTTCCCACCTCCACCGCGCACCACCGGTTCCAGCCCCCTTTCTCTCTCTCTCCATACCCAAAACCCACACCGCCGATCCCCCTTCCACCGCCCCAATCCGCCGTTCCCACCCCGAAGATTCTCTCCATACCCAAAGCAACATATAGAAGCTATGGAGAAAGTTCTTTCAAAACCAGATGTCGTATCAATTCCTAAGTTGATGGTCTGGAACAAGGTAAAGAGGGATATATTGGGTTTTTGTTTTTCGTCTTTGTTTATGTGAATCTTCATTGTTATTGGGTTTTGTCTGTAGTCCTTTCTTTTGTGCTATTCTTTTGCCAAACTCAAAATGATGGCATGTTTTCTTGTTAAAATCTGTACTGATACCTATTGCATTCAATTACATATTCCATTTTCTTGTTAAATTACTATTATTCTGTTAAGGATATATTAGTACTGTTCCTTGAAATTAGAAAATAGGTTGTTCGAGTTGCACACGATGATAACAATCTTTCTATTGTCAAATATTGCAAGAAATACCTAAACAGATTTTTGTTAACATTCAGATACTGAAATTAGTTCTGGTGATATGTCTTTGAATACTAATGGGGAAATGGCAGTGTGGTTATTCATAGTGTGGTTATTAATGGATATATGAATGAGATTTTTTTTTTTTTAATTTTTAAAAGCCATAATTTAGGATTTTACAGACCTTAATTTACCTGTCCTCTGGTAGATCTTATCAAGAGAAGCTGTTCAGCTTTCACATAATTGGATGCCTTTATCAGGATAGTATTTTTGTGTTTATGAATGACATGGCATTATTCGCTTTGTTTATGTTTAATTAATGGTTGTCAAGTTGTATTTTCTGTCAAGACTGAGATATGGGACATTAAGTTCATAGCTCTATGTTAGTATCTGAATTTTGCATTCCAGCATTGCTATCGAAACCAATTCAGTTTGATATTATTACCTATGCTAATTGGCTTTTGATTGCAGGCACAGAATCCATCAATGGAAAATTACATGTTGATTCAGACAGACATTACAGCTCATATGCGGGTCATATTGATCAACTGGTTAATTGAGGTATATATCTTCTCTTCCAAAGCATTCTGATTACATATTTTCCTTTCTTGGCTTTTCCCATATTGGATATATTGCATTCTGATCAAGCTTTTCCCTTAACGGTTATCAATGAATTCTGATGATTTGCTCAATTTCTCACTTTAATTGTTGGTCACTCTTGTTACAGGTACACCTCAAATTTGATTTAATGCAAGAAACTCTTTTAAGAATGTGACTTCTGCATAGTAAGAATGTGACAAGTTACATGAGATAAGAAGCAAAGAATTGGATGACCTCTTTTATCAATGGTTTGTTAGGATCCTTGAAAGAGAAACAAGTAGCTTGTAGTTTGCACAGTTATCCATAAGAAAAGTTTGGTAGACACCTTCTTCTTTTCTTTTCTTTTATTTTTTTTTAATTTCTTTTGTATTTGTTCCTCAAGCTTGGATTTAAAAGATTTCTTGTAGGCTTCCATTTATTTGTACCCTGCCTCTTACCTCAACATCCCAATACTTTATTTACTAGGTTTTTGCTCTTATGAAATGTTGAGGCAGTAATGTCTTGCTTTGTCCTTTTTCCAAGTTATTAGTCTTCCTCTCAATGAACTCATGATGTGCAAATGCACCTAGTACTTTTATATAATTTGCTGAACATAGTGAATATGGTTGGAATCAATTGTTAGTTGTCGATTTGCAAAAGGTATCAATTGCTAGTTGAAATCAAATGCACCCAGTACTTTTATTTTTTTGGTTGTGTTTTTTTGGAACATTAATCATCTTTATGTACATTTGAAGCATTTGTGTACTAATTATGGTCTATTGTCGTGTTTAAAGTTAAAACTTGGAAAGTTGTTTACATTTTATTTTAATTTTCTTATGTAGGCATTTCATGTAGATGAGCTACCACAAAACAAGTTAATTCTGTTTTCTGCCCAGAGTGCTGGGCACTAGAATTATAATTGAAGCTGATGAGCTGGAGAGACCAGATTTCCCTCTTTCCAAGCATCTTAGTAGACAGTGCACTGAAGGAAGTTATATTTTCTATGAGAAACACAATTGTACTTGCTCTTGGAGGATAAATTTTTCTATTGTATCAGTTCTTATTGCTAATTGTATGTAATTTTAGTTGTACTCTCCACTAATTGAATAAATTTGCTTATTGATCTATCAACATACATGATTGGAGTGTACCAACCAGCTTGCCACTTACCAATATTGCACGGAGGAATGGAAGTTGATATTACATGGTTCTATAGAATGTGGAATAAACAAAAATCATTCTAGTTTAAAAAAAAAAAAATTCTTGTGACCACAAGCCAACATACTTAGTACTCAAATTACCACAAGCCAACTCAAATCTTCTTAGTAATCATACACTGCAATAATTTGGTAAATAATTGCTTGGAAAAATAAATTGGCCAACAAAATACAAAGATAATTCAATAAGTCTCCAATTTGCAGCTTGACACTGTAACTCCACCTTACTTAGAGTTGTTGCCAATATGGTACTCTTCTTGGATGATATTAGAAGGGGGTATTGAAACCTGCAAATAAGCAACCAAATATAAATAAATAAATAAACTAATGAAAAATATAGGCTTGGAAGCAAGGTCTAGCAAAAATCATAAGGAATATACATACCTGATTCAAACCATAAAATTCTTGGAAGCAAGGTCCAACAACATGTTCTTCTCCAACCAAATTACTACAAACCAAAGATTCCTACAAAAAGAAGAAGTATAAAATAACTCAACTTCATCCAAAAGACATTGAGTGCAACTAGCCTAAGTAAATAACAATTCCTAAACAAACAACAATTTGCTCTGTTGGACAGAGACCAAAACAGAGTTTATTTGATTGCCAACAATCCTAAGCAATCCTAAACCATTCAGTAACATCAAATACGTAACCTCTAAAACATGTAGCTATCCACAACTTGATAACCACCGAGTTGACTCAGTGAGTTGACTCAGTGAGTTGACTTAGTGAGTTAACTCAGCAACATGCCTACATGCAACATGCTCGTAACAAATAACATTGAATAAACTTCTATCAAATCTAAAAAATAATATATCGGTTCAAATCTATAATGGAAAACAACTAACAACATAACAAATGAAAATATTAATAGAAAACAAACCTCAAACGGGCTGAACTCTATGTCTTTGTCTTTGTCTTCGTCATACAGATTGTCGAGAAAGGAAGGATTTGTAGCGGTTGGGTCTTGGTGGCAGATAGGTGGTCCAGTGGGAGGGCTGGGACTGGTGGAGACACGGGGTGTGGAATCTGGAACCGGCGGAGTCATGGTAAAAGCGGTGGAGGTGGCTTGGTTGGAACCGGTGGTGCGCAGTGGAGGTGGGAAGGCTGGAACCGGTGGTGTTGATTTTGGGTATGGAGAGAGAGAGAGAAAGGGGGCTGGAAGAGGAAGAGTTTGAGAGAGAAAGGGGGCTGGAAAAGGTTGAGTTTGAGAGAGAAAAGGAGCTGAAGAAGATGAAGAGAGAAGGAGAAAAAAAAATTTAATCGTGGGTGATTGAGAGAGAAAGATGGGATGAGAGAGAGTAATGTTAACGGTGTTAATGTTAATTTTTTCTGTTAAGTTAACTTAAATCACTAATGTGACGTGTCTTGTTGCTATTTGGCCACATACCCAGTAGCCTTGGGCTGTAAACTGGGTTGCAGCCAAACTCTGTACTTTTTCAAATAAACATTATAAATGTTATGTTTACCCCAAAAAAAAAAAAGAAAGCATTTTTTTAGGCGAAAAATGGGCCGCTCAACCTGGCCCCGAAAGCCCAAAAAAACCCAAATAAGTCTTTAAAACCCCAAAAAGATTGCTCCCAGCGCCTTTGCAAGGAATTGCATCGCCTCACGATCACTCGAAATTGCATGATGTTGTCTAAAATATTGAGCTTCTGTATGTATGAATTTATCATATTTGGGTTTTATTCTAGTATAAATTTCGGATTTTGCTTTTTCTTCTTCCCTAACCCTAATTCCGTTTCTCATCCTGTTTTGTAGTGTTAACCAATCCTATTTATTTGTGTCATGTCGGGGGGATAGGGACATATGTGTATTATAGGTTTCGTAATGCTCCAGAACCTCGTCGTTCCTCTTTCTGTATCGATGAAAAAATCCAGTATGTCTGTCTAGTTTTACCATGCTTTCATTTCATATAAGAATGTATGAATTTGCATCTAATGAAAGAAAGCATTCTTGGAACAGGTCACTTATAATAAATGACGTAATTCGCGAGAAAGGAGAGGCAGCAAAATCTATGACTCTGGGGGATTTGGCTGATGATATCCTTAGGTACCTTTTCTCTCTTCTTTCAACTGCCTAAGCCTCCGCTATTCAACTCAATCACGCTCTCTCTTTTTCAAACTTGGTGTTTTTGTTAATTTTTCAGAGGAAAAGAAGCACATGAGGAGGTTGAAGGATGAGGCAGAGGTCCATGTTGTTGTATTATTAATAATTTGCTGTTGTTTTGTTGTCTAATCTGGTGTTGATTAGAGTCTTTACTGCTTTTTCTTTTTTTCGTTTCTTATGTTTGGATAAAATTTCTAAGACCTAGAAGTTTGTACTGTTTAATGATATTTCCTATATTTTCTCTATTTTATTATCATTGGTTTACAAACTCTTTTTTAAGGGCTTTCATGAGTTTAACTATTGGCTTGAAAATTAGGAATTGATAATCCCCAACTATACTCGTTTATAAATTCTTATTGGCATTTCTCATAGATTGAGTTTTATTTTAGTATGTTCTTGTGCTATTTTTGTCAATGAGGCTTTAACTCAGTTGCTAGGTTCTTGCTATGTGGGAGTGAGGTGGGTGCGATGAATCTATTGTGTAGAGAATATATGTTGGATTAAATTTGCCTATGTATTTTGGTTCATAGAGTGCATAGGGTTGGTCTCCACATGGGCTCGCAATAAGTTACAAAAAAACAACTATATTTTGGATTGTTAATTAAGGAACATATGTAAAAAAAAAAATAGGAACAAATTAACAAGACTTCAATTTTTAATTCAAACTACTCTCTCTTATTTACTAGAAATACTCCTAAATGATATTAGCATGAATCACCAACATCTGTACGCGAAAATCCTTCCCCCTAAACACGACCCTTAACTTAGGAAATTGCTGTCGAAGGTGAACTGCATTTTCTCAAGTGACTTCCGCAAGACAGTTCTTGCCAATGAACCAATATTTCCTTTTTGTTCTCTGGTTTAACACTGATTGTGGTCTTACACACTTGGAGATTAATTTTTCTATTTTGAAATTGATCAATGACAACTGTGACTGCACTGAAACATGTTTCCCAAATTTTTACTTCAGTAATGAGACATGAAAGACTGTTGGAACTCTAAATAGCCAGTATTTTGATATCTATACTAAAATCTTTGTTAATCTTATATGAGTTTGGGTCATATAAATAAGTAAATAAATAAATACTAGACCCCAAAAACACTTGGACTTCGGCCGCTTTAGGCAATAGAAAAATAGGCCTTAAACTCCATATTCAAATTAGAACAAACACATTTGGCCCACTAACAAAAAAAATGGTCAATTACTGATTGGGCGCTATACTACCCAGTGGTGTCCTCCTATCCCCACTTGTTTTTTTCTCGTAAACGGAATATCTTTTGCATTGATATCTGATCTTCCAACTTGCTGATTATATGGAACATTATAAATGACGAGATGATCGTTTTATTGGCAAATATATGTTCTAATGATGAAGAAACAGTGAAATAATTGTTCGCAGTGTAGCATTGTGCCCTGCTGAAGTAGCCATGCGTCCACCAAGAGTGGCAAGGACCATTGTAAAGCTCATTTCAATAGCAAATGCTAGTGTCAAAGACCCTCCAATTTTTTCTTTTGATATATATATTAAATAAAAATGACTAGGGGAAGGATACACCCAAAAAGGGAAAAGAGTGATTCATGATTATAACTTTCGTCTTTATACTAGTGGTTGGTGTAGCTATCTATTTTGGACCAGCCATTTTCTTTTCTTTTCTTAGATTAAGATGCTTTAGAGTTGTTAGGGTAATTTCACCATAGGTTTGTTAAAATCTTAATAATTCATGTTAAATGAATGGTTCAGATTTTACCATATCATCTATATTTAAAGGGTTAAAAAAAAATAAAAAAAAAATAAAATAAAAAAAGACCCTTAGGAATTGGGTTAATAACATTAAATTGAGAGTACATAAAATTTGTAGGCTAGGATTATTTTTGGATTCTATTGACTATTTAATGGGAAAAAAAAATAAAAAAGACCCCAAGGTGTCTTTCTGCATTTTTGCACACATTTAAACAAGCATTAATTTGGATTCCATTTAAGATGACAACGTGACAAAATCTGAACCATTCATTATTTGTTAAGATTTTAATAACTTTATGGTATAGTTATTCTATGAACTCTACAAGATCTTAATTTTCTTTTCTCAGCTACTATAATTGCTTGAAAGTTGAAAATATATTTGGAGATGTACTAGTTTTAACATAAGGAAATTTATGCATTCATCTAACATCTTGATTCCAAAGTTGTGTGCTTGATACATGATTATATCTTTTCCTTTTGTTTTTGTGCTTAAAATTTTCAACTATAATCAGATTCACCCAATGAAATGCTTCTTCTCTTTCTTCTTGGGATCAATATTGGAATAATGTCTACCATAGTTGCTAATAAAACAAAATTGGACAAGTTAAATGATGTATTAAAGCAAGCTAAGAACTTGAAATGGACGGTTAAGCCCTCTTCCACCCTCACCACGTACACAACCTATAATCTCACCCACAAACTTGAAACAATAACACCTACCTAACGAATGAAAATCTTATACTCCACCAATCACAATTAGTCTTATGTTAGATTTTTTTTTTTTTTTTTTTTTTTTCATTTTAAATCTTAGTTTTTTTATAAGAAAGAAAAGAAAAAAAAAAATACGCGACAAGTTATGATTAGTAAAGTATAAAATGGAGCATAAAATATTGTAACCATTGCCCAATTAACCAAACCATCACAATTAGTGAACCGGGCTGCTCAACCTGGCCCGGAAAGCCCAAATAAGTCTTTAAAATCCCAAAAATCAAAATTGCTCCACAAAGGAATTGCATCGCCTCACGATCACTCCAAATTGCATAATGAGGTCTAAAATATCGAGCTTCTGTATGTTGGAATTTATGTTTCTTGTTTATCAAAGAAGAATTTATGTTTCTTGGTCATATTTGGGTTTTGTTCTACTGTAAATTTCGGAACCTTAATTCCGTTTCTCATCTTGTTTTGTAGTGGCTACCTATCCGAAGTTTGCTTTTGTTGCCGGGGGGATGGTGTCAGAGGTGTATTATCGTTGGCAAGTGCTATTTTTTTTTTTTTTTTTTTTTTTTAAATATTGTTTTGTTGAGACATTGAAATAGAATATTGCATAATTATTGACATGATGCTAATCTGTGTTTCATCTTGGTCATTCAGTTTTTTTCGTGATGATAGAGAACCTCGTGTGTCTTTGTCTACCCATGAAGAATTGCAGTATGTCTAGTTTTACCATGCTTTCATATATTACTTGCTTACGTTTGAATTTTTTTTAGATGTGAGGATTTATCATAATCATCTTTTACTAAGGCTCCGTTTGTTTCACTGTAAAACGTCATTTGGAAAACAATTCATTTTCTAAATAACATTTTATGGAAAATTGACTCATTTTCCTGTGTTTGGTAGCGACCTTGAAAATAATTGAAAAACGTTTTCATGTGTTTGGTACACACAAAAAAATCATTTTCCAAAACACATTTTCTAGAAAACGTTTTATGGTGTTTGGTATATACGTTATTTTCATAATTCGCAAACATTATAATTTCATGCTTCCATAATTCAAAAAATTAATCATGCTAATTTTATTTTTACAAAAATCAACATATCTGTTTTTTATTTGCTGCTCGGGTCAGTTTTAATTATATAAGTTGTTAGAATAAGAGCAGTTTGGAAATTTCCAAATTTTTCTAGAATGGGTTGTTCTAGAGGCCAATGATTCTTATTTTATGTTTGCTTTTCCTATTTGATATAAACTCTCGCTTCTCTCATGCTCTCCCTCTTTCAAACTCCCAAGCTCATGGGTACAGAAACAAAATGGACACAGGCAAGTAGAATAATAGGTATTAGTATATTACATATGTTCTTGGAATCATACGTAGAGATGCCACTTTACATGGAAAGGAAAAACAATAGGTATAGCCGTATAGGTTCTGCTTCTCTTAAATGTTACATTCAACAATTAATGGAGCATATACATAAGTGATAAGTCCCTAGTCTGTCTTTAATTTTCAGACATATTTTTGTGTTCATCAAAAGGATAAAGACCAAACTAGACCAGCCTAACAAAACTAACAGCTCAAAAGCTAAACATGCCTAGAGAACCAATAACAATTCATAAGATACTTGGAAGCCATGCTGGCCATGACAGAGATGAGAGATCTCTAAAGAATCTATGTTCTATATTTGGTGGAAAGAGACCTTCATTCCTCCTTCCTTCAACCAAAGAGGATGTGTGACATGGACACACCATGACGTTACAGATTGAAAGGTGGTTTTATCGATGGAAGGAATCTAGCAAAGATCAGACTTCTTGTAGGATACATAATTCAAAATGCTTAGCACAGCTTTTTGATATAATTGTTGTTGAGCTCCACTGTCAACAAATGCCTAAAACTGCAGACCAAAGTATTTGCTTAGTTCTTAATCAACAGAGGGGTGGAACTAACAAGAAAGTGTAAAGGAATCTCATTGAAATGTGAACCCTGTGAATTGCTACGACATGGACTTATAAGCAGATGGAGAGAACAACTAAAGTACTAAATTGCTCCTATCCGGACAGAATTTTGTCAATCAACCTTTTTTATTCAGATGATTGAAAAGGTTGTTTACCCAATTGAGAGGGAATAATAAAGATCAAAGCAAACTTCTATAGGCAGATATATATACATATACAAATACCACCAACAACAACAAATGTCAAAAGACCACAAACAGCACACCCTTTCTAACTCTAACATATTCAGCAAGATTTACATGCTCTCCACAAGCATAAAAAATTTCATGACTAAGAGACCAAAAATTGAACCAAAAGGACCAGTCTCTACTGCATTTAGGTTGAAAGAGACTTATTCACAAAACCAAATCCAAAACACTTATTCAATCAAATTCTTGTTTAAACACATGTTCATAAAATGAGTGAAGTTGAAAGAATGTTAAGATGGATAAGCAGAGATACATCATACAAGGAAAGATAAAGGAGATCATGAAAAGTTGAAGAACGATAAGACGGTCTGATCATGTGCTTTAAGACATGAATGTGATCATGAAAATTTTTTGAACATTCAATTTAAGACATGAATGTGAAGAATCATTCCATTCTCAGCAGACGCACAACTAGCACCACATAGAAACCATATTAATCATTTTCACACAGACCCATTTCCCAATTCTTTCTCAATAGCACTCTTAGCAGCTTCAAGATCCTGATCAAAGAACATGTCCCATTTCCCATCCCACATAATGAAAAACTCAGTATCCTCATAATACTTGACCCTATGAGAAGCAAAGCCCTAAAACCAATAGCAACTGAGATTTCTTCTCAACCTAATATAACTTGAATTATTGCTTTGGTAGGCAAAAGAACAAAGAACTGAACTGAAATGGGTATTTGAGCAATTGGCAAAACTGAACTGAGATTTTCTTAATTCAAAATTCAGATGAACACAATTGAATTGATATTTTTTAATTATTCAGTTGAACACAAATCAACTCTAAAATACCCATTTCACAAATCAAAAGCATCAATAACAGTAACCATGGATTTTGAACAAATATTGCTACCAACCAAAAAAAAAAACAGAGAAACAATCAAAGCAAAATACACACACCCATAATCATGAATTTTGAATTTTACCTGAAAACCTCACGGATAATCTGAAAAACCCTGCAAAATACAAAGAACCAGACACAAAATCAAATCATTGAGAGAAGTGGGGCTCGAGAGGAATAAATTTGAAGAGAGAAACTCAGATCGATAGAAAGGGGAGAGAGAAAATCTGATGGGCAAAGAGCGAGAGAGCTAGCTAGAGGAAGAAGGTTATCTAGGCAAAGAGTGGTGGCGACGGCAGTGAGCGCCAAGGTTAGGGTTTGGTTTCTCAGCTCTCTCACGATTGAGCAACAGAAGAGAGATAGAGCTTGGGAAAAGAGAAAGGGCTTGAGAAGAGAGAGAGCTACAAAGAAAGAAAGAGATAGCATGAGAGAAGAGAGAAGAGAGAGCTTACCGAGAGACTGAGAGGCGCGCAAATGAGAGTGATGATGCTCTGTTTAGATTGTTTTATCGAAAACTTGGGCGTAAAACAATGAGATGTAAAATAGTGTATTTTTTTATCAGTTTTCCATTGACCAAAAGATAGTTTTCTTTTGACCATATTTTTTAGTGCAACCAAAAACTGGAAAACATGTAAAATATTTTACAACAAATGTTTTACGGTGAAACAAACGGAGCCTAAGTTTCAAATTAGTTTCAAATTAAATTGACTATTGTGTATGCGTGTGGAACTCTTAAGTTCTATATTTAGGTTTATATTGTTCACTTAATTGCCCTGATCGATACAACTCAGTGATGTCATGGAAGGATTTGTGTTTTTGGAATTTGCATTTAATGGGAACAGGTTACTTGTAATAGTTGACATAATTAGCAAGAGAGGACAGGAAGCAAAATCAATGACTCTGGGGGATTTGGCTGAGATCCTTAGGTATGTCTTGCAATTCAAACAAATCTCGAGACCTTTTCATTATTCTTTCCTCCTCTTTCAACTCCCTAAGCCTCCTTTATTGAGGGGAAAAAACCGTTACCCCTACATCCTCTCACTCACCATTTGTTTTTCAACTAAATGTGAGGTATGCTTGATTGCACTGAATCACGCTCTCTCTTTTTTGAACCTTACTATGCTTTCGTTGTCAAACTTAAATGAATCTTTTCCAAACTTAGTGTTTTTGTTAATTTTTCAGAGAAAGAAGAAGCACATGAGGAGGTTGAAGGATGAGGCAGCGGTACAAGTAGTTCTATTATTAATAATTTGGCGTTGTTTTGTTGTCTAATCTGGTGTTGATTAGAGTCTTTAGTGCTTTTTCTTTTTCTTTTTTTCGTTTTCTATGTTTGGATAAAATTTCTAAGAGCTGGAAGTTTGTACTGTTTAATGATATTTCGTATATTTTCTTAATTTTATATCTTTGGTTTACAAAGTTTTCAAGTGTTTTTTGAGGGTTTTGTGTTTGATTGGTTTTCATGAGTTTAACTATTGGCTTGAAAATTAGGAATTGATAATCCCCAACTATACTTGCTATGTTTGTTGTAATATTTGATTTTGAAGCTATGCGTTTATAAAGTCTTATTGCCATTTCCCATAGATTGAGTTTTTATCTTACCATGTTGTTGTGCTATTTTTGCCAATGAGCTTTAACCCAATTGGTAGGTCCTTGCTATGTGGGAATGGGGTGGGGAGTGAGGTGGGTGCCATGAATCTATTGTGCTATTAGTGAAGGGAATATATGTTGGATTAAATTTGCCTATGTATTTTGGTTCGTGGTCTGTTCATAGAGTGCCTAGAGTTGGTCTCCACATGGCCTTGCAATAAGTTACAAAAAAACAACTATATTTTGGATTGAAAATTCCAATGAATCGGCATTAAGCCAAAGGATTGACTTCTTAGAAATTGCCTGCAATGCGTTTTTCAAAATGCTTGACCGTAAGATTTTTGTGACTCGCTCTTCACGGGTGAGTCCAAAAGGCGCTACCCTAACAAGATTTCACGACATAAAAATAAATACAAACTTGTCACAAATCCGTGCGATGCACAGAAAAATTACTTAAAATGAAATCTAAATAATTATTGGTCTAAATATGATTTTTTCTGTATTTTATATTTTGTCTAAATATGAAAATTGATAATTATTAAAATACATTTATTATTATAGTGTTTATATATAAAATATATTATAGTTTTAGGTATTTATTATGATTGTGTTTATATATATGGAACAATATATTATTTTTATTAAAGAAAATATAATGTGTCAAAATTCTAATGAGATTTTTAATTATAGAATAAAATTTGAATTCAATTAAAAAAATATATATGCCTACTTTTTCTGGTGGTCTCATATGCTGTCATCAGTTGGCTTGCGGCTTCATGAGGAAATGAAATTGGACATGCAAAGAATTTGGAAGAGAAACTTGGGAAGAGATGATAGATGTATTGCTGATAGTGGGAAGGAGGTATTGCTAACATCTTGGACAAAGATAATTCCTTATGTCATTGACTGGTCACATGTGGCAATCATCTTATTGTTCCCTTTCTTTTTTTTCTTTGGAAAAGGCTAGATTTCCTTTCTTGGATGAAGATGTTATAAGGATTTTGCTTAACATTCCTTTGTGGGAGATTGCGAACCTTGATCAACCTAGTGGAATCGGTGATAAGAAGATTCTAAGAGAGGTCAGTGCAATATCTTTTGTTAAGCTTACATTCTCTGTCATGCCACAACATATGAGAGATAACATGGGCACAAATATATGGTTATGTAAATATAACTTTTGTACTGATTTCTTTTTTACTGTTGTATGAGGGTTCTGTTCCTCACTTGAGAGGGGATTTCAAATTTTAGCGCTAAAAGGTTATCTTATATGTTCATATTTGGATGTGAAATTCATTACTAAATCAATGACTGTCAATTTAGGCTTATTATCTCATGCTGGCTAGATGTTAAATTGTTTGTGCATTATGTTTGTTGAAGGTTGCTCGATTGCTTGGTTTATATGAAGCAGCAGTTCTGCCTAAAAGAGCAATTTAGGTATGCATTAAAATTTCTGTCCGAATGTTATAGCATTAAAATTCTGAAATGCTATGCTTTGGTTTTATGCAGAACTTAGCAATGTGCATTCTTTTTCCTTTCTAGGTAGATAATGATATCACTTCCCAAGGGGATTCTGTGCTTTTAAATTCTAATATACATATAGTATTTAACTGTCAATTTATCTGTTTATACTATTATCAGCATTCTGTCTTTAAGAACAATGTTTAAATCCATAATATCGTTTGGACTAGTTTTCCAGTTATAAAATCCGCAGAGACTCTGACACAAGCACAACTAAATAAGAATATGAAGTGCACATAATCTCATTGCGGAGTCAGTTATCTACAATGCGTTCACAACTCAACTTCACGCAAAAACACTTCAAATATTTATGTTGCTAAACACTGTTTAATTAGATGATTTAATCTTTGTGCTTTACTGGTGTAGTTTGGTTCAAGAATTGCAAGGGAATCAAATTGGAAGAATTTTGGTAGTAATCGTGCAGCAAACCAGGTGTCTGCCGGAAGTGCAGTAATTCAATTGCCATGAAACTTGACTTGATACCACCCTTGGATTAATTCATCGCATGTGTTCCTCTCTTTCTTTCTAGAGCTTTGATCAGCTCCAATCTGGACTTCCTACATTTTTGGTCCTGGCTCTGCAATTGGATGACGACAATGAGCCATAAATGACATTTTTTCTGTGCACATGCACACAAATCTCTGTTCCATTGGCATCATAAAGCACTTTATTATTTTGTAACTAGAATTTAAATGTGTTTGTTGTATGAATTGGGATTTGAGAAGATTATAGGCCTTCTTTTTCCTCCTTACAATGGCAGCATTGTGTTTTTTATTGTCTCTGTTACCCTGTAACTAGCTGCCACTGGAAAAAGCTGGAAATGAGGAGAAATTTTTGGAACTGTCAATATACTCATTTTTACTTATTATGCTATTTCACTCCATCGAAAAAGCACCTAGTATATTTTTTTCCAAAAAAAAATTTAAGAAAAACACGCCCACCAGGCACTGAGTATATAGTTACCAACTTACCATCTCTACACTTCTCTCTAATTTATACCATAAATAAGTCCTACAATTTCTTATTACAAAACTCTGAGGAGCAAGTATGAAGAAACTTGCATAGAAAATACAAAATTATGCGGATTTGATAGCAGAGGATGTTGTTTTAATTTATATATATATATATATATATATATATATATATATATATATATATATATATATATATATATATATATATATATATATATATATTTTGTTTATCATGAACCACCTAATTTGAGATCTCTCTATTCTTTTGAAATTGGGGGAATTTATTTTACGATAAAGATTTTATTTCTTGAATCGAACTGAATACAAAGTAACTTTTCATTTAAAATTTTAAATAATGTAACATTAAATACACTTTTAGATTTGTATATTTGATCTAAATCATGAAATAAATTCATTAAAAAAAAAACCAGTTTATGGTTGTAAATTGATGTTTTATGGTGTGGTGTACCCCATATTGCGTACTTTTTGTCTTAAATCTAAGACAATTTCGATAAAGTAAATAAATGCATAATGGTATGGGACTGAGTAGATCTGAATTGGAACTAAAGAATTATTGTCTTTCATCAAACTAATGAATTTCATCGGCAGAGAATTCTCTTAATTTCAAATAAATTTAATTCATGGTTCTGAATTCTAATTAATTATCACAAATCTCAATATCTATTTAATATCACGTTATTTTAAAATTTAAATGATATGCTAAAATCTAAAAAAAAATCTTAATCATGAAAGGGTTAACATTTCATTTTTCTTTAAGAAAAAAAAATGTTGAGAGTATAAAGACAAAAATACCCCAACTCTAAACCTCCCTATTCCTCGCATCCCCAAAACCTCAAAAAACCTCTGTCCCTGTCTCTGTTGAATCTATTGGCGGTGAAATAAAATGGAAAGCCATGGCAGCAATAACCAGAGCGATAAGAAGCAGTGGAGAGCAGAAGAAGCAATTGCAGGAAACGCGGAAGCTCTTCAAGCTCTCAGAGACCTCATCACTTTCCCTCTCTACTACTCTACCCAAGCTCATATACTCGGTCTCAAAGTAAATTCAAGCCCACCTGTTTTATGCATCACCTGCTATGAGCACCTTGAGATTACTAATCAGAAAATTAAAAAAAGAAGCACTTGAGACTGAAAGCTTCAAATTTAGCTGTCTGGTTTCTCAATCAAAGTGGTCGACAAAATAAATGGTTACCATCACAAAACAATCTTGGGATTAGGAAATGGGCTAGTCAATGAGCTGCACCCTCAGGGAGATTTTGGATAGAAAACAGTGGCCCAAGGAGACTGAACCATTAATGAAATCAGAGGTTAAAACAATCCCTTAATTCCTCCAAAACAAGAGTTACACTTAACAGTAAAATCCATGCAGAATTAGTTAATCTAGGGACTTGCCCATGAAAAGATACTAACAGAGAAAAAAAAGGGTTTTCCTTATCTAATTTGAATAGTTTGTGGGCTTCTTGCACTAACAATAAAATAATCTCCTCCTGAATTATCTAAAGTCTACCTTTTAGCCCCCCAAAAAAAAAAATCTAGAGCCTACCTAAAGAGCTACCAAGCTACTGGATTGATTTTTTCGTCAAATTAACAAAATGATATTTCCAATGGAAAATATGGTAGTTAATATAGTGCATAATAGTAACTATGGATTGAGCTAGCCAACCCAAAGTAGTTGAGATTAAGGCATTGTTGTATTTATTGTTGACTGTTTCTTACGGAAGTGTGATCCACTCCGAATGTTCGTAGAACGTTGAACTTGATATCATAAATGTTCTAGAATGTTCAATGAACTTCTCTATAATATCATAAATGATCTAGAATGTTTAATGAACTTCCCATGATAAACTGAACATAGACACCAAAAGCTTGATGGAAACTTTAGCTATAAATACTACAGTTTGGTCCCCAGACTCAACACTCAATCTCCTTCAGTCTTACACCATCTAAATAGAGTGATCAGAGTTTGAAAGTACCAAACATTAGTGAGAGATTGCAGCAAAATCGTGAGGAACATCAATGGCTAGATGTACTGATTCCTTGGCATTAAAGCTTTTCAATTCCTTTTAAGTGTTTATTCCGCATTATAGAATCGTCATTTGCTAACATTTGGTATCAGAGCATTGTTTTATTCTCTGCCTTGGTGTTTTGGTCTATGAAGTGGGTTTTTAGGCCCACACCCTTTTGTGCTTATAATGTTGTGCAAATTTGTTTTTGGGCCCACGCCTTTTGTGCTATACAGGTACCTGCAAAGTGACCTGTTTGTCATCAATCTGTAGTTCTTTTGTGACAAAGTCAACACCAATTATAGCTTTATATATTGTTGACTGAACTTCTTATAGGCATATTTGATTAAGAAGTTAATGAATCACATGCAGCCTAACAATGGTTTATGAATATTTCACTAAACTCAAATTTAAGGCATGTGTGCATGTATTGTGTCAAATGGTAATATAAGTATATATATAGTTAAAGGCATGAAATTAAACGTTATGCATAATATTAATTATGCAATATTTATGGTTATATTATGAGAATATTTTGTGCATAATAATAACATATTAGTATTAATTATGTAGTTCGTTATTATTCTCATATTAAGCTAGTTTCTATGCGATTTAATGTCTAGTGATCCATATAATTTTAATTAATTAAAGAATAGCCACAGCATCTTTAATTAAATAAAATTATATATTATGATTGATTAGGATCACATAAAGAATATTAGACATTGATTGTAATTAATTATACTTAATATAATAAATTTTATCCCATAGGAATTTTTATTATATTTATATTATTAATTAGGATAAAATATCAAGTTATTCATGACTTACCCACAGGAATTATGAATTTAGTAAATAATTTGATAGTTTTATCATAAAGTTTAATTTAAGATAGAATATATTTGATAAATTCTATCATAAAGAATGATTGAATCTACTTAAATTAAAAATTTAGCCCACAGGCATATTTTTATGTCATTAGATTCAATTTTTAAGCATAATTTACATTGGTAAAGCATGAAATTTTATTTAGGCCTCTTTTTAACGTAAGCATGTAATCTATAATTTTATGCAGTTGTACAACCTGCAAATTTCTCTGATATTCATTCTGATATCCTTGAACTTAAGGGAGATAACTATAAGATTTGGAAGGAGAGAATTCTTCTTCATTTAGGGTGGATGGACATAGACTATGCTATTAGGAAAGACAAACCACCAGCACTCACTGATACCAGCACTGCAGCGGACATCGCGCTTTATGAGCGATGGGAGCGATCTAATCGCTTCAGCATGATGTTCATTAAGACTAGAATTTCTATTGGTATTCGTGGTTCTGTCAATCAGCATGAAAAGGTCCGAGACTTGCTGAAAGCCATTGATGAACAATTTGTCACTTCAGACAAGGCACTAGCAAGCACCCTAATCATGAAGTTCTCATCCCTAAGGCTCACCAGTGTGAGAAGTGCGCGTGAGCACATCATGCAAATAAGGGATATTGTGGCTCAATTGAAGAAACTTGAGGTTGAAATGTCAGAGTCCTTCCTAGTGCACTACATCCTGAACACCCTTCCGCACCAATATGGACCCTTTAAAATCTCATACAACACACATAAGGATAAATGGTCCATTAATGAACTCATGACCATGTGTGTTCAAGAGGAAGGGAGACTGGTAATGGAACAAGGTGAAAGTGCAATGCTGGCAACGCATGGAAAGGGCAAATCTCAAGCCAATCAGAAAGGGAAAGTTAAAATGCCTCCCCAAACTGATATCAAGAAAGATTCCAAGTGTTTCTTCTGTAAAAAGAAGGGACACATGAAGAAGGAATGCACCAAATTTCAGAAATGGCTTGTAGGACAAAGGTAATCCAACCTCATTTGTTTGTTATGAATCTAATATGGTTAATGTAAATATTAACACATGGTGGATTGATTCTGGATCAACAATCCACATTTCGAATTCCTTGCAGGGTTTGCAAAACCTAAGGAAGCCAATGGGAAGTGAGCAAAGCATCTTATCAGGAAACAAGATGGGCTCGCATGTGGAAGCTATAGGAACTTGCTATTTAATTTTAAGTAGTGGTTTTGTTTTAAAGTTAGAAAAGACCTTTTATGTTCCAAGTTTTTCTAGAAACTTGATTTCAGTTTCAAGGCTTGTACCTTTTGAATATTCCTTTACTTTTTCAAGTTCATCATTCAGTTTATTCTATAAATCTGATTGTGTTGGGAATGGTACTTTGTCTGATGGTCTTTACTGCATTAATTTACAAAACAATGCTACTTATGATTCAATGCATGTTCACACTGGCACTAAAAGATGTGTTATTAATGAGGATTCCTCTAAATTATGGCACCGGAGATTAGGTCATATCTCCATAGAAAGAATTAAAAGATTAGTAAATGAAGGGAAACTTAATACTCTGGATTTTACTGATTTTGAGACTTGTGTGGACTGCATAAAGGGAAAGCATACCAACAAGTCCAAGAAAGGTGCCAATAGGAGTTCAGACATATTAGAGATCATACATACTGATATATGTAGTCCAGACATGGACTCACATTGTCAGAAATACTTCATCTCTTTTATAGATGATTACTCGCGATATATGTATCTCTACATACTTTATAACAAGAACGAAGCAATAGATGCCTTTAAAATCTTTAAAGCTGAAGTAGAGAAACAATGCGGTAAGCAAATTAAGATCGTGAGATCAGATAAAGGTGGAGAATATTATGGTAGATACACAGAGGATGGACAAGCACCTGGGCCATTTGCAAAGCTTTCTTCAAGAGCATGGGATTGTTGCCCAATACACCATGCCTGGTTCACCAGACCAGAATGGAGTAGTAGAAAGAAGAAACCGAACATTATTAGGACATGGTGCGGAGTATGCTTAGCAGCTCCAATCTTTCTAAATCCTTGTGGGCTGAAGCACTTAAGACGGCAATGTATATATTAAACCGGGTTCCAACCAAGGCTGTTCCTAAAACGCCATTTGAATTATGGAAAGGTTGGAAACTGAGTTTGCGACATATGCGCGTTTGGGGATGCCCGTCTGAAGTGAGAATTTATAATCCACAAGAGAAGAAACTGGACCCAAGGACCATTAGTGGGTATTTCATTGGATATGCTGAAAGGTCTAAAGGTTACAGATTTTATTGTCCATCTCACAGCACTAAGATTGTGGAATCAAGAAATGCAAAGTTTCTTGAAAATAAATTGATCAGTGGGACCGATCAAACCAGGAACATAGTTTCTAAAAAGGATCATTCAGAATCTCAACCTTCCACCTCAAGTGATAGATTGGTTATTGTTTACAGCACCCCTCAAGTACAAACTGGTGTTGAACAACCAATCATTGAAGTTCCACAAGCTGCTGACGACGTTCTAGTAGATCAGGTAGTTCAAGAGTTGCCAAGAACTTTTGAACAACGAGTTGAACCACATACTTCTCAGGAATATGATGGTACAACATTAAGAAGATCTATTAGACCAAAGAGATCAACAATTCCTGATGATTATGTTGTGTATCTACAAGAATCTGACTACAACATTGGAGCCGAAAATGATCCCGAGTTCTTTTCACAAGCCATGAGTTGCAAAGAATCAGAATTATGGTACAATGCCATGAAGGAAGAGATGAATTCTATGAAGAGTAACGGAGTCTGGGATCTTGTTGAGTTGCCTAATGGTGTAAAAGCCATTGGATGTAAATGGGTCTTTAAGACAAAGAAAGACTCATTGGGCAACATTGAGAGATACAAGGCAAGACTCGTTGCTAAGGGATTCACTCAGAAAGAAGGAATCGATTACACGGAGACTTTCTCTCCTGTATCTAAGAAAGATTCCTTGCGCGTTATTTTGGCATTAGTAGCCCATTTTGACTTAGAGTTGCAACAAATGGATGTGAAAACGGCATTTCTCAATGGAGATCTAGAGGAGGAGGTTTACATGAAACAACCTGAAGGATTCCCCTCTAGTGATGGTGAACACTTGGTTTGCAAGCTCAAGAAATCCATATATGGTTTAAAACAAGCATCTCGCCAATGGTATTTGAAATTCCATAATGTAATTTCTTCATTCAGGTTTTGTAGAAAACATTATGGATCAATGTATATACCAGAAGGTCAGTGGGAGTAAAATCTGTTTTCTTGTTTTATATGTGGATGACATTTTGCTAGCAACCAATGATAAGGGTTTGCTGCATGAGGTGAAACAATTCCTCTCTAAAAATTTCGATATGAAGGATATGGGTGAGGCATCTTATGTCACTGGCATTAAGATCCATAGAGACAGATTTCAAGGTATCTTGGGTATGTCTCAGGAAACCTATATTAATAAAGTTTTAAAGAGATTTCGGATGAATGATTATTCACCAAGTGTAGCTTCCTATAGTGAAGGGTGATAGGTTCAATTTGAACCAATGCCCGAAGAACGACCTTGAAAGGGAGCAAATGAAGAACATTCCATATGCTTCTGCTGTCGGAAGCCTAATGTATGCTCAGGTCTACACAAGACCTGGCATTGCATTTGCTATGGGAATGTTGGGACGATATTAGAGTGATCCAGGTTTAGACCATTGGAGAGCTGCAAAGAAAGTAATGAGGTACCTTCAAGGAACCAAAGACTACATGCTTATGTATAGACGGACATAAAATCTGGAAGTAATTGGCTACTCAGATTCTGACTTTACTGATTCACGTAAATCAGCATCAGGATACATATTTTTTATGGCCAGTGGAGCTGTATCATGGAGGAGTGCCAAGCAGACTTTGACTGCCACTTCCACTATGGAAGCCGAGTTCGTCTCTTGTTTTGAGGCTATTTCACATGGTGTATGGCTTAAGAGTTTCATTTTTGGGCTTAGAATTATGGATTCTATCTCTAGGCTATTGAGAATATATTGAGACAATTCAACTGCTGTTTTTATGGCTAAGAACAACAAAAATGGGAGTCGAAGTAAACACATCAACATTAAGTATTTAGCCATAAGAAAACGTATTAAAGAAAAGAAAGTGGTCATTGAACACGTCAGCACTGAGCTAATGATCGCTGATCCTTTAACTAAGGGCATGCCATCGTTGAAATTCAAGGATCATGTAGCAAAAATGGGACTTGGTTCCATTATATAATTTTTCATTGTATTGACAATGTTGTTTTAATGAAATTCTTAATTATTCTGATGTTTTTCTCATATTGATGTGAATTTTGAGAAAATTCATCTGTGTTGGACCAAGAATAAACATAGGGTTTATTCATTAAGAAATTGTTGCCACATAAATTATAATATTTAAGAAATAAATACATAGTAATACATGGAAGGTAATACTCGTCATTAGAGGACCTATCGCCATGATTCATGTATTTATTACTTAAATACAGCTTATCGATGGGTTTAAGATGAGACATTCGATTAGCAGTGTGGACCAAGTGGGAGAATGTTGACCGTTTCTCACGGAAGTGTGGTCCACTCCGAATGTTCGTAGAACGTTGAACTTGATATCATGAATGTTCATAGAACGTTGAACTTGATATCATGAATGTTCGTAGAACGTTGAACTTGATATCATGAATGTTCGTAGAACGTTAAACTTGATATCATAAATGTTCTAGAATGTTCAATGAACTTCCCTATGATATCATAAATGATCTAAAATGTTCAATGAACTTCCCATGATAAACTGAACATAGACACCAAAAGCTTGATGGAAGCTTTGGCTATAAATACAACAGTTTGGTCCACAGACTCAACACTCAATCTCCTTCAATCTTACACCATCTAAATAGAGTGATCAAAGTTTGGAAGTACCAAACATTAGTGAGAGATTGCAGCAAAATCGTGAGGAACACCAATGGCTGGAGGTACTGTTTCCTTGGCATTAAAGCTTTTCGATTCCTTTTAAGTGTTTATTCCACATTATAGAATCGTCATTTTGCTAACATTTATATTATAATCCATCAAGTAGTAATCACAAGCATTTTTTATACATGTAACTTCCTAAATATATAAGATGAATCTTTTTTTCTTTCTTTCGTTCGAAGAACTAAACAGGAAAAATGTAATAATCCAATGCATAAGAACTATATGTGATGGACCTGAAAGAACCAGATGCAAAAGCAGAAAATACAGAGAAGAAAGATGCAAGAATACAAAGAAAGAAGTAAAAGAATATTGTGTATGAATTGAGTACATTTTTTTGGTTAATCCTATATGAATTCTATTACAATATATATACTTGATTAGAGTCGGTTAAACCTCTAACGAACTCTCTTAACAAACTCAGCAATTCCCACTTTATGCTCTAAGAATGACACGTGTATTTAAGCACGTGTTTCACATGTTTAATAACTGAAGCTTCCTAAACTACTGCCGTTTTGCTAGCTTAAACTTCATATGAGTAAACAATCTGTCGTTTACTCTATCATCCCCCCTCAATCACATGGGGACCAACAAGAACCAGGAGATTGCATTGAAGATCAAGAAAACAAGTAGTGGGAAGACTTTTGGTGAAAATGTCAGCTAGTTGATCTGTGGTGGAGACAAATTTAACAGCCAAATCCTTGCAAAGAACTCGTTCTCGAACAAAGTGAAAATCGACTTTTATGTGCTTTGTACGAGCATGAAACACTGGATTGGAGGCAATGGCAAGAGCTGAGACATTGTCACACCAAAGGATTGGAGTGTCAGGAAGATAGACTCCAAGATCACAACGAAAAGTGCGAAGCCAACAAAGCTCTGCAGCTGCAATGGCAAGTGCATGATATTCAAACTCTGTGGAGGAGCAAGAAATAGTAGCTTGTTTCTTAGCAAACTAGGTGATGGGATTAAAGCCCAAATACACCAAGAATCCAGAGGTGGAGCGACGGTCTGAGGGATCACCAGCCTAATCTCCATCTGTGTAAGCAGAGAGGGTCATTGGGCCAGGAGTGAATGCTAGCCCATGGTTTAAGGTACCATTCAAGTATCTGAGTATGCGTTTAGCAACTGCAAGGTGTGTAGTAGTAGGTGATTGCTTGAATTGGCACACTTGGTGAACAGCAAAGGAGAGGTCTGGTCTAGTAAAGGTGAGGTAATGAAGGGCTCCAACAAGGCTTCTGTAGGAGTGTGGTTCTGAAAGTTGAGTACCATCAGTGTGGGTTAATCTAGTGTTGGGACAACAAGGGGTTTTGGCTGGTTTAGTATCAAACATGTGATGTTTATGAAGGAGGTTTGTGGCATATTTAGTTTGGCTCAGATAAAGGGCTTGAGAAGTTCTAGTAACCTGAAGACCAAGGAAGTAAGACAAGTTGCCAAGATCTTTAAGTTCAAAAACTGAGCTGAGAGACTTGATGAGTTGATCAAGGTAAGCAAGTGTGTTACTAGTGAGGACTATGTCATCAACATAGAGAAGTAAGTATGCTATGACTTGCTTGTCTTGGAAAATAAAGAGAAAGCTATCTGTTGAGGAGGCAGTGAAGCTAAGATGAAGCAATTGCCCTGTAAAGCTCTCAAACCAAGCTCTAGGGGCTTGTTTGAGGCCATAAAGAGACTTGTGCAGTCTGCAGACATGACTTGGGAAGTGAGGATGAACATAGCCTGGTGGTTGAGTCATGTAGACTTCTTCTTGGAGAGTGCCATGTAAGAAGGCATTTCTAACATCTAGTTGTCTGAGGGGCCAATTGAGGGAGACTGCCAAGGAGAGCACTAATCTGACTGTAGGTGGTTTAACAATAGGACTAAATGTTTCCTCATAATCCACCCCATACTGTTCATGAAACTCTTTAGCTACTAGTCTAGCCTTGTACCTTGAAATAGAACCGTCACTATTGTGTTTGAGCTTGTAGACCCATTTACACCCAACAATGTTTTTGGATGGTGGAGGAGGAACCAAAGACCAGGTACCTTGTCTCTGTAATGCAGCATACTCCTTTTGCATAGCATTACACCACTGAGTATATTAAGCTGCAACCTTGTAGGATGGAGGCTCAGTGATAGTGTAATTGGATTGAGTCAGGTAACACACCTTTGGTTTAAAGATGCCACTCTTAGCACGAGTCTTCATTGAGTGAGTGGATGTGAGAGGAGCAGCTGGAGGTGCAGTAGAAGTTGCACTTGGTTCAGACAGAGCACTGGGTTCAGAAGCAGTAGAGTGTGCAGTAGGTGATGCAGTATGATCAGTGACTGACAGTGGAATGACAATGTGACTGTCATTGTGAGGGAAAGTAAGGTTTGTATCTAGTACAGGACTGACTGGGAGAGTGTCATTGGTATTTGTAAGACTATGTGAGGCAAAGTGAGGCTCTGGATTACACAAGGCATGTGAGACTGTGAGGGATTACACAAGGCATGTGAGACTGTGAGGGTAGTGTCTAGTGGGTTAAGTGATGAACCAGAGGATAAAGGCAATGTAGAATTTGAGGCAGTAATGGAAGATGAAGATTGTGAGTTATGAGAACAGTTATGATGTAACAAAAGTGAAAGTAACCAGCTATCTGTGGCAGAAGAATTAGATGTGGGGTCATTAGGTGTATGGGATGAGGATGAGACTCATTAAACATAACATGCCTAGAGATGTAGATCCTATTAGTAGACTAGTCTAGATGGAGGTAACCTTTTGAAAAAGGTGGATAGCCAAGGAAGATGCATGGTTTAGTCTTTGGTTGAAGCTTGTTAGAATTATATGGAGTTAGGAGTGGAAACCAAGCACAACCAAAAGTTCTTAGATGGTATAAGAAAGCTGCTTTGTGAAATAGTGCTTCCCAAGGAGTTTTGTGGTTGAGTAAAGGAGTGAGAAGTCTATTTATGATATGGCAAGCTGTAGAAAGAGCATAGGACCGGTATGAAGTTGGGAGACCAGATTGAGAGAGTAGAGCTAAAGTGCACTAGACTAAATGTCTGTGTTTTCTCTCAGCTACTCTATTCTGTTGAAGAGTGTGAGGACAGGAGAGTTGGTGAATGATGCCATTAGTGGCACAGAAGTTGTCAAATGGTTGGGAAGTGAACTTACCCCCACAATCTGATCTTAGAATCTTAATGGTATGATTAAATTGATTCTTGATAATGGCTATAAATTGTTGAAACTTGAAACACAAATAAAGTATCTAACTTGTGTTTCAAAAGATAAATCCAACAGAATTTGGTGTAATCATCAACAAGAACTATGTAATATCGAAAGCCATTAGTGGCAACAGAGGGTGCAGGGCCCCGTAGATCAGCATGAAGCAAATGAAAAGGATGTAAAGACTTAGTATTTGATTGAGTAAAAGGAAGTCTATGCATTTTACCAGATAAACAATGGTTACAGTGTACAAATGCATACTCTTTTGTAAGAGGATTGTAATTAGACAAATCAGGAAAAATTGCATGTAAAATCCTAGCACTAGGATGGCCTAATCTGTGATGCCAGAGAAGCCAATTCTTGGTACTTGATGAAGAAGGAGTACTAGTGTTATTAGACTTGACAGAAGAGTAAACAGATGAATGTGATGCACAAGTTGGATGTATAGATGATAAATGTTGTGCAACAGCTCTAAGATGTCTGAACTTAGATGAGTAGATGGGGTAGACACCATTTTCACTCAGTCCCTTGTAAAG
>OU015772.1:11273885-11374555 GCA_907173295.1 Fagus sylvatica | reverse complement strand
ACAAAGATAATTCCTTATGTCATTGACTGGTCACATGTGGCAATCATCTTATTGTTCCCTTTCTTTTTTTTCTTTGGAAAAGGCTAGATTTCCTTTCTTGGATGAAGATGTTATAAGGATTTTGCTTAACATTCCTTTGTGGGAGATTGCGAACCTTGATCAACCTAGTGGAATCGGTGATAAGAAGATTCTAAGAGAGGTCAGTGCAATATCTTTTGTTAAGCTTACATTCTCTGTCATGCCACAACATATGAGAGATAACATGGGCACAAATATATGGTTATGTAAATATAACTTTTGTACTGATTTCTTTTTTACTGTTGTATGAGGGTTCTGTTCCTCACTTGAGAGGGGATTTCAAATTTTAGCGCTAAAAGGTTATCTTATATGTTCATATTTGGATGTGAAATTCATTACTAAATCAATGACTGTCAATTTAGGCTTATTATCTCATGCTGGCTAGATGTTAAATTGTTTGTGCATTATGTTTGTTGAAGGTTGCTCGATTGCTTGGTTTATATGAAGCAGCAGTTCTGCCTAAAAGAGCAATTTAGGTATGCATTAAAATTTCTGTCCGAATGTTATAGCATTAAAATTCTGAAATGCTATGCTTTGGTTTTATGCAGAACTTAGCAATGTGCATTCTTTTTCCTTTCTAGGTAGATAATGATATCACTTCCCAAGGGGATTCTGTGCTTTTAAATTCTAATATACATATAGTATTTAACTGTCAATTTATCTGTTTATACTATTATCAGCATTCTGTCTTTAAGAACAATGTTTAAATCCATAATATCGTTTGGACTAGTTTTCCAGTTATAAAATCCGCAGAGACTCTGACACAAGCACAACTAAATAAGAATATGAAGTGCACATAATCTCATTGCGGAGTCAGTTATCTACAATGCGTTCACAACTCAACTTCACGCAAAAACACTTCAAATATTTATGTTGCTAAACACTGTTTAATTAGATGATTTAATCTTTGTGCTTTACTGGTGTAGTTTGGTTCAAGAATTGCAAGGGAATCAAATTGGAAGAATTTTGGTAGTAATCGTGCAGCAAACCAGGTGTCTGCCGGAAGTGCAGTAATTCAATTGCCATGAAACTTGACTTGATACCACCCTTGGATTAATTCATCGCATGTGTTCCTCTCTTTCTTTCTAGAGCTTTGATCAGCTCCAATCTGGACTTCCTACATTTTTGGTCCTGGCTCTGCAATTGGATGACGACAATGAGCCATAAATGACATTTTTTCTGTGCACATGCACACAAATCTCTGTTCCATTGGCATCATAAAGCACTTTATTATTTTGTAACTAGAATTTAAATGTGTTTGTTGTATGAATTGGGATTTGAGAAGATTATAGGCCTTCTTTTTCCTCCTTACAATGGCAGCATTGTGTTTTTTATTGTCTCTGTTACCCTGTAACTAGCTGCCACTGGAAAAAGCTGGAAATGAGGAGAAATTTTTGGAACTGTCAATATACTCATTTTTACTTTATTATGCTATTTCACTCCATCGAAAAAGCACCTAGTATATTTTTTTCCAAAAAAAAATTTAAGAAAAACACGCCCACCAGGCACTGAGTATATAGTTACCAACTTACCATCTCTACACTTCTCTCTAATTTATACCAGAAATAAGTGCTACAATTTCTTATTACAAAACTCTGAGGAGCAAGTATAAAGCAACTTGCATAGAAAATACAAAATTATGCGGATTTGATAGCAGAGGATGTTGTTTTAATTTATATATATATATATATATATATATATATATATATATATATATATATATATATATATATATATATATATTATATATATATATATATATTTTGTTTATCATGAACCACCTAATTTTGAGATCTCTCTATTCTTTTGAAATTGGGGGAATTTATTTTACGATAAAGATTTTATTTCTTGAATCTAACTGAATACAAAGTAACTTTTCATTTAAAATTTTAAATAATGTAACATTAAATATAGGCCAAATTTCTTTTAGATTTGTATATTTGATCTAAATCATGAAATAAATTCAAAAACTTAAAAAAAAAACCAGTTTATGAAACAAAATCAAACTTAGTTAAATTAAAATGTAAATTGAGGACCAAATGTTAGACCAAACTTATGGTCAAAACTTAGTGAACTTTAACCAAACTTAAAGTGTAATTTGTAATTTAGCCTTAAATATACTTTTAGATTTGTATATTTGATCATATTAAATTCATTAAAAAAAAAACCAGTTTATGGTTGTAAATTGATGTTTTATGGTGTGGTGTACCCCATATTGTACTTTTTGTCTTAAATCTAAGACAATTTCGATAAAGTAAATAAATGCATAATGGTATGGGACTGAGTAGATCTGAATTGGAACTAAAGAATTATTGTCTTTCATCAAACTAATGAATTTCATCGGCAGAGAATTCTCTTAATTTCAAATAAATTTAATTCATGGTTCTGAATTCTAATTAATTATCACAAATCTCAATATCTATTTAATATCACGTTATTTTAAAATTTAAATGATATGCTAAAATCTAAAAAAAAAATCTTAATCATGAAAGGGTTAACATTTCATTTTTCTTTAAGAAAAAAAAAATGTTGAGAGTATAAAGACAAAAATACCCCAACTCTAAACCTCCCTATTCCTCGGCATCCCCAAAACCTCAAAAAACCTGTCCCTGTCTCTGTTGAATCTATTGGCGGTGAAATAAAATGGAAAGCCATGGCAGCAATAACCAGAGCGATAAGAAGCAGTGGAGAGCAGAAGAAGCAATTGCAGGAAACGCGGAAGCTCTTCAAGCTCTCAGAGACCTCATCACTTTCCCTCTCTACTACTCTACCCAAGCTCATATACTCGGTCTCAAAGTAAATTCAAGCCCACCTGTTTTATGCATCACCTGCTATGAGCACCTTGAGATTACTAATCAGAAAATTAAAAAAAGAAGCACTTGAGACTGAAAGCTTCAAATTTAGCTGTCTGGTTTCTCAATCAAAGTGGTCGACAAAATAAATGGTTACCATCACAAAACAATCTTGGGATTAGGAAATGGGCTAGTCAATGAGCTGCACCCTCAGGGAGATTTTGGATAGAAAACAGTGGCCCAAGGAGACTGAACCATTAATGAAATCAGAGGTTAAAACAATCCCTTAATTCCTCCAAAACAAGAGTTACACTTAACAGTAAAATCCATGCAGAATTAGTTAATCTAGGGACTTGCCCATGAAAAGATACTAACAGAGAAAAAAAAGGGTTTTCCTTATCTAATTTGAATAGTTTGTGGGCTTCTTGCACTAACAATAAAATAATCTCCTCCTGAATTATCTAAAGTCTACCTTTTAGCCCCCCAAAAAAAAAAATCTAGAGCCTACCTAAAGAGCTACCAAGCTACTGGATTGATTTTTTCGTCAAATTAACAAAATGATATTTCCAATGGAAAATATGGTAGTTAATATAGTGCATAATAGTAACTATGGATTGAAGCTTAGCCAACCCAAAGTAGTTGAGATTAAGGCATTGTTGTATTTATTGTTGACTGTTTCTTACGGAAGTGTGATCCACTCCGAATGTTCGTAGAACGTTGAACTTGATATCATAATGTTCGTATGTTCTAGAATGTTCAATGAACTTCTCTATAATATCATAAATGATCTAGAATGTTTAATGAACTTCCCATGATAAACTGAACATAGACACCAAAAGCTTGATGGAAACTTTAGCTATAAATACTACAGTTTGGTCCCCAGACTCAACACTCAATCTCCTTCAGTCTTACACCATCTAAATAGAGTGATCAGAGTTTGAAAGTACCAAACATTAGTGAGAGATTGCAGCAAAATCGTGAGGAACATCAATGGCTAGATGGTACTGATTCCTTGGCATTAAAGCTTTTCAATTCCTTTTAAGTGTTTATTCCGCATTATAGAATCGTCATTTTGCTAACATTTGGTATCAGAGCATTGTGTTATTCTCTGCCTTGGTGTTTTGGTCTGTGAAGTGGGTTTTTGGGCCCACACCCTTTTGTGCTTATAATGTTGTGCAAATTTGGTTTTTGGGCCCACGCCCTTTGTACTTATATAGTGCTATACAGGTACCTGCAAAGTGACCTATTTGTCATCAATCTGTAGTTCTTTTGTGACAAAGTCAACACCAATTATAGCTTTATATATTGTTGACTGAACTTCTTATAGGCATATTTGATTAAGAAGTTAATGAATCACATGCAGCCTAACAATGGTTTATGAATATTTCACTAAACTCAAATTTAAGGCATGTGTGCATGTATTGTGTCAAATGGTAATATAAGTATATATATAGTTAAAGGCATGAAATTAAACGTTATGCATAATATTAATTATGCAATATTTATGGTTATATTATGAGAATATTTTGTGCATAATAATAACATATTAGTATTAATTATGTAGTTCGTTATTATTCTCATATTAAGCTAGTTTCTATGCGATTTAATGTCTAGTGATCCATATAATTTTAATTAATTAAAGAATAGCCACAGCATCTTTAATTAAATAAAATTATATATTATGATTGATTAGGATCACATAAAGAATATTAGACATTGATTGTAATTAATTATACTTAATATAATAAATTTTATCCCACAGGAATTTTTATTATATTTATATTATTAATTAGGATAAAATATCAAGTTATTCATAACTTACCCACATGAATTATGAATTTAGTAAATAATTTGATAGTTTTATCATAAAGTTTAATTTAAGATAGAATATATTTGATAAATTCTATCATAAAGAATGATTGAATCTACTTAAATTAAAAATTTAGCCCACAGGCATGTTTTTATGTCATTAGATTCAATTTTTAAGCATAATTTACATTGGTAAAGCATGAAATTTTATTTAGGCCTCCTTTTAATGTAAGCATGTAATCTATAATTTTATACAGTTGTACAACCTGCAAATTTCTCTGAATATTCGTTCTGATATCCTTGAACTTAAGGGAGATAACTATAAGATCTGGAAGGAGAGAATTCTTCTTCATTTAGGGTGGATGGACATAGACTATGCTATTAGGAAAGACGAACCACCAGCACTCACTAATACCAGCACTGCAACGGACATCGCGCTTTATGAGCGATGGGAGCGATCTAATCGCTTCAGCATGATGTTCATTAAGACTAGAATTTCTATTGGTATTCGTGGTTCTGTCAATCAGCAATGAAAAGGTCCGAGACTTGCTGAAAGCCATTGATGAACAATTTGTCACTTCAGACAAGGCACTAGCAAGCACCCTAATCATGAAGTTCTCATCCCTAAGGCTCACCAGTGTGAGAAGTGTGCGCGAGCACATCATGCAAATAAGGGATATTGTGGCTCAATTGAAGAAACTTGAGGTTGAAATGTCAGGAGTCCTTCCTAGTGCACTACATCCTGAACACCCTTCCGCACCAATATGGACCCTTTAAAATCTCATACAACACACATAAGGATAAATGGTCCATTAATGAACTCATGACCATGTGTGTTCAAGAGGAAGGGAGACTGGTAATGGAACAAGGTGAAAGTGCAATGCTGGCAACGCATGGAAAGGGCAAATCTCAAGCCAATCAGAAAGGGAAAGTTAAAATGCCTCCCCAAACTGATATCAAGAAAGATTCCAAGTGTTTCTTCTGTAAAAAGAAGGGACACATGAAGAAGGAATGCACCAAATTTCAGAAATGGCTTGTGGACAAAGGTAATCCAACCTCATTTGTTTGTTATGAATCTAATATGGTTAATGTAAATATTAACACATGGTGGATTGATTCTGGATCAACAATCCACATTTCGAATTCCTTGCAGGGTTTGCAAAACCTAAGGAAGCCAATGGGAAGTGAGCAAAGCATCTTATCAGGAAACAAGATGGGCTCGCATGTGGAAGCTATAGGAACTTGCTATTTAATTTTAAGTAGTGGTTTTGTTTTAAAGTTAGAAAAGACCTTTTATGTTCCAAGTTTTTCTAGAAACTTGATTTCAGTTTCAAGGCTTGTACCTTTTGAATATTCCTTTACTTTTTCAAGTTCATCATTCAGTTTATTCTATAAATCTGATTGTGTTGGGAATGGTACTTTGTCTGATGGTCTTTACTGCATTAATTTACAAAACAATGCTACTTATGATTCAATGCATGTTCACACTGGCACTAAAAGATGTGTTATTAATGAGGATTCCTCTAAATTATGGCACCGGAGATTAGGTCATATCTCCATAGAAAGAATTAAAAGATTAGTAAATGAAGGGAAACTTAATACTCTGGATTTTACTGATTTTGAGACTTGTGTGGACTGCATAAAGGGAAAGCATACCAACAAGTCCAAGAAAGGTGCCAATAGGAGTTCAGGACATATTAGAGATCATACATACTGATATATGTAGTCCAGACATGGACTCACATTGTCAGAAATACTTCATCTCTTTTATAGATGATTACTCGCGATATATGTATCTCTACATACTTTATAACAAGAACGAAGCAATAGATGCCTTTAAAATCTTTAAAGCTGAAGTAGAGAAACAATGCGGTAAGCAAATTAAGATCGTGAGATCAGATAAAGGTGGAGAATATTATGGTAGATACACAGAGGATGGACAAGCACCTGGGCCATTTGCAAAGCTTCTTCAAGAGCATGGGATTGTTGCCCAATACACCATGCCTGGTTCACCAGACCAGAATGGAGTAGTAGAAAGAAGAAACCGAACATTATTAGACATGGTGCGGAGTATGCTTAGCAACTCTAATCTTTCTAAATCCTTGTGGGGTGAAGCACTTAAGACGGCAATGTATATATTAAACCGGGTTCCAACCAAGGCTGTTCCTAAAACGCCATTTGAATTATGGAAAGGTTGGAAACTGAGTTTGCGACATATGTGTGTTTGGGGATGCCCGTCTGAAGTGAGAATTTATAATCCACAAGAGAAGAAACTGGACCCAAGGACCATTAGTGGGTATTTCATTGGATATGCTGAAAGGTCTAAAGGTTACAGATTTTATTGTCCATCTCACAGCACTAAGATTGTGGAATCAAGAAATGCAAAGTTTCTTGAAAATAAATTGATCAGTGGGACCGATCAAACCAGGAACATAGTTTCTAAAAAGGATCATTCAGAATCTCAACCTTCCACCTCAAGTGATAGATTGGTTATTGTTTACAGCACCCCTCAAGTACAAACTGGTGTTGAACAACCAATCATTGAAGTTCCACAAGCTGCTGACGACGTTCTAGTAGATCAGGTAGTTCAAGAGTTGCCAAGAACTTTTGAACAACGAGTTGAACCACATACTTCTCAGGAATATGATGGTACAACATTAAGAAGATCTATTAGACCAAAGAGATCAACAATTCCTGATGATTATGTTGTGTATCTACAAGAATCTGACTACAACATTGGAGCCGAAAATGATCCCGAGTTCTTTTCACAAGCCATGAGTTGCAAAGAATCAGAATTATGGTACAATGCCATGAAGGAAGAGATGAATTCTATGAAGAGTAACGGAGTCTGGGATCTTGTTGAGTTGCCTAATGGTGTAAAGCCATTGGATGTAAATGGGTCTTTAAGACAAAGAAAGACTCATTGGGCAATATTGAGAGATACAAGGCAAGACTCGTTGCTAAGGGATTCACTCAGAAAGAAGGAATCGATTACACGGAGACTTTCTCTCTTGTATCTAAGAAAGATTCCTTGCGCGTTATTTTGGCATTAGTAGCCCATTTTGACTTAGAGTTGCAACAAATGGATGTGAAAACGGCATTTCTCAATGGAGATCTAGAGGAGGAGGTTTACATGAAACAACCTGAAGGATTCCCCTCTAATGATGGTGAACACTTGGTTTGCAAGCTCAAGAAATCCATATATGGTTTAAAACAAGCATCTCGCCAATGGTATTTGAAATTCCATAATGTAATTTCTTCATTCAGTTTTGTAGAAAACATTATGGATCAATGTATATACCAGAAGGTCAGTGGGAGTAAAATCTGTTTTCTTGTTTTATATGTGGATGACATTTTGCTAGCAACTAATGATAAGGGTTTGCTTCATGAGGTGAAACAATTCCTCTCTAAAAATTTTGATATGAAGGATATGGGTGAGGCATCTTATGTCACTGGCATTAAGATCCATAGAGACAGATTTCAAGGTATCTTGGGTATGTCTCAGGAAACCTATATTAATAAAGTTTTAAAGAGATTTCGGATGAATGATTATTCACCAAGTGTAGCTTCTATAGTGAAGGGTGATAGGTTCAATTTGAACCAATGCCCGAAGAACGACCTTGAAAGGGAGCAAATGAAGAACATTCCATATGCTTCTGCTGTCGGAAGCCTAATGTATGCTCAGGTCTACACAAGACCTGACATGCATTTGCTATGGTAATGTTGGGACGATATCAGAGTGATCCAGGTTTAGACCATTGGAGAGCTGCAAAGAAAGTAATGAGGTACCTTCAAGGAACCAAAGACTACATGCTTATGTATAGACGGACATAAAATCTGGAAGTAATTGGCTACTCAGATTCTGACTTTACTGATTCACGTAAATCAGCATCAGGATACATATTTTTTATGGCCAGTGGAGCTGTATCATGGAGGAGTGCCAAGCAGACTTTGACTGCCACTTCCACTATGGAAGCCGAGTTCGTCTCTTGTTTTGAGGCTATTTCACATGGTGTATGGCTTAAGAGTTTCATTTTTGGGCTTAGAATTATGGATTCTATCTCTAGGCTATTGAGAATATATTGAGACAATTCAACTGCTGTTTTTATGGCTAAGAACAACAAAAATGGGAGTCGAAGTAAACACATCAACATTAAGTATTTAGCCATAAGAAAACGTATTAAAGAAAAGAAAGTGGTCATTGAACACGTCAGCACTGAGCTAATGATCGTTGATCCTTTAACTAAGGGCATGCCATCGTTGAAATTCAAGGATCATGTAGCAAAAATGGGACTTGGTTCCATTATATAATTTTTCATTGTATTGACAATGTTGTTTTAATGAAATTCTTAATTATTCTGATGTTTTTCTCATATTGTTGTGCACCTTAATTTAATTTTGAGAAAATTCATCTGTGTTGGACCAAGAATAAACATAGGGTTTATTCATTAAGAAATTGTTGCCACATAAATTATAATATTTAAGAAATAAATACATAGTAATACATGGAAGGTAATACTCGTCATTAGAGGACCTATCGCCATGATTCATGTATTTATTACTTAAATACAGCTTATCGATGGGTTTAAGATGAGACATTCGATTAGCAGTGTGGACCAAGTGGGAGAATGTTGACCGTTTCTCACGGAAGTGTGGTCCACTCCGAATGTTCGTAGAACGTTGAACTTGATATCATGAATGTTCATAGAACGTTGAACTTGATATCATGAATGTTCGTAGAACGTTGAACTTGATATCATGAATGTTCGTAGAACGTTAAACTTGATATCATAAATGTTCTAGAATGTTCAATGAACTTCCCTATGATATCATAAATGATCTAAAATGTTCAATGAACTTCCCATGATAAACTGAACATAGACACCAAAAGCTTGATGGAAGCTTTGGCTATAAATACAACAGTTTGGTCCACAGACTCAACACTCAATCTCCTTCAATCTTACACCATCTAAATAGAGTGATCAAAGTTTGGAAGTACCAAACATTAGTGAGAGATTGCAGCAAAATCGTGAGGAACACCAATGGCTGGAGGTACTGTTTCCTTGGCATTAAAGCTTTTCGATTCCTTTTAAGTGTTTATTCCACATTATAGAATCGTCATTTTGCTAACATTTATATTATAATCCATCAAGTAGTAATCACAAGCATTTTTTATACATGTAACTTCCTAAATATATAAGATGAATCTTTTTTTCTTTCTTTCGTTCGAAGAACTAAACAGGAAAAATGTAATAATCCAATGCATAAGAACTATATGTGATGGACCTGAAAGAACCAGATGCAAAAGCAGAAAATACAGAGAAGAAAGATGCAAGAATACAAAGAAAGAAGTAAAAGAATATTGTGTATGAATTGAGTACATTTTTTTGGTTAATCCTATATGAATTCTATTACAATATATATACTTGATTAGAGTCGGTTAAACCTCTAACGAACTCTCTTAACAAACTCAGCAATTCCCACTTTATGCTCTAAGAATGACACGTGTATTTAAGCACGTGTTTCACATGTTTAATAACTGAAGCTTCCTAAACTACTGCCGTTTTGCTAGCTTAAACTTCATATGAGTAAACAATCTGTCGTTTACTCTATCATCCCCCCTCAATCACATGGGGACCAACAAGAACCAGGAGATTGCATTGAAGATCAAGAAAACAAGTAGTGGGAAGACTTTTGGTGAAAATGTCAGCTAGTTGATCTGTGGTGGAGACAAATTTAACAGCCAAATCCTTGCAAAGAACTCGTTCTCGAACAAAGTGAAAATCGACTTTTATGTGCTTTGTACGAGCATGAAACACTGGATTGGAGGCAATGGCAAGAGCTGAGACATTGTCACACCAAAGGATTGGAGTGTCAGGAAGATAGACTCCAAGATCACGACGCAAAGTGCGAAGCCAACAAAGCTCTGCAGCTGCAATGGCAAGTGCATGATATTCAAACTCTGTGGAGGAGCAAGAAATAGTAGCTTGTTTCTTAGCAAACTAGGTGATGGGATTAAAGCCCAAATACACCAAGAATCCATAGGTGGAGCGACGGTCTGAGGGATCACCAGCCTAATCTCCATCTGTGTAAGCAGAGAGGGTCATTGGGCCAGGAGTGAATGCTAGCCCATGGTTTAAGGTACCATTCAAGTATCTGAGTATGCGTTTAGCAACTGCAAGGTGTGTAGTAGTAGGTGATTGCTTGAATTGGCACACTTGGTGAACAGCAAAGGAGAGGTCTGGTCTAGTAAAGGTGAGGTAATGAAGGGCTCCAACAAGGCTTCTGTAGGAGTGTGGTTCTGAAAGTTGAGTACCATCAGTGTGGGTTAATCTAGTGTTGGGACAACAAGGGGTTTTGGCTGGTTTAGTATCAAACATGTGATGTTTATGAAGGAGGTTTGTGGCATATTTAGTTTGGCTCAGATAAAGGGCTTGAGAAGTTCTAGTAACCTGAAGACCAAGGAAGTAAGACAAGTTGCCAAGATCTTTAAGTTCAAAAACTGAGCTGAGAGACTTGATGAGTTGATCAAGGTAAGCAAGTGTGTTACTAGTGAGGACTATGTCATCAACATAGAGAAGTAAGTATGCTATGACTTGCTTGTCTTGGAAAATAAAGAGAAAGCTATCTGTTGAGGAGGCAGTGAAGCTAAGATGAAGCAATTGCCCTGTAAAGCTCTCAAACCAAGCTCTAGGGGCTTGTTTGAGGCCATAAAGAGACTTGTGCAGTCTGCAGACATGACTTGGGAAGTGAGGATGAACATAGCCTGGTGGTTGAGTCATGTAGACTTCTTCTTGGAGAGTGCCATGTAAGAAGGCATTTCTAACATCTAGTTGTCTGAGGGGCCAATTGAGGGAGACTGCCAAGGAGAGCACTAATCTGACTGTAGGTGGTTTAACAATAGGACTAAATGTTTCCTCATAATCCACCCCATACTGTTCATGAAACTCTTTAGCTACTAGTCTAGCCTTGTACCTTGAAATAGAACCGTCACTATTGTGTTTGAGCTTGTAGACCCATTTACACCCAACAATGTTTTTGGATGGTGGAGGAGGAACCAAAGACCAGGTACCTTGTCTCTGTAATGCAGCATACTCCTTTTGCATAGCATTACACCACTGAGTATATTAAGCTGCAACCTTGTAGGATGGAGGCTCAGTGATAGTGTAATTGGATTGAGTCAGGTAACACACCTTTGGTTTAAAGATGCCACTCTTAGCACGAGTCTTCATTGAGTGAGTGGATGTGAGAGGAGCAGCTGGAGGTGCAGTAGAAGTTGCACTTGGTTCAGACAGAGCACTGGGTTCAGAAGCAGTAGAGTGTGCAGTAGGTGATGCAGTATGATCAGTGACTGACAGTGGAATGACAATGTGACTGTCATTGTGAGGGAAAGTAAGGTTTGTATCTAGTACAGGACTGACTGGGAGAGTGTCATTGGTATTTGTAAGACTATGTGAGGCAAAGTGAGGCTCTGGATTACACAAGGCATGTGAGACTGTGAGGGATTACACAAGGCATGTGAGACTGTGAGGGTAGTGTCTAGTGGGTTAAGTGATGAACCAGAGGATAAAGGCAATGTAGAATTTGAGGCAGTAATGGAAGATGAAGATTGTGAGTTATGAGAACAGTTATGATGTAACAAAAGTGAAAGTAACCAGCTATCTGTGGCAGAAGAATTAGATGTGGGGTCATTAGGTGTATGGGATGAGGATGAGAAAATGAGACTCATTAAACATAACATGCCTAGAGATGTAGATCCTATTAGTAGACTAGTCTAGATGGAGGTAACCTTTTGAAAAAGGTGGATAGCCAAGGAAGATGCATGGTTTAGTCTTTGGTTGAAGCTTGTTAGAATTATATGGAGTTAGGAGTGGAAACCAAGCACAACCAAAAGTTCTTAGATGGTATAAGAAAGCTGCTTTGTGAAATAGTGCTTCCCAAGGAGTTTTGTGGTTGAGTAAAGGAGTGAGAAGTCTATTTATGATATGGCAAGCTGTAGAAAGAGCATAGGACCGGTATGAAGTTGGGAGACCAGATTGAGAGAGTAGAGCTAAAGTGCACTAGACTAAATGTCTGTGTTTTCTCTCAGCTACTCTATTCTGTTGAAGAGTGTGAGGACAGGAGAGTTGGTGAATGATGCCATTAGTGGCACAGAAGTTGTCAAATGGTTGGGAAGTGAACTTACCCCCACAATCTGATCTTAGAATCTTAATGGTATGATTAAATTGATTCTTGATAATGGCTATAAATTGTTGAAACTTGAAACACAAATAAAGTATCTAACTTGTGTTTCAAAAGATAAATCCAACAGAATTTGGTGTAATCATCAACAAGAACTATGTAATATCGAAAGCCATTAGTGGCAACAGAGGGTGCAGGGCCCCGTAGATCAGCATGAAGCAAATGAAAAGGATGTAAAGACTTAGTATTTGATTGAGTAAAAGGAAGTCTATGCATTTTACCAGATAAACAATGGTTACAGTGTACAAATGCATACTCTTTTGTAAGAGGATTGTAATTAGACAAATCAGGAAAAATTGCATGTAAAATCCTAGCACTAGGATGGCCTAATCTGTGATGCCAGAGAAGCCAATTCTTGGTACTTGATGAAGAAGGAGTACTAGTGTTATTAGACTTGACAGAAGAGTAAACAGATGAATGTGATGCACAAGTTGGATGTATAGATGATAAATGTTGTGCAACAGCTCTAAGATGTCTGAACTTAGATGAGTAGATGGGGTAGACACCATTTTCACTCAGTCCCTTGTAAAGAACTTTCCCCGTAGGTAAATCCTAGACAGAGAATTTGTGAGAGTCAAAATAACAAGAGCGGTTGTTATCATGACAGAGTTTATGGATTGAAAGTAGGTTAGAAGCTATTTTAAGGACATGCAAGACATCATTGAGACAGAATTTATGAGTTTGAGTATGAAGAAGGGTATTACTAATGGTGTTGATGGGAAGGTTTTGACCATTACCCACTGCTACCTGATCTGAACCAATGTAAGGAGCTTGAGTGGTGAAGTTGGTTGGATTGACTGTAATGTGATCTGTTGCTCCAGTGTCAGTGAGCCGCATTTCTCCAATCTGTGAGGGATTGTTAGTTGCTGTCATAGCTGCAAGTTTGAAGGAAGGATTTTTGCCTTGAAAGGCAAAGTTCATCCTTTGATAACAATCAATAGCCAGATGACCCAACTTTCCACAGATTTGGCACTGAGGCCTTGTAGACTCTGTTCTGGGAGGAAATTGTTGTTGTGGAGGAGATTGATGAGACTGAGGTGTGGAGAATGAGTTGTTGAACCTGCCACCACCTCTGCCTCCTCTTTGATTGTTTCTTCCACCTCTTCCTCGATTGAAGCTAACAAAGTTTATTTGGCCATTTCCACCACCAAACTGGCCATTATTTCCACCATATTAACCTTGTTGCTTATTGTTAGAGGCAAACATTGCCATTGCAGTGTTGATCTCTGAGGATTCTCTCATAAAGTGCTCCTCAGTTTGTAGAAGAACAAATAATTTCTTAAAGGATATAGGATCATCACGAGTTCTGATTACTGAGCAGAAAGAGGCAAACTCTTTAGGTAGGCCTTTGAGGATAATGTATAGTAACTCCTCATTATCAGTTTGTACACCAACAACTGCAAGGCCATCTCGAGTAGCTTTGATGCGTTGAAGGTACACTCTCATAGAGTCAATACCTTTCTTCAAGGATTAAAGCTCCATCTTAAGACTGAGTATGTTGGATCTGGTGTTAGAAGTAAATTTTACTTCTAAAGTTTTCCAAACCTCTTGAGCACTGTCCAATCCTACCACCATTGATAAGATTGGAGGATTAAGAGTTGAATAGATCAATATGAGAAGAGCTTTGTCTCTCAGTTTCCAAGATTTGAAAGTTTGATCGATCTCCAAGATAGGAGAGCCTTCTGCATCAAGAAGGAAACAGTTGGGGCGAGTTACTGATCCATCGATGTGATCTTTCATGGAGTATGCATCCAGAATCGTAGTGAGTTAAAGTTTCCATACAATGTAATTGGTGCTATCAAGCTTGATAGACATCAAGTTGGACATATTTGACAGCAACAACAAGAGAGATTGAGCAAAAAAAACTTGTTGAGGGTTTGCACCAGAGGAAGCCATGGTTGATGGCTTTGATACCATGAAAGAACCAGAAGCAAAAGCAGAAAATACAGAGAAGAAAGCTGCAAAAATACAGAGAAAGAAGAAAAAGAATTTTGTGAATGAATTGAGTATATTTTTCTGGTTAATCTTATCTGAATTCTATTACTAAATATATACTTGATTAGAGTCAGTTAAACCTCTAACAAACTCAACAATTCCCACTTTATGCTCTAAAAATGACACGTGTATTTAAGCACGTGTTTCACATGTTTAATAACTGAAGCTTCCTAAACTACTGTTGTTTTGCCATCTTGATCTTCATATGAGTAAACGATCTGCCGTTTACTCCATCAGGAGTCATGTGTCAGATTGATATTAAGAATTTCTATAAAGACTCACTTTTCCCATGTTTGGCACACAAACTAATTGTTATCCTAAGACATACTAAGTGACAGTGGGACTGTGGGACCAATTTACTGCACAGGTTGAGCCAATTACATCAACCGTGCTGTACATGATTGCAAGGTTTATCATAATTTACTTACAGATAAATGTTTGAGCGTATAGTTGTCTTGTACTTTCTCTTATGTGCCAAATGGTGATCAATCCTTACAGTGGTAACCATGAGCGTGACCGGCCAGGGACTGGATCCTTCTATGGGAACATAGACTCTAAGAAAAACTCTAGCATAAAATATATATTATTAATTTTGTATTATAATTGTTTAATATAATCATGAAATAGTACCATCCAACTTGGATCATATTGAAACCTGCAAATCCCAAATGAAACCCAATAAGAATGAAACCCAATAAGAAAAATTTGGATAACTTGTTTACAGAAAAAAAAAAATCGTCTTTTGTAAAGACAACTTTTACGTGTGATTTCAAAAGAAAAAAAATTATATAAAAATCATCTTTACAAAATATGACTTTTAGGTATTTTTTTCAAATTTCAAAAAATTTTAAACAAATTATAAACAAATAAATAATCAAAAGTCGTCTTTCACCAAGTGAAAATCCTCTTTATGAATCAGTCCATTTTTCAAACAAATATTAGAAGTGTCATGTTTAGGCAAAAAAAAAAAGCATTTTTTTTTTAGCAAAAATGGGCCGCTCAACCTGGCCCCAAAAGCCCAAAAAAACACCCAAATAAGTCTTTAAAACCGCAATCCCAGCGCCTTTGAAAGGAATTGCATCGCCTCACGATCACTCGAAATTGCATGATGTCGTCTAAAATATCGAGCTTCTGTATGTATGAATTTATCATATTTGGGTTTTATTCTAGTATCAATTTCGGATTTTGCTTTTTCTTCTTCCCTAACCCTAATTCCGTTTCTCATCCTGTTTTGTAGTGAAAACCAATCCTCATTATTTGTATTTTGTCGGGGGGATAGCGGCTTATGTGTATTATAGGTTTCGTAATGCTCCAGAACCTCGTCGTTCCTCTTACTCTATCGATGAAAAAATCCAGTATGTCTGTCTAGTTTTACCATGCTTTCATTTCATATAAGAATGTATGAATTTGCATCTAATGAAAGAAAGCATTCTTGGAACAGGTCACTTATGATAAATAACGTAATTCGCGTGAAAGGAGAGACAGCAAAATCTATGACTCTGGGGGATTTGGCTGATGATGATATCCTTAGGTACCTTTTCTCTATTCTTTCAACTGCCTAAGCCTCCGTTATTCACGCTCTCTCTTTCGTTTAAACCAATCTTTTTCAAACTTGGTGTTTTTGTTAATTTTTCAGAGGAAAAGAAGCACATGAGGATGTTGAAGGATGAGGCAGAGGTCCAAGTGGTTCTATTATTAATAATTTGCTGTTGTTTTGTTGTCTAATCTGGTGTTGATTAGAGTCTTTACTGCTTTTTCTTTTTTTCGTTTCTTATGTTTGGATAAAATTTCTAAGACCTAGAAGTTTGTACTGTTTAATGATATTTCCTATATTTTCTCTATTTTATTATCATTGGTTTACAAACTCTTTTTTGAGGGCTTTCATGAGTTTAACTATTGGCTTGAAAATTAGGAATTGATAATCCCCAACTATACTCGTTTATAAAGTCTTATTGCCATTTCTCATAGATTGAGTTTTATTTTAGTATGTTCTTGTGCTATTTTTGCCAATGAGGCTTTAACTCAGTTGCTAGGTTCTTGCTATGTGGGAGTGAGGTGGGTGCGATGAATCTGTTGTGTAGAGAATATATGTTGGATTAAATTTGCCTATGTATTTTGGTTCATAGAGTGCATAGGGTTGGTCTCTACATGGGCTCGCAATAAGTTACAAAAAAACAACTATATTTTGGATTGTTAATTAAGGAACATATGTAAAAAAAAAAATAGGAACAAATTAACAAGACTTCAATTTTAATTCAAACTACTCTCTTATTTACTAGAAATACTCCTAAATGATATTAGCATGAATCACCAACATCTGTACGCGAAAATCCTTCCCCCTAAACACGACCCTTAACTTAGGAAATTGTTGTCGAAGGTGAACTGCATTTTCTCAAGTGACTTCCGCAAGACAGTTCTTGCCAATGAACCAATATTTCCTTTTTGTTCTCTGGTTTAACACTGATTGTGGTCTTACACACTTGGAGATAAATTCTCTATTTTGAAATTGATCAATGACAACTGTGACTGCAGTGAAACATGTTTCCCAAATTTTTATTTCAGTAAGGAGACATGAAAGACTGTTGGAACTCTAAATAGCCAGTATTTTGTTATCTATACTAAAATGTAAGGTTCCAAACCTTCTGCTGTTCCGGACATTAGCTGCTGTGGTTGCTCTTGAATTCTCTGGGATTTTGGTCACGCTCTATGCCGTTTTTTGCTGTGGTTGTAGTTGGTGTTGTTGTTGTTATCTTTTTTTCTTTTCTTGTACTGTTTTTCTGCCCTCTGCGTAGGGTATTTAGCCGTGACGAATGTCATTTTCTCCGCCCTCTTTGTAGGGTTTTTCTCCGCCCTCTTTGTAGGGTTTGTATCCCTCTATGTAGGGTTATGTAATATGTTTCTTATTTCAATAAAGTCTTGTTATTTATCAAAAACACTTGGACTTGGGCCGCTTTAGGCAATAGAAAAATAGGCCTTAAACTCCATATTCAAATTAGAACAAACACATTTGGCCCACTAACAAAAAAATGGTCAATTACTGATTGGGCGCTATACTACCCAGTGGTGTCCTCCTATCCCCACTTGTTTTTTTCTCGTAAACGGAATATCTTTTGCATTGATATCTGATCTTCCAACCTGCTGATTATATGGAACATTATAAATGACGAGATCATCCTTTTATTGGCAAATATATGTTCTAATGATGAAGAAACAGTGAAATAATTGTTCGCAGTGTAGCATTGTGCCCTGCTGAAGTAGCCATGCGTCCACCAAGAGTGGCAAGGACCATTGTAAAGCTCATTTCAATAGCAAATGCTAGTGTCAAAGACCCTCAAATTTTTTCTTTTGATATATATATTAAATAAAAATGACTAGGGGAAGGATACACCCAAAAAAGGAAAAGAGTGATTCATGATTATAACTTTCGTCTTTATACTAGTGGTTGGTGTAGCTATCTATTTTGGACCAGCCATTTTCTTTTCTTTTCTTAGATTAAGATGCTTTAGGGTTGTTAGGGTAATTTCACCATAAGTTTGTTAAAATCTTAATAATTCATGTTAAATGAATGGTTCAGATTTTACTATATCATCAATATTTAAAGGGTTAAAAAAAAATAAAAAAAAAATAAAATAAATAAAAGACCCTTAGGAATTGGGTTAATAACATTAAATTGAGAGTACATAAAATTTGTAGGCTAGGATTATTTTTGGATTCTATTGACTATTTAATGGGAAAAAAAATAAAAAAGACCCCAAGGTGTCTTTCTGCATTTTTGCACACATTTAAACAAGCATTAACTAGCATGAATTTGGATTCCATTAAAGATGACAACGTGACAAAATCTGAACCATTCATTATTTGTTAAGATTTTAATAACTTTATGGTATGGTTATTCTATGAACTCTACAAGATCTTAATTTTCTTTTCTCAGCTACTATAATTGCTTGAAAGTTGAAAATATACTTGGAGATGTACTAGTTTTTACAGAAGGAAATTTATGCATTCATCTAACATCTTGATTCCAAAGTTGTGTGCTTGATACATGATTATATCTTTTCCATTTGTTTTTGTGCTTAAAATTTTCAATTGTAATCAGATTCACCCAATGAAATGCTTCTTCTCTTTTTTCTTGAGATCAAGATTGGAATAATGTCTACCATAGTTGCTAATAAAACAAAATTGGACAAGTTAAATGATGTATTAAAGCAAGCTAAGAACTTGAAATGGACGGTTAAGCCCTCCTCCACCCTCACCACGTACACAACCTATAATCTCACCCACAAACTCGAAACAATAACACCTACCTAATGAATGAAAATCTTATACTCCACCAATCATAATTAGTCTTGTATTAGATTTTTTTCATTTTAAATCTTAATTTTTTTATAAGGAAAGAAAAAAAAATACGTGACAAGTTATGATTAGTAAAATATAAAATGAAGCATAAAATATGAGTACCATTGCCCAATTAACCATACCATCACAATTAGTGAACCGGGCTGCTCAACCTGGCCCGGAAAGCCCAAATAAGTCTTTAAAATCCCAAAAATCAAAATTGCTCCCACGAAGGAATTGCATCGCCTCATGATCGCTCCAAATTGCATAATGAGGTCTAAAATATCAAGCTTCTGTATGTTTGAATTTATGATTCTTGTTTATCAAAGAAGAATTTATGTTTCTTGGTCATATTTGGGTTTTGTTCTACTGTAAATTTCGGAACCCTAATTCCGTTTCTTGCTATGTGGGAATGGGGTGGGGAGTGAGGTGGGTGCCATGAATCTATTGTGCTATTAGTGAAGGGAATATATGTTGGATTAAATTTGCCTATGTATTTTGGTTCGTGGTCTGTTCATAGAGTGCCTAGAGTTGGTCTCCACGTGGCCTTGCAATAAGTTACAAAAAAACAACTATATTTTGGATTGAAAATTCAAATGAATCGGCATTAAGCCAAAGGATTGACTTCTTAGAAATTGCCTGCAATGCGTTTTTCAAAATGCTTGACTGTAAGATTTTTGTGACTCTTGGCTCTTCACGGGTGAGTCCAAAAGGCCCTACCCTAACAAGATTTAACGACATAAAAATAAATACAAACTTGTTACAAACCCGTGCGATGCACAGAAAAATTACTTAAAATGAAATCTAAAGAATTATTGATCTAAATATGATTTTTTGTCTTTTATATTTTGTCTAAATATGAAAATTGATAATTATTAAAATACATTTATTATTATAGTGTTTATATATAAAATATATTATAGTATTAGGTATTTATTATGATTGTTTGTATATATGGAATAATATATTATTTCTATTAAAGAAAATATAGTGTGTCAAAATTCTAATGAGATGTTTAATTATAGAATAAAATTTGAATTCAGTTAAAAAAATATATATTAAAATAATGAGATGTAAAATTGTGGGACCAGTTTATATGAAACTCTTCAAAATAATTGCACTAAAGATAATAACAATTCATTTGTGAACAATAAAAAACACATACTTAACAAAGAGATTAATCACCTTGCTGCACATTACCCGATAATCAATCACTAATAGCGAACTTATGCACTCTAAAAAGGTAATTGAGAAAAAAATATATTATTTGATTAAAAGACTTGTGAACACACAAAGAATAAAAAAAACCTCCATTTACATTCGATGTTACAAACCCTGAAAAGAAGATAATCTCTAATTCTGACCAATTATCTTTAAGCCATTTTGATAATAATCATGGACATTTCTATAAATCGTGAAAATAGACAAAGATAGAGCTATCTCACATTTATTTTATAAGAAACTTACATTATTGCTTTGGTTTTGTGGTAAGAAATTACTAAGGAGAATTTTGGGATTTACAACGTACAAAAAAAACTACTAACTACTACAGTTATTATTACATGTCAAAAGAAGAATGCATATGAGACTTTGACACCAAGGCTGCTAGGGGTCTCACTTCTGCCAGTACCTTTCTATGTACAACATATAAATTTCTGTATTCCTTGAGTAACCAAGCCTCAAATGTCTTCCATTACAACTTGCCAAGGCACAACCCTCTTTATTGTAAATATATCTTCCACATGTCTATTGCCAATTGAGAAAATAATTCAATGGAAGCCTTGCTCTCTTGCCTTTTGCATAACCTCCTCTATAACATCCTACAAAAAACATCCTACCCAATTGCATTTGGCCACAAAAGGAAACACCCATTCCCCACAAAAAATGAAAAATCTGCAACTACTCCACACTCTCCATGTTAATACTATCAGTTGTCATCGTACCACACTTTGACAATTATACTTCTAAGAACCATCCTATTAAAATGACAACAACAACAATTTAAAAAAAAAAAAAAAATGCTAGTCAATTCTAGAATTTATATCATACCTTTCCCAAGGAGGCAAGATGATCAATTGTCAAACAAATGCAAGAACATCATTCAAACACAATTACATACAACTAAATATATTATAAATTTCTGACATTCATAAACTTATGATAAAATCCTAACAATTCTTACTGGCCTACAATTTTTCTAACGTCTAACCTCCAAACTATGTTTATATTGAGTAGGTCACATGTGTTGCTCTCTTCTGATTTGCAATGTGCACATTCCTTACATTCATCAGTGAATACTGGTAGGACATGATTGATTTGAGATCGGTCACGCCCTCATTAACTCAATCCATAATCCTAATTAATAAGAAATCAAAAAATAATATAAACACATGATTGAATAGTATGTTATTGGCATTAAATTTAATATGAATAATCAATTCTATGAAATATATATGATACTGTCTGAAATTTATGTACCCATAAATTCTGTCTTTGCATAGTCTTGCAACCATAAATTCTAAAAAGCGAAAGGGTTCTGTCTTTGCAGGATTGAAAACCCACTTTGATTCATTTTAGTGAATATGAATCAATTGAAGAAGTAGTGCACATAAAGCTTAACAAAGACAAAATAATTCCTTTCCTTGAACAAAAATATTTGGTTTATCATTAAGTGTCTGCCACCTTAGCTTCCTAAGAGTATACATTTGTTTGACATTTGGGAGGTATAGAGAATCTTCACTTGAACTTCATTTTCTTGAGGTGATGCCACTTCCACTTCTTTTAGTCACCAGTCATTTTCCTACTTTCCTTCTCACAACAGTTGTGCACACATAAAATATATGTATGCAAGTAAATAGTCGTTTTGCATTTTTTTTTACCAAAGATTTGTTAAGAAATGTATTTATATATCACAATAGAAAGATTCAACAATTGTTGAAGGTGGACAGCCAACAACTTGAACATTAACCAAAACATTTGAAATCAATTTATAATGACCTTTTCTTTCATGTAAATATGTAATGCAACGGAAGCCATAAATTGTAGACTATTAAAACAAAATAGGGAAAAAAATTAAAGCTAACTTGATAGATTCGGCTATTGCAATTCTCTCTTGGTGTCTGGTTCCACCCAAGATAAATGAAAAAAATAGAATCACCAAAACAATCTTCTTTTTAGCACAAACTTATGTACATCAATAATCAGAGCCACCATGATTAAGAATTGAGTCAAATCCTAGACACACTAAATTCACACATATATGAAATGAGTTATTTTCTAACAAATATATATATATATATATATGACTATCCAAAAATATAACTGAATTTAAACCCCATTGTAAAGTCATAGATTCAATAGCCGTAAAATATGACCAGTTAATAAAAAATAATATTTATAATATCATAACTAACATGGGTTGGGCTTAAGAGGCAGTGAGAGTAGCTTGAACGATGAAGTGGCAGAGACTTTGGCTCTCTGAAACGTAGAGATGGGCTTGGGAGAAGTTGCTGGAATGAGTGGTATGGTCAAGCATTTTGACAAACACTTTGCAAGCAATTTCTCAAGAGCTCAATCCTTTGAATAATGTCGATCAATTTGAACTTTCAGTTACACACGCATCAACATTCAACACATAAGTATCTTCCACCATTTTATTAAGCCAACACTAAAGAAAATAATAAAACCATAAAAAAAACCTCATACCTACGAAATTAACAAACTCTAACTACTGTTTATCGTGTCCAACCAGGCCCTTACGAAAACCTCAATGCTGTTGATGGGTCTCCACCACGTGTCGATTCTCGCGGCGACCACACCAGCCAGATAGGTGATCTTCTTGCACATCCTAAAGAAAGTGAGTCCTATAGTCATGGATGCAAAAGATGAGATCTGAAACAACAATTTTATTAGTTATAAAGAAGAACCACTGACGTCAATCAAAACGAATCCCCTGAAACCCTTCAAAACCCCAAAAATTCGAAACCGTGGAAATTTAGATTTAATGGAGGTTACGGTTTCGATGGAAGAATTTGAAGGTGCGCCTCTCTTAATGTATCAAAACGGAGTCGTTTAGGTGCAACTTTAAATACATCAAACGATGTCGTTTTGAGTTTATTAACTTTTAGTTTATTTATTTATTATTATATTTTTCTTTTTCAGTCCTTTTAGACTTTTAGTATCTAGAGCCTAGAGGTATCAATTAACTTTGTTTTAAAAAAAACAATTATTTTTTTTCTGGACACATTTGGTTACAAACCAGTTTATAACTTATTTGCTACAACCCACTACATGACAACTTATAAGACTATCTATATATATTATTTAAAAAAATCACATGACTCATTAAATAGGTCATGTAACTAAAGTACATATGGACGATCTTATTAATTGCCACGTAGTGGGTTATAACAAGCTAGCAATAAACCAGTTTGTAGTCAAACTCTATCATTTCTTTAATGAATCCTTTTAGTATTCTGACTTTTGAGGTCTCTTTCAATTTTTTATTTTTGGGTTTTACATTATTGTATGTGTACAATAAAGTGAGTAAAAAAAATTAGAAGGCTATTAATTTTTTTCCTTCTCTTTTTTAAAGGGAAATGGTGCGGAAATAACAACAATTGGTGTAGAAATAACACCACCCTTTTAAATAAGGAAAAACAATATGAAGAATTAATAGTAGACAAATAAGGGCATTTTTTATTTAGGAATTTATGAAAATAGGAAATTAGTGGAATTAATAGATCACATTTAATAGTGAACATTATATGAAGAATTAATAGTAGACAATTAAGGACTAACCTTTTTTTTTCATTAATTATATACAAATGGCAAACACGTGGCAGCATTTGTCCAACTAAGTTATCTGTTAAGACCCCAACCATCCTATATCCGTGGGTATGCAAACCCAAGCCACTAAGGCACGGATTGGAGTAGTTAAACATTTGATTAAGACATTTGTGAGCTTATATTCATGATTAGTAGGTTCAAGCTATACAAGCTTGCACTTATGTGGTTATTTGGGTGCATTGGGGGTCTAGTACATTTCTAGGCTTTAACCCCTTGTACTTGTTTGTTAGAGCTTCTAAGGGACAAACCTTGGTTATTACTAGCAATAGCCAATAGAAGCCTTGATCTGGACCAGCCAATGGGAGGCTTGATCTAGATCAACCAATGAGACGCTTGCGTGAGAAAACTCATGCAAACTGTGTGGGTTATCTCTATTATTCTTCCATTGTTGCTCATTATCAAAATACCTTCATTGTTTCTCTTAGAAATTCTCTCTAGGAGATTAGATTCATTAGTTGATAGAATTCAATAATAATTAGTAGGTTTTGTTCATGAATGCAAGGGGATCAATCCTATCAGATTGAATTATTCAAATTGTTCTTTGATTGTGTGATTTATGAGAGAATCTGAGTGTTTTAGAGAGAGAGAGAGAAAGGGAATCCTTTCACTATCACATGTCAAGCAGAAGATATTGTCATATATGTCACATAGCAGAGATATGACAACGTCTTCTGCTTTAATTTTTATATAGATATAGATTATGGATTAATAATATCACAACTGAAAATATGGGTCTCATTTTTACAAAGTATGGTACTAGTGCAGTAATGAAACTCATAAAGTTTGATACATGAATAAACTATTCGGTTCTGGTAGTACAATGAATATCTCATCCTGTTTCTTGAACTGCAATAGAGGATTAAATTAAAATTTGACTCTAATTTATTTTTACCTTTGAAAGATGAGCCCAAAAAAAAAAAAAGTTTCCGGACACACCTTATCATTTAAATCTTATCCTGATGTGCATGGAAATTGTATGCTTTAACAGATTGAACAATGCTTACAACTGCAAGATCCTTCTTGAAAATTTAAATTAAAAAAAGAAAAAAAGAAAGAAGGAGGTCTGTCCTTTGGAGTGCGTAAACAAGGACAGGAACCCTTTGATATCTGAGCATGGAAGTTTTATAAGTACTTCAACACCAGTAGGATTCTAGGAACGTGGAATTTGTTAATTGTTAAACTTTCTTTTAATGGAGAATTATCTACATGCTCTACTGGACTGCACCCTATCAAATAGTATCAAATAATGTTATCAACACAATATTTTAAATACATTGTTAGTCCCTAACGTTTATTTAAGTTACTCGTTTGGTCCCTAACGTTTAAAATGTACAGAAATAGTCCCTAACGGTTCAAAATCGTGCACCATTAGTCCTTCCATTATTCTCCGTTAGTTTTGTGTGTACGTGACTAACGGATTAATGACGTGACAATTTTTTTCATTGATGTGTCATTGACATGTAGGATATTAACATGGTAGACCCAATTAAAATGAAATAAAACCCACCCACTGGATTAACACTGTACCCATTTACTAAAAAACCCAAATCCTCAATTCTCTTTAACCATTCCTCTCTATCACACTTTCCCTCCGTTTTTCCCTCCCTTCCCAATAGAAAAAATTTCTGTCTCGTTCTGCCACACTCTTTCTCTCTAATCAATCAAATTCTAAGCTGCTCTTCAATCCTTTAGATCTACATGGTAGGGTCAATAAGAACCGTTTGAACTTTCACACCTCAATCACTACGGAATAGAGTGATCCCAGCTGTGAAATCAATCTCTTTTTGGGAGTTAGGCGTGGGAATTTCAGAGCCTTTTAGGGTTAGGAGAGAGGTTTCTCTAGTTCTCAATAGATCCATTATAAGATTGAATTAACTTATTGATTGAATTAATTGACTCTTTGGATGTCTTACAAGCACATGGCTGGGCGGGTGTCTGCAAAATAGATGAGGATTGTCCCATGTAGACATGTAGTGCTATGTTTTGTCAGAAATATCCTTGCATTAGCCAGTTAACTTTTATGCATCTGGAAGACGAATTCTGACCAAATAATAAGAAGACATGGAATTGATATAATGATGAATATGGGTTCTTTTATATTAGTGCCATTGTGTGCATGGTATTACCTTAGTGCCATTATAATGATGAATATGGGTAGAAATCTATATTGGAGCTCTACCTAAACAATGGAGAATTGAATGGTTTGACAACCATGTCAAGGGTTGTATTCAAAGTCACCTGTAAGTTCAAAAGTGCTTTATCGGCTTAAGAGGGCTCTGTAAAATTTAATTTAGCAATGTAACGGGAGGTGAAGGAACAGACGGATAGAGTGACAGAGATGAATGGTTAAAGAGAGTTTGAGGATTTGGGTTTTTTTTAAGTGAATGGGGTAGGGTCTTAAACAGGTGGGCTGGTTTTATTTCATTTTAATTGGGTTTGTCATGTCAATATCCTATATGTAAATGAAAATAAATATCATCTCAATTAAAAAAAAGGCCACATCATCAATCCATTAACCACGTACACACAAAACTAACGGAAACTAACGATGCACGATTTTGAAATGTTAAGGACCATTTCTGCACGTTTTAAACGGGACCAACAGTGTATTTAACCCTTGATTTTTATATGTATCCAGACCATTCACAACTTACCACCATGTGATTTTAATGTTGCATTTTGCTTTTATTAACTGGCATGCTGTCAGCGGACTGATTTTGAGGTGTACAAATACGAAAGTTATAGGGCTAGTGCTGCATCACCATCTAAGCATCAAGAAAGGTGATTGGCAGCCTTTGAACATTGCAGGAGCTGAGGATTTAGTTTAATCATTTTGAAACTATTGGGGGGAGAGATTTGTGCCAGTTATCTTTATAATCATTATTCCACCCTCCCCCCCTAAAAAGACAACATGATTCAAACACATTTATGCTTTTCAGTAATACAAACTGTAGAGGAAAGAAAACAAAAAAAAGAAAAGATTTTGTTAATGGGTGTACTTAAAGTAATGGTTAAGAAAGCATTAAATGCTTATACATTACAGGAAATAATGAATTTTTAATATTAAAATAATAAATAAAAAGATTGAAATACCCTTAAAAGCTGTTTTTATATTATTTTAATATTAAAATTTCACTACTTCCTATAAAGTAGAAACATTAATTGCTTCCTTAACCATTGGCCTAAGGATACTCGTTAACATGACCCAAAAAGAAAAAGTAATATAGAGATCTTTTAACAACTCTTGTTCTCTTTCTTTGCCTTTCCCATAAACTAATTGTTCCATTTAATTTAGTCCCTCACTGATATTCAACTTTCTAAATCCACCAAATCCAACTCATTTCTTAACTGCTATAGAAATTAGATGAATGCTAGTGAGCAAAATTTGAAAAGAGCCCCATCCATCTGTTTAGACAAAATGTCTTCTCAGCTGCTATGGTTTATGTTTGTGTTTAGTATCATAACATTTGTAGAGGGAAACACAAGTATTGGTGAAGGATGCAGCCTCAATGATCTGAGGGGCCTAACCAGTTTCAAGGTTGGAATTCAAATCAACATGTCTGGCCGGCTAGCAAAGTGGGTTGGTCATAGCTGTTATCTCCTTCGATAACACTTCTCACTTCCCTTGAAGTCATTGATCTTGGTGGACTAATTGATCTTGCTGGAAATATCCCATCATCGATTGGTTTTCACCTCCCAAAGCTTCGAAAGCTCTATCTCTATGGCAATAATCTAATTGGTGATGTACCAGAAAGTATTGGTAAGCTGTCAAAACTTGAAGAACTTGTACTGCATGAAAATAGATTATCTGGGTCACTCCCTCCAAGCCTTGGAAGGCTAAAAAAATCTGAAAATGTTTCTTTTGTATTCAAACCAATTTTCTAGTACCATACCTAATTCTTTTACAAATTTAACAACTTTGATACATTTAGATCTTCACAGTAATTCACTGACTAGTCAAATTCCAGATAGAATTGATCAGTTGCAGGTTTTGGAAGAGCTTGATCTTTCAAAAAAATTCTTAAGGGGGAAATCCCAAGTCATTAACTAATTTAACCTCCCTTTCAGTCATGTACTTAGACACCAACTTTCTTGAGGGAGAAATCCCATTTCTTTCAAATTATGGCCAATTGCCTTCCCTTGTCTTTCTAAGGCTGCATGATAACTATCTAACTGGAAAGATACCAACCAGCTTTGGATATTTGGTCTCCCTCCAAAGAGTTTCTTTATCAAACAACCACCTTGGTGGAGCAATTCCCTCCAGTTTGGGGAACTTAGTAGCTTTGACAGAGCTATATCTTGGTGGCAACCGGTTATCTGGCCAAATACCAAATTGATCAATTTTCTCAGCTTATTCTCTTAAGTATGTCTCATAATTTGTTTCAAGGACCATTGCCTCATGAGATGTCATTACACCAAAACCTTCAAATACTTGATCTTTCATTCAAAATCAAGTATTTAAACCCCTCTACCATACCACAGTGGCTGGCAGAATTGCCATCTCTTTCCAAGATCTTCTTGGCAAGATGTGGAATCCAAGGCAACATTCCAGGGTCTGATACAGGAGCTGGACTTATCAGCTAACCATCTCAGTGGAAGCATTCCATCATGGCTTGGAAGCCTCACTAAGCTGTACTTGTTAAATCTTTCTAGGAACTCACTTGTGTCAAATATCCCTGACACAGTTACAAGTTTGGAACTTTTGGGCGTGCTTGATCTCCATTCAAATAAACTAACTGGCCCCATAAATCAGATTTTCAAGATAGGAGAGAACTTTCCTGATGGATCACTAACATACATTGATCTTTCTCATAACAGCTTCTCAAAGGAGGAATTGAGCAAATTGGTATAGGAGCACAATGTGGGATTCAGTTTCTTAATATATCACAAAATTTCTTGGAAGGAAGAATACCAACAACCATAGGGAGATTGATATCTATGCAAAGTTTGGATTTGAGCTACAATCAGTTAAGTTTCAATTTACCTGAGGCTCTAGCAAATGTAGGCTTGTTAGAGACATTGAAGCTGCAAAAAAACCACTTCACTGGTAAAATACCAAATGGGTTTTTGAAGCTGAGAAAGCTTAAGGAATTGGGCTTAGGACTGAGAGCTCCTACTCTGGAAACAAAGGTTTATGTGGGAAGCCTCTTACTGCCTATAATGTAAGCTCTAAGGTTTTGAGTTAAATTCTTGAAAACTCAAGAAGTAGAACACATGATTGTTTCTCAAATTAAGTCTAGTTATATAGACTTCATTTTATAAGTTTATTTGGAACTAATGTACCAAGGGCACAGAACTAATGTTCCTTGGTAAAAGGCCAAGCACACAGAACTAATGTACCAAGTTATGCATACCAGTGCATCAAGAAGAGACAAGTAATTTAACACTTCCAAATATTACAATGTTTCAAGTGCCAAGTTATGCATACCAGTGCATCAAGAAAAGACAAAAAGACAAAGTAATTTAAATACTTCCAAATATTACATTTCTGACCACTTCCAAATTATCCATAGATAAAGCGAGCCAACCTGTTCATCAAACCAGCCTTTGGTGGTTGCTTCATTCCCTTGATATCTTCTTCTAATTTCATAATTCCCCCCTTAAGAAGCATCATCTCCGATTCCATCTCGGATTTCGCTGCTTTCAAATCCTTGAAGTTTTTTTTTTGCTTTATCTAGAGCATAATGGTGGTCATGGCGTATGACTTCCAATTCTTCTAATCTCTTAAGCTCTTTGCTTTCTACCACAAGTATAACAAACTTGGCAAAGATCTCAACAAAATCCTTCACTACAGAGAACACCATTCCAAAATACAAAATGATTAGATATACACAAATTCATTACTTAATGAAATGCAAATACATGACAGACAAAAGACACTAGACTTGGCATACAAATACATGGTAAAGGCCCCTAAACAAATACATGGTAAAGTTCTTACTATAAGGCAGTTAAACCACAAAGTGCCTTATAGTAAGAACTCACCTCAAACTGACCAGTCCCCTGAAAGCTCCAACTCCATCTATCATTCCAAAAACTCACCCTAGTGCCATCCCCCACCTCAAAGCGCACATAAAGCATAAAGCTATCCCACCCAGCCCTTATCCCTTTCCACAAACTACAACACCCAGCCCGGCTCTGACGGGAAGTCCACCCACCCAACTCCTCACCGGCATTGGCATTTTATCAAACACACAAAATACCAAATTAACAAACAAGCTCCAGCTCCATCTATCATTCCAAAAACTCACCCTAGTGTTGTACCCCCACCTCAAAGCACACATAAGGTATAAAGCTATCCCACCCAGCCCTCATAAAGTTATCCCACCCAGCCCTTATCCCTTTCCACAAACTACAACACCCAGCCCTTGTCCCTTTCCACAAATTACAACCATATGGCTCACGGCTCTAACAAGAAGTCCACCCACCCACCCAACTCCTCACCGGCATTGGCATTTTATCAAACACACAAAATACCAAATTCACAAACAAGCTCCAGCTCCATCTATCATTCCAAAAACTCACCCTAGTGCCATCTCCCACCTCAAAGCGCACATAAGGCATAAAGCTATCCCACCCAACCTTTATCCCTTTCCACAAACTACAACCATATGGCTCACAGCTCTGACGGGAAGTCGACCCACCCAACTCCTCAGCCCTCATAAAGCTATCCACCCAGCCCTTATCCCTTTCCACAAACTACAACCATATGGCTCACGGCTCTGACGGGAATTCCACCCACCCAACTCCTCAACCCACATAAAGCTATCCCACCCAGTACTTATCCCTTTCCACAAACCACAACACCCAGCCCTTATCCCTTTCCACAAACTACAACCATATGTAATTTGTCTCAGCCCTCTCTCTTCACAATTTGGGGTTTTCTATATATATATATTTTATAATAATTTTTGTTTTTAAATACTTTTGTTTTTCATTTGATAATTTAAAAAATATATATATTTTGGATTATAAAATACGATTTTTCTTACAAAAGCAATGCCGTTGATTTTTTTTTAATATTCTAAAAGAGACGGGCTGGGCCAAATCTTTTGGGCCAGAATCTATTCAAGCTCAAGCATTTCATTCAATCCTCGATTTGGCACAGAATCTGTTCAAGCTCAAGCGTTTCATTCAGTCCTCGATTTGGCACAGAATCTGTTCAAGCTCAAGCATTTCATTCAGTCCTCAAGCTACGACTCAATCATTTAGGTGTTTCTCTCTCACTTCTCCTCTTTCTTCTATTCTATTTGTATATGTACAACCTAAAATGCTAAAATCTCTGTTCTTAAATAGAATCTAAAATCTATCTTCTTATCAAAAAAATAATACAACCTAAAATGTCTTTGATAAAATGGCAATGGCAATGCCAATGCCATTTGGTATTTCAACTTCCTTTGTTGATGTGTCTGAAATAAGTGGTCGTGATAAGGTTAGGTATTATCTAGTTTGTGAATTTGGTATATTGTGTGTTTGATAAAATGCCTATGCCGGTGAGGAGTTGGAGATAATAGAGAAAGAATCAAAACAACTGATAGAAGAGGAAAAACTTAAACATAGAGTTCCAAAAAGGTGGAAATGTGCACGTAAGATTTTCAGCAAGTAGCCCAGTCGCTACAAGATGTTAATGCCTACTTGGACCAATAAGCAAACTGATTTGCTGGAATTGCTATAAGGCCTCCACTACCTCTTGAGTAGATGGTTGCTCCTTCTTCTTTAGGGAAAGTTATTAGCTCTACCTTTTATATCCTCTTGAGGTACAGTAAATGCCCCGAAGAGGATATAAAAGATAGAGCTACAAGAAGCAATAGTTAACTTTCTTTCCTATCTTAAGAGTAGCTTCGCAAGGAATAACTTTCCCTAAAGAAGAAGGAGCAACCATCTACTCAAGAGGTAGTGGAGGCCTTATAGCAATTCCAGCAAATCAGTTTGCTTATTGGTCCAAGTAGGCATTAACATCTTGTAGCGACTGGGCTACTTGCTGAAAATCTTACGTGCACATTTCCACCTTTTTGGGACTCTATGTTTAAGTTTTTCCTCTTCTACCAGTTGTTTTGATTCTTTCTCTATTATCCCCAACTCCTCACCGACATAGGCATTTTATCAAACACACAATATACTAAATTCACAAACTAGATAATACCTAACCTTATCACGACCACTTATTTCAGACACATCAACGAAGTTGAAATACCAAATGGCATTGTCATTGCCATTGCCATTTTATCAAAGACATTTTAGGTTGTATTATTTTTTTGATAAGAAAATAGATTTTAGATTGTATTAAAGAACAGAGATTTTAGCATTTTAGGTTGAACATATACAAATAGAATAGAAGAAAGAGGAGAAGTGAGAGAGAAATACCTGAATGATTGAGTCGTAGCTTAAATCGTAGCTTGAGTTGTAGCTTGAGGTCTGAATGAAACGCTTGAGCTTGAACAGATTCTGTGCCAAATCGAGGACTGAATGAAACGCTTGAGCTTGAACAGATTCTGGGCCAAATCGAGGACTGAATGAAACGCTTGAACTTGAATAGATTCTGGCCCAAAAAGATTTGGGCCAACCCGTCCTTTTAGAATATTAAAAAAATAAAATGCGGCATTGCTTTTAGAATATTATAAAAATCGTATTTTATAATCCAAAATTTTTTTTTTTTTTTAAATTATCAAATGAAAAACAAAAGTATTTAAAAACAAAAATTATTATAAAATATATATATATAGAAAACCCCAAATTGTGAAGAGAGAGGGCTGAGACAAATTACATATGGTTGTAGTTTGTGGAAAGGGATAAGGGCTGGGTGTTGTGGTTTGTGGAAAGGGATAAGGGCTGTGGCTGAGGCACTGACTGAAAGCAGGGTGAGGCTGAGGCTGAGGCTGAGGCTAAGGCACTGACTGAAAGCAAGGTGAGGCTGAGGCTGAGGTGCTGACTGAAAGCAAGGTGAGGCTGAGGCTGAGGTGCTGACTGAAAGCAGGGTGAGGAGGCGCCCGTGTATCTAACTCAACTAAACTAGAAACTCAAACCCTAGCTCGGACAAAAGTACAATTATATAAGGAAATTCCCACGTGAGACAACCTAATAAATGCGCACCACCTACTTTTATTCACACGGGTTTAGACAACCGGAGGAGATTATTTTATTGATTATTTTAAAATTTAAATGACCTGCCAAAATCTTTAAAAAAAAAAATGTTAAGAGGATAAAGACAAAAATACCCCAAGTCTAAACCTCCCTATTCCTCGGCATCCCCAAAACCTCAAAAAACCTGAGTCCCTGTCTCTGTAAAATCCATTGGCGGTGAAATAAAATGGAAAGCCATGGCAGCAATAACCAGAGCGATAAGAAGCAATTGCAGGAAACGCTGAAGCTCTTCAAGCTCTCAGAGACCTCATCACTTTCCCTCTCTACTACTCTACCCAAGCTCATATACTCGGTCTCAAAGTAAATTCAAACTAAAACACTTACTTTGTTTATCTTTTATTCGTATTCAACTATCATTATTATTATGTTCTAGCTTTAGTTTCGGCCTAATTGCTTTCTGGGTTTGCTTCCAGTGGCCCCGAGGTTTGCTTCTCTATGGTCCACCAGGCACTGGCAAGGTATTTCTCACGGCCAACTTATATATATTTCTTTACTGGGGTCTTTTTTTCTCAGACTTTGAGTACTTTCTGTGGCCCCGAGGCTTGCTTCCTTGAAAGATTTTATTTTGTAGCAATGGAGTCTTATGGCAAATATATGTGTGTGTGTGTGCGTGTGTGTGAAGTCTTAGGAAGGAAATGTCGGTGTGCTTTCGATGAAATTGTTAATTTAATCGTAAAATGTTTTGTTATTGACATGTGGGTATTGTGCATTTTTGTGCAAGTTTTGATTTTTATTTCTTGTTGAGTAATGGGGAGCTGGTTAGTCCCCGAAAATGTTGGTCCAAGTTTTGTTGGTTATGCTTGCTACTTTGAAAGAAACAAGGAGAAACGAAGTGAAAATTTGTGCTAAAAATTTTTTGGGTGAATTTTCATTTACTCATTTTTTTGCGCAACCAGATGGAGGGTGGCTCTTTGCAGGGGATGGTGAGGACAGGGTTTACAACTAATTCCATGTTCTTGATTTAGATTCTCTTCTTGCCTACACAGTATGCCTGCCTAGGTTAATTCAAGTTCTTTAAGTAGCTTACAGTTGGTGATGAGATGATTTCTTGGTTTGGTTTGCTTGTACTTGAATTCATGTGATTGATATTTGTTTTTCTTGCTATCCTAGACAAGTTTGGTACGGGCAGTTGTTCGGGAATGTGATGCACATTTAACCATTATCAGGTACTGCATCATCACCTATTTGTTTGTTCTTAACTTTGGATTTTGAAGGGACTGTTCTTTGTGTGGTGCTGAAGCCATTGTTCTCTTATAGGTTTATAATTTCGTGTCCTCAATATATTTTTATTTTTATTTTTATTTTTTTTTTATTCGTGGGTTTGTTCTGCAGTCCACATTCTGTTCATAGAGCACATGCTGGAGAAAGTGAGAGTTTTGCGGGAAGCGTTTTCAGAGGCATCATCACATGCAATGTCAGGCAAGCCATCAGTTGTCTTTATTGATGAAATAGATGCACTCTGTCCACGTCGTGATTTTAGGTATGGAGATGATGTTAAAGAGAACTTTGATGTATCTTTGCCTCACCATTTAATCTTTAGACTTATAAGGAGATGAAGATTTTATTTATTTAAAGTTGAGGAGTATGATGTAAGATGGGTTGAGGTGGCCATATATTTATTTGAAAAATATGGCATTAGGTAGAGTTGTAAATCAAGACTTGTTAGGTTGGCTTTGTTTGAGTCTGGCCCTTTGGAATTGGAATTATTGTAGTTTCATTAGGCTCTAGTCAAAGTTGTGGTCTTGTGAGTATCATATCCATGGTAATTGAATTGTGGATGATGTTGATCATGATCATGAGCAGATAAACTAATGATTTTTTATTTTATTTTATTGCAATAAACTTATTCCAATAAACTTTTCAAATGAATTGGGAATTCGCTACCTGCAAATATGCACAAAAATGGATTGGATTCCAAGCTTCTTTAAGCTAACAATTCATTGCCATTTCTTTGCAGAATATTTGCACCAATGAAGAGAAACACTACTATAAGGGCACCTTGAATGGAACAATTCATGTGGTTGCTGGTGGTGGAGGAGCAAGTCTTTCACCATCTACGACCCTCCAAACAAAATGGAGTTTCTTTAGAGACTATGACTACGGATTCCTAAAACTTACAGCATTTGACCATTCAAACTTGTTGTTTGAGTACAAGAAGAGCAGGGATGGAAAGGTTTACGATTCTTTCAGAATATCACGGGATTGCAGGGACATCTTGGCCTGCACTGTGGATAGTTGCCCAAGTATGACACTAGCATCTTGAATGATGAAGGTTCTTATAGTGGCTTCACATTAATCATCATGTCTTACCACAATAAAATTGTGTATTAAGTAATGTCTTGTCAACATCATTGCTTGAATGCTAGAGACAGGCTGCTGTATCTATATGAAACCAAAGATATATCAAAATACAGGCATTTGTTATTAGTTAGACTCGCTAACCCTATTTTGGGGAAATGACACTCCGCTTCTAAATTTGTAAAATAATTAATACAATATTCCTCACTTAAACTTAAAACAATTATAATATAATTTTTCTTTTTAATTCTGGTTAGTTATGCATTGGTTAAAAAAATTAATAAAAAATAAACAAAAAAAGGGGACGGAGTGTTAATTATTTTGTAAATTTGGGAGCAAAGTGTCATTTTCCCAAAATAGAGTGTAACGAGTCTAGTTTCCATGTAATTTACCCTATAGAGAAAGAGTGATATTATACCTTCTCCTCTATACATGCTACACTCCACATAAAATTTTAAACATAAATGTATGAGCTATTTTATTTTGTGGGCCTAACACTAATTAATTAAATTAAATGTTGGGCTACTTTTTTGTGTGAACCTAGCATTTAATGTTGTGTTAAGCCTAACACATAAGTGCTTTTTAAGTAAATTTTTTGTTATATTGAAAAAGGGTCAACCAGTTGAACCGGTCTAGTTCTCGGTTTTTTTGGTTGAACCAATGGTTTTTGGTTTTATCTTTACTTTTTCTTAAATCTCGGTTTTTAAAAAGAATCGAATCGGATCAAGTACAGATTCCCAATCCAACTGATCGAACTGATTGATCTGATTTAGTTTTTGTACATTTAAACTAGACTAGTTAGAAATTTCTATCTCTACTTCAAATGAATGGTATGAAAAAAACTAAATTAGGTCCTCTAATTATTGAGTAAAGTTTAATTTGGTCGCTTAGGTCTCAACTACTAATTGTGTCAATTTAGTCTCTCAACTATTGATTAAATTTTAATGAAATTAACTGACATGACAAATAGAGCACACCTTAAAAAGGTTATTATGGAAAGTGCCAAAATTTCATAATCAAATCAATTTTCAATTGTTATTTTCGTTCAAAGTATAGAGTAAGAGCATTTGCATCAGCATCAACAAACCCTCCTTTTACCAAAATATAGTTATAATCCTCTAAAATGCTCCCACATCAGCCTCAATAGAAACTAAACCAAAAACCACGGATGAACAATATCTCGCCCAAAACCTTGATACATTGTAGCTCAATACTCTGTTTTATTTCATTTTTAATTCATTTTCTCTTTCTTCAAGCAGATGAGAAACATCACAGTGATACGATCATACATGGTGCTTGTAATACATACAAGGGTAGCCCACTATTCTTGTTATGTACATGATGTAGAGAACTAAGAACATGGAAATGCATTTGTTTTATTTACATTGATTTGGTTGTTACTTGTTAGTGTTTACCTAGTCTTTTGTATTCAGTTATAGTGGTCCACTTTATGTGCATGTTATTTGCAAAGTGGGTCTTAGGTTTGTGTTAGTTGGTTTATGGGTCCTATTATTTTGGTAGTGGAAGTTGTAGAACTTTGTATAAAGCCAACATTTGGCCTTCAAAATAATTATCTGATTAATCATAAAAATATTTGTAGTCTTTAAGACTCTTGGGAGGTTGGGTTTCCTCGAAAAACCTATATCTAGAGGTCAGGATTTCCTCAGTTAAATCCATTTGAGGTCAGGATTTCCTCAATTAAATCCATATATTTTCTTTTAATTCCTGGTTTTGCACAAATTCTATTTTCCTCCTTTATCCAAAAATTGTGAACGTAACAATTGGTATCAGAGCCACCGTTCCTTTCCACCACTTCATGCCAAAAAGAAAACCCAAACACTTGTAAGCATATCATCCAAGCATGGAAGAACAATTGTTAGGGTGTATGGAAAAACTGAAAGAGATACGTTCTCTAGTCATTGATCAAACGAAAATGATCAAGGAGATGCAATTGAACTGTCAAGTTTTACGTTTGGCTAGTCGTGGCTATGAACAGGGGAAGCCAACTGAGGAGGGTGCTGAGCAATGCAAGCTTGAAGATAAGAACATGGGAGAGTTACAAAATCAAACCAATTTAACTTCCCACAACTTCAGCAAACAACAATATTGGGTTGAAGAAATTTTTGCAAATCTCAAAAATTTACCACCTCCATGTTCGCCTGATTACATTCCTTTACCACAATGCCTTGGTAAGATTAGGTGCATCTGCTTCAAAAATTTTTGGATTATGCCCTTGAGGACAAGAGCCGACTTTAAGGGGGGAGGAATGATACGATCATACATGGTGCTTGTAATACATACAAGGGTAGCCCACTATTCTTGTTATGTACATGATGTAGAGAACTAAGAACATGGAAATGCATTTGTTTTATTTACATTGATTTGATTGTTACTTGTTAGTGTTTACCTAGTCTTTTGTATTCAATTATAGTGGTCCATTTTATGTGCATGTTATTTGCAAAGTGGGTCCTAGGTTTGTGTTAGTTGGTTTATGGGTCCTATTATTTTGGTAGTGGAAGTTGTAGAACTTTGTATAAAGCCAACATTTGGCCTTCAAAATAATTATCTGATTAATCATAAAAATATTTGTAGTCTTTAAGACTCTTGGGAGGTTGGGTTTCCTCGAAAAACCTATATCTAGAGGTCAGGATTTCCTCAGTTAAATCCATTTGAGGTCAGGATTTCCTCAATTAAATCCATATATTTTCTTTTAATTCCTGGTTTTGCACCAATTCTATTTTCCTCCTTTATCCAAAAATTGTGAACGTAACACACAGTCACAGATGAGAGACTCCTCTACAAATCGTTGACTCCGTCGGTCGTCCACAAACATCACAGATGAGAGGAAGAGATTTTTTACGGCACCGATTGAAATCCATTTGGGTAAAATATGGTGGTTTACGGCGGCAATTTAGGGTTTCTCAGAAGTTGTCTACGACGGCGATTTGGGGTTTCTAAAGGGTGGATGTCGGCGGCAATTTTGGGTCTTCTTGATCTTAGTGCTCTTCTTGAACAGTGTCTTGCTTTTGCAGTTTTGGGTCTTCTTGATCTAAAGGGTGGTTTGCGTCGGTAATTTTGGGTCTCAATCATGAGCTTTTTCTAAGCAAAAATGGCTAAACCAGTAAGGAACTTGTGATCTGTGATGGGTTTTGATAAGCAAAAGTGATGAGCTTTTTCTAAAGGGTTGTGGTTAATTGCAGGGTGAACTTGGGCTTCTTTGTTGGGGGATGAGTTGTGGCTAAACCAGTCTTGGCCGAAGATGGGGGAGACAGTGGAACAGTGAAGAGAAAAAAACAAATTATTTTGGAGAGAGACAAAATAATATTAAATGAGATAGAGAAATAAATAAAGAGTCTGATTCAAATGTATGGGAATAGTAAATTAGTTAAAATGTATGTGAATGGTAAATTAGTTAAAATAGAAAAAGTAGGTGTTATGGTTACAATTGAACTCAAATTGTATTGATATTGATGTGAATGCTCTAAATCTAAGGATGCATCAACTTAATATTGAATATTGAAAATTGAAGAATTAAATTGACATAATTAATATTTGAAGGACCAAATTCAACTTGATATATATAAAAGAAAATCTAAGACCCCATGAACTCTAATACTATACGACTCAACCTTGATTTAACCAATTTGAACCTCCATTGCTCATTATGAAATATACCTTAACAACATTATAAAAAATAAATAAAACTCACTTATTAAACCCATAATTTAATTAATTGATCAAAATAATCCTTCCCCCATAAACACGACCCTTGTCCTCAAGGGAAAACTCAGGAAATTGTTGTCGAAGACTCGATGGTGAATTGCATCTTTCCATGTGGCTTTTGCATGAGGCAATCCTTGCCAATGAACCAATATTTTTCTTTTTCTTCTCTGAACACGAGCGAGGCTACATAGTGGTGAGTGGGGTCAAATTCAAAAAAATAAATAAATAAACTTAGGAATACATATATATTTGAAATTTGGGGTTTTTAGAATTTGACTCAACTAAAATATTAAAAAAAAAAAACCACCAAAAGTGAAGTCAATATTACCAAAATTATCATCATATCATTGTTAGCTCCCTTTAAATTAAAAAAAAAAAAATATATTATATATATATATATATATATATATATATATATATATATATATATATATAATAAATAAATAAAAACCCAAAGTAACACAAAAAATAGTCCAAAATAGATAATTAACCTCCATACTCCCAAAAAAATTACAAATGGATCCATAAACCCAAAGAAAATTACTAATCTAGCCCATCACACACTTTACCCAAACAGGCTCTTTAGTGAATGTGAAGTTTCTATTTCTAGACAATAAAGTGATATAATAACTGAGTCTACATAATAAATTTAAGGTTAAACAATTGTTTTCGTTCATAAACTTTGCATAAAATTCGTTTTCCGTCCCTAAATTTTAAAAAGTTTCTTTTCATCCCTAAGTTTTGAAAAAGTTCGTTTTTACACATTAATTTCGTCATTTAAAAAAAAAAAAAAAAAAAAAATTCATGGAAAAACGAACTTTTCAAAATTCAGGAACGAAAAACAAATTTCATGCAAAGTTTAGGGACGAAAACAATAGTTTGTCCTAAATTTAATTAGCAACACTAATGAATTTGTTAGTGAAAAGCATATTGGACATATAATAAGATAATTAATACAACTAATATTTTATTTGTAGATCATTGGAAAGTCAAATTATAGTTCCGTCTCTACCTATTTCTTTTTTAATTAGCAACATTAATGATTTTTTTATTTGAATTTTTAGTTTATACTTTGACCCCCTTCAAGTTTAAATCTTAGTTTCGTTCTTGCATATGAATTGAATGACCACATTGAAAGAATTTTTTAACTACATCACTAATCTTGGAGATAAATTCTCTCTTTCGAAATCGATCAATTGCAACTGTGACTGCACTGAAACATGTTTCCCAATTTTTTATTTCAGTAAGGAGAGGTGAAAGACTAAGTGGTATAGGAGTCTTGTTGGCAACTCAAAATAGCCAATCTTTTTCTTTAAACTAGTCGCAAACCTGTGCAATGTACAGGAAAATTATTGAAAATAAAATCTAAATTAATTTTGATTCCTTTTACTTTTTTTCGTTTTTTTTTTTTTTTTTTTTTTTTTTTTTTTTGTAGTTCAAAATGTTGTAGGCAAGATCGATAAAGAAACTTTACGAATCGAATTTAGGATAGATACTACTTTTTTGTTTAAAAAAATAACTAAGAAAGTATTTACCATAGAATAATTAAAATTTAATATAATGTAATTTTTCTTTTGGCATAAGTTGAATATAGTCCAATTTTTATAAAACATGATTCATGTTTATATTTACCATATGGATTATGTTTCCATCCAAAAATAAAATAAAGGATACTTAAAATAAGAAGAAGGACAAATAAATACATGAGCACATGATTATATGATCAAACCTAAATAATTTTCATAACTCATTTCAAGCTCATATGGTTTCATTATAACAAATCCATCCATCTTTCTCCGTTGTCAGCAACAAAATTAAATAAAATACATAAAAATAAAATAAAAAGGAACTCTAAAAATTTTGATGAAAATTGATAATTATGATTATTATTAAAAGATATTTATATTGTGTTTATATATGGAATATATGTTTAGTATTAGACATTAATTATGATTGTGTTTTATATATAGAATAATATATTCTTATATTAAAGAAAATATGATGTGTCAAAATTCTAATGGAAGGCTTAATAATAGAATAAAATTTAAATTCAATTAGAAAATATATATTAAAATAATGAGGTGTAAAATTGTGAGATTTTAAAAGCTTATGTGGCGCAACATGATGAGGTCAACCAAAAGTTAAAAAACTTCAGTTTTACATTATAGTATAGATATCACACTCCTTTAAATCCTCGTTAATCTTATATGAGTTTGGGCCATAAGTAAACAAATAATGGACCCCAAAAACATTTGGACTTGGGTCACTTTAGGCGATTGAAAAAATGGTCCTTAAGCTCCATATTCAAATTAAAACAAAACCATTTGGCCAACTAAAAAGAAAAGGTTAATTACTAATTGGGTTCTATCCACTTGGCAATAGCGCAATGGTATCCCACTCTCCCACTTAATCCTTATCCTTCTTGAGGGTGTGGGTTTGAGTTCCTATACACATACATATACAAATTTATACTATGTTAGTTAGAAATCTCTATCTCCACTTTAAAAGAGTAGTTAAAAAAAATAAATTGGATCCTGTAACCATTGGATAAAGTTTAATTTGGTCGCTCAAGTCTCAACTACTAATTATGTCAATTTAGTCTCTCAACTATTGTTTAAATTTTAATAAAATTAACTGACATGACAATAGAGCACAACTTAAAAAGGTTATAATGGAAATAGTTAAAATTTCAATTGTTAATTCCGTTAAAAATATAGAGTATATCCAAGGATGTATCAACTTAATTTTGAAAATTGAAGAACTAAATTGACATAATTAATATTTGAAGTACCAAATTGAACCCTAATACTATACGACTCAACCCTGATTTAACCGATTTGAACCATTGCTCATTATGAAAACAGCATATAAAAGAAAAAAAGAACTGACTCAACTGATACAAAGAATTGAGATGACCATATCAATTGATTAAAGCAATCACATTAGCAAAGGAACCCAGCAATTTCCCCCGGCCAAAATCCAAATTCTTGATGGCTGTCAGACCAACCCCATAAAAATTAAGACAACCTGAAAAGTAGGGAAAGTGACAGAGGCAAAAACCAATGAAAAAAAAGTGTTTAATTATAACTTCAAAATAAGGGTCTTGATAATATAAACTTTTGGCAATGCAAACTTTGATAAAACTTTTGCTAATTATAACTTCAAAATACGGATGTTGATCCATAATAAGAGTAATCTAAACCAAAATTTTCAGATGGATAAGAAGTCATGTCATGTTATGGTATTAGAGTTAAGAGTAATTAAGTTATTAACCAAAAAAAAAAGAAGAGGCAAAAACCAATGAAAAAAAAGTGTTTAATTATAACTTTTGGCAAAATAATAAAACTTTTGCTAATTATAATGGTGTTGATCCATAATAAGAGTAATCTAAACCAAAATTTTCAGATGGATAAGAAGCCATGTCATGTTATGGTATTAGAGTTAAGAGTAATTAAGTTATTAACCAAAAAAAAGAAGAGGCAAAAACCAATGAAAAAAAAGTGTTTAATTATAACTTCAAAATAAGGGTCTTTAATATAAACTTGAATGCAAAATTTGATAAAACTTTTGCTAATTAATAACTATAAAATAAGGATGTTGATCCATTAATAAGAGTAATCTAAAACCAAAATTTTCAAGGATGGATAAGATCCATGTCATGTTATGGTATTAGAGTTAAGAGTAATTAAGTTATTAACCAAAAAAAAAAAGAGGCAAAAACCAATGAAAAAAAAGTGTTTAATTATAACTTCAAAATAAGGGTCTTGATAATATAAACTTTTGGCAATGCAAACTTTGATAAAACTTTTGCTAATTATAACTTCAAAATAAGGATGTTGATCCATAATAAGAGTAATCTAAACCAAAATTTTCAGATGGATAAGAAGCCATGTCATGTTATGGTATTAGAGTTAAGAGTAATTAAGTTATTAACCAAAAAAAAGAAGAGGCAAAAACCAATGAAAAAAAAGTGTTTAATTATAACTTCAAAATAAGGGTCTTGATAATATAAACTTTTGGCAATGCAAACTTTGATAAAACTTTTGCTAATTATAACTTCAAAATAAGGATGTTGATCCATAATAAGAGTAATCTAAACCAAAATTTTCAGATGGATAAGAAGCCATGTCATGTTATGGTATTAGAGTTAAGAGTAATTAAGTTATTAACCAAAAAAAAAAGAAAGAGGCAAAAACCAATGAAAAAAAAGTGTTTAATTATAACTTCAAAATAAGGGTCTTGATAATATAAACTTTTGGCAATGCAAACTTTGATAAAACTTTTGCTAATTATAACTTCAAAATAAGGATGTTGATCCATAATAAGAGTAATCTAAACCAAAATTTTCAGATGGATAAGAAGCCATGTCATGTTATGGTATTAGAGTTAAGAGTAATTAAGTTATTAACCAAAAAAAAGAAGAGGCAAAAACCAATGAAAAAAAAGTGTTTAATTATAACTTCAAAATAAGGGTCTTGATAATATAAACTTTTGGCAATGCAAACTTTGATAAAACTTTTGCTAATTATAACTTCAAAATAAGGATGTTGATCCATAATAAGAGTAATCTAAACCAAAATTTTCAGATGGATAAGAAGCCATGTCATGTTATGGTATTAGAGTTAAGAGTAATTAAGTTATTAACCAAAAAAAAGAAAGAGGCAAAAACCAATGAAAAAAAAGTGTTTAATTATAACTTCAAAATAAGGGTCTTGATAATATAAACTTTTGGCAATGCAAACTTTGATAAAACTTTTGCTAATTATAACTTCAAAATAAGGATGTTGATCCATAATAAGAGTAATCTAAACCAAAATTTTCAGATGGATAAGAAGCCATGTCATGTTATGGTATTAGAGTTAAGAGTAATTAAGTTATTAACCAAAAAAAAGAAGAGGCAAAAACCAATGAAAAAAAAGTGTTTAATTATAACTTCAAAATAAGGGTCTTGATAATATAAACTTTTGGCAATGCAAACTTTGATAAAACTTTTGCTAATTATAACTTCAAAATAAGGATGTTGATCCATAATAAGAGTAATCTAAACCAAAATTTTCAGATGGATAAGAAGCCATGTCATGTTATGGTATTAGAGTTAAGAGTAATTAAGTTATTAACCAAAAAAAAAAGAAAGAGGCAAAAACCAATGAAAAAAAAGTGTTTAATTATAACTTCAAAATAAGGGTCTTGATAATATAAACTTTTGGCAATGCAAACTTTGATAAAACTTTTGCTAATTATAACTTCAAAATAAGGATGTTGATCCATAATAAGAGTAATCTAAACCAAAATTTTCAGATGGATAAGAAGCCATGTCATGTTATGGTATTAGAGTTAAGAGTAATTAAGTTATTAACCAAAAAAAAGAAAGAGGCAAAAACCAATGAAAAAAAAGTGTTTAATTATAACTTCAAAATAAGGGTCTTGATAATATAAACTTTTGGCAATGCAAACTTTGATAAAACTTTTGCTAATTATAACTTCAAAATAAGGATGTTGATCCATAATAAGAGTAATCTAAACCAAAATTTTCAGATGGATAAGAAGCCATGTCATGTTATGGTATTAGAGTTAAGAGTAATTAAGTTATTAACCAAAAAAAAGAGGCAAAAACCAATGAAAAAAAAGTGTTTAATTATAACTTCAAAATAAGGGTCTTGATAATATAAACTTTTGGCAATGCAAACTTTGATAAAACTTTTGCTAATTATAACTTCAAAATAAGGATGTTGATCCATAATAAGAGTAATCTAAACCAAAATTTTCAGATGGATAAGAAGCCATGTCATGTTATGGTATTAGAGTTAAGAGTAATTAAGTTATTAACCAAAAAAAAGAAAAAAGAGGCAAAAACCAATGAAAAACAAGAAACACATAGGATGCGGATCGAAATCCTAAATTCCAAAATCCTATCCCACATATTAATTTGACCACCTCACCAACCCTTCCAATTCCATATTCCTCCGTTGATTGCTGCCACTCGTCCCTTCTTTTTATTTACTTTCTCTCTCTCTCAACTTCCACCGACTTTTTTTTCACTTTCTTCATATTTCCCTATTCTTACAAAAGTAAACACACAAAAAGCTTTTGTTTACATTAAAAACATAAACACAACAAATGTAAGAAACAAAAGGCCTAATCTTGCTGAGTTCACCATTATCATAATCAAAAATCATTATGTACACGTTCAAAGACAAAGTAACTGAGAAGCTCTCTCGTCTCTTTGCCGATTCACCCAACGCCTCTTCCTCCGCTTCTCCCTCACCTCAGGTTTTTCTTCTTTTTGTTTTTTAGAAATTCTTTTGGTACGTAAATAATTGAGCATGATTGTAATCTTTGGTCTTGGAAAAGCTTAGATCTTGTTGTTTTAGAGAATTCTAATACTCCTTCAGTTGAATTTCATTGTGGTTAAATTTGCAATTGAATGTTTGGGATCTTAGGAATTTTTTGATTTTTTGGTATGCTATTGTTAAAAAATTGAACTTTTTGGAATTTAACCCTCCTCCGCCTCTCCAAAAAAGAAAAACCCAGGTGGGTAATTTTTGTTATTGGAGTTATTCCTATACACTAGGAGGAGATGAGGGTTTTATGATCTTCATGTTATATAATTGTGGTATTTTAGGTGGTGGGGTAGTTAGCCGTGTAATCTGCATTCCAACTCTTGTATATATATACATATAATTTTTTTTTTTAATAGATGCTCTTAGGCTTTGGATCTGCAGCTGATAACCAAAACCAAAATTTCCACTCAACTAAACCCTTTTTCACTGTTTTTACATTTTACAAGCAAAAGGGGCTACTGCTTTTCAGTCATTTTCTATTTAAATTGTGCATGTGGATTTTAGTTTTATGGTGACATGAGGTTTTTAAATGTGTAGGCCAGGTCGTATTCTAAAGAAACGAAATCTTTTTCTTCGTATTTTTCCCACATTATCACTTCTGCTGGCTTTAATGGATCAAGATCAAACAAGCATCAGCATGATTTCAAACCATGTCAATCAGACACTGTTAAATATAGCAATGCAAACTTTGAAGCTCAAGATGAATACTTGGATGACTATGCAAAATGTAGTCCAGTATGTGTGAAGAAGGTAACACTAAGTAATCAAGAAGATTATGAAGATCCGGCTTCTGGAAGGAGCACGAGTGGGTCTGATATGTTTGAAGACGCAACCGACCAACACAGTCCACAGAAGCCTTTACCCTATCTCATGGATGAGTCTGTTTTTATTTCTCCGGACTTGCATGAATTCTTGCTGTCATCCCTTCCTAATATTGTCAAAGGGTGCCAATGGGCCTTGTTGTACAGGTGAGCTTATATACACTACACTAAAAGCAGTTTTTTGCTCTTGTATTTGGGTCTTGATTTAATATCGGTTCTTTGAAATGAAGGGCAGTACGTTGAAACATGGTATATCACTGCGTACACTTCTTCGCAAGAGTGCTGAACTTTCTGGCCCTTGTTTGCTGGTATGTTGATGTCTATGGTCCAATGAGATCTCTTACATGGTGATACTAGTATGAGATTCGCCAGTCTTCATGGTATTCAGTTATTTACTAATAACGGGAGCTAATGTGATTCTTGTTGTACACCTTCCAGATTGTTGGTGATCGGCAAGGTGCTGTGTTTGGTGGGCTGCTAGAATGTCCCCTGAAGCCTACAGCAAAGAGGAAATATCAAGTAAGTTAGCATGCTTTCAATTTTTTGATATTTAATCTTATTTGTCTTCTTGATGAAGCGACTACCTCTTTGGTATTTCACATGTCTGGGTCTGTCTCATTATATTTTTCCCTTTCAATATTTGAAGCATGATTTTGTATTTCTTTCATTTTTTGGTGATAGGGGACAAATCAAACATTCGTATTTACAACCATGTATGGCGCACCAAGACTATTTAGACCAACTGGTAAGGACCTTGGGTGAATCATTTCTGTAATGCTTGCTCTTTTTAAGAAGATGTAGCAATCAAGCCCAGAGGTAGATATATTTTCATTTTCAAGAAAAGAAAAAATAAAAACCCGGATGAGCACATGGTGCTATTCGCATTTATTAGGCTCTAGAGCTAACTGTTTGGCTGCATGTTTGAACACCTCAATGTTTGATAATCGGAATATGGCACACCCAATTTACTTATATGTCAACTGGGACATTTATTTGAATTTGGTGTTGGTTGGCAATCTTCAACTGCTACATTAAGAGGGCTGTTCCTTTGGCAGGTGCCCATATCAAAGTTCATTGCTCTCTTGATATCATTGGGGATTCATCAGCATTGAGTAGGAAGAATAATCAAAATCTTAAAAATGAAATCTAGTACACCTTAAAACCAAAGAAAAAAAGAATAGTAAAATGCATGAGAAGCCTTTAATTGGCCTTTATTATGCCTAATCTTATATTTTGTCAAATTTCTTTATGTAGGAAGCAATCGGTATTACTACTTGTGTTTGAATGACTTACTAGCATTTGGTGGTGGTGGTAACTTCGCTTTGTGCTTGGATGGAGATCTGTAAGATTCTTCTTTTGATGATCTGTTTTGAATTTCACAAGACTTGTATAAGAGATGTAGAAATAATAAAAGATTATTTTTCTCATGGCTGTGAACTCTCTTTGAAAAGGTTAAGTGGAACTAGTGGACCTTGCGAAACATTTGGGAATTTATGCCTGGCTCATAACGAAGAGTTTGAGTTAAGAAATGTTGAGGTAATATCAGCTTTTTAACCACTTCATCTTGTCCATTGATAAGTGATAACATTCAGTGGCCGGATCACATCGTTACTTTTGCTTCCATTCTCATGTGTGAAATTCCTTTTTTCGTGCTTGTCTTTTATTGAACTTATTTTTGAGTAATCATCTGTTGATAGTCTTGTGATCTATAAGTATAATTGTTGTTCTTAAGAAAGATTGAAGGATTGGCTGCTGCCGCCACCTTAGCCACTTCATACCCACTAATCTTTTTTCTCTCACCAACCTGCTTCAGTACAGGAAATGCTCTAGTGCTTTTTCTTTAATCTGTTATACATGTTTTGAGTCCATTCTGGCCGCTTGTAATGGCTGGTGTGCTTTAACTAGGAACCTGAATTTAGGATCCCTAAAATGTCAACAGCATCATGATACCATAAATTATAGGGTAAAATAATTAGACTGTACTTTTTAGTTCAATTAAGACGAAACACAAATGGAGGACCCGTTCATTGGCAGGTTTGACAAAATTCCCTTTTTGGTCAACTCCAGTAAGATGGATTTACTTATCCAATGGTCATTTTTAAGCGATGTAGACAAAATGAAAAGTCCCTCAACTTCCCTGAGCAGCCAATCCACTTTCATCGCCATCCTGTCACAAGCTGACCCTGGTCCTGCAACTCCAATCAGAATTTTTTTTTTTTTTTTTGATAAGTAACTCCAATCAGATTTCTTACACCAACCTTCGCCATCAATCAGTACCCTCTGCCTTTGTAACAACTGCAATGGCCACAACCTCAGGCAGAGAGGAGGCAGTGTTGGCTATTGTGACAACAAAGAACAACCCAGAACCCCAAACTACCAAAATCTGGGTGGCATCATCAAAGCAGGTGGTGCTGGCCCATGTGCATTCCTCATTGTTGACTAGGCAAGATGTGGTTAAAAGACCATCTTTTTCAGATCCCATTTTTTTTTCACTCTTCTACAGCTACATGTCTTGTTTTCCACCATAGATTAGGTCTTACAGGTCATGTCTTTAGCCATGGGATTAGAACTGGGACTTTCCTATTATTTTTGGAATTGGAGAGGATCCAAACCATACTTAACCAAAGCATGTGAAATTTCATTTAGATGAAAGATATGGAGAAGCTTTATCCATGTTAGCTCTTTAAATTGATTGTTCCATTTTACAAGTAGTCATGTGCAAATTTCAACTTTACTCTTCATTGTAATTTGTTTTTTTATTATATTTTAATCTAAGTTTCATCTCTGCAGCTATGGGGTTTTACGCATGCATCACATTACCTTACCTAGCACAAGAGTCTCAGATGCTCAGATGCTTCACTCATTTGTATCTTTCAAAATCTGTTGTGATCCTATTCTTTATTCATTTGCTTTAAATTTGCCCTCCTTTATGACAGAAAAGCTCTGGTTATATATATGAGATGATGCATTATCCATATGATAAATTAATTGATTTCGAATTTTAGTTAGAAATTGCTTTGTTGCAATATTTTGATAAGGCACTCTTACATTTCATTGGTTAGATGATTGATAACCACTCTCTCCCATGCCCAAATGTATGATCCTTTCCATGGAGGAATTTGCAGAGCTATCAGTGCTGTAGAAGTCAATATGTCCATAAAAATTCTTGTTGGTGGCCCCATTTAGGGTAAGCTCCCCAGTGAGCTAGAGCAAAATAATGTTTGTCATGCTCCCAGACCTTACATTTTCGTAAATTTGGTTTTTTTTTTTTTTAATAAACAAAGGCGATAGTTATGAATCAATGAAAATGTTGAATAAAGTGGTTGTACTAGGATGTTACTAGTTCACTAAAGTGTTCAAACTACCACTATCATAGTTATGATAATTTAAAATTAGTAATTTCAGAAGATGTGATAAAGTAATGTTTTTCCATTCACTGATCAAACATACATTTTTAACGACATTGGGTAATGGGGGAGTAAACGGAATCGATCTCATATGTATAAAATGTCAATTTTTAAACCACATGTAGGTAATTTGTAAATAAGTAAAATCATAGGTGTGTAAAGTGTATTTTTCCTTTTATTTTAAATTGTCACAACTTTTAACATTTTCTCAACCTGATTGCTAACTTAAAAATAGAATTTGTTTTTTTCTTTTAATTTTGTGCATCTCTATTAGTGTAATCAGCATAATCTGTAAACTTCAAAGAGAGTATTTGAACGAATCCAAAATATGCAAGCATTGATTCTTTTTTTCTTTTTTCTTTTTTAATTAAGTGTCTTATAAAACAAACGCAAATGAAAAACAGATATGAAAAAGAATTTGGCTATCCTAACCTTTGAACTTTGTTTGATTACTTTTTTTGCAGAAAAGTGTAGGCCTTGCTATTTATTCTCTTTGCAAAAAAGTGAAAAACTGAAGAAAAAAAAAAAAGAGAGTCTAATCTTGATTTTGTAACTGCTTCGCAAGAGTTAAAAGAAAAAGTTTCACAATACATAAATGACCTTGGGTGAAAATGATAATTACCTTGAAATAAACGGAAAAGCCAATCGCTAAAGATGTCAAATGGGCTTTTTTTTTTTGGCAACAATTGGAATGCTTTGAACCTCTCCTAAGAAAGTTTTTCGACAGTACTTTTAGTGAATTTTTTTTATTTTTGTTCTTTTTAATGGTTTTTCCGCTGTGATTGAATTTGACGGTATAATTTCTCGTTATCCGGCGTAAATATATTTTGAGAAATTAGAAGAGCATTTTTTTTTTCAAATGTCTTTTTTGGTTGAAGACTTGTAGGTGAGGTAATTTGGTTTTATTTTTATTTTTTAATTGATTAAGAGTTACAGATTCATATAATAAAGGTATCTGTATTTTCATCGAATTTAAAATAAGCATACAAGGTAGAATTGAGGGAAATTTTTTCCAAAAAATGACATAATTTATTTTGATCATCAAGCCTCTATAATGACGTTTTTTCTCTTCTTCTTCCTGTTATAATTACTTGAATCTTTGCAAGGTCCAATATCTTGTTTTTTGACAACTCACTCCAGATGTAGTAGCAATTAAACTGCTATGGAAAAATAAATGGGGCAAATTCCATCTTAAGGGTATCCAAATGCCAATCAAACAAATAAAGCCGAAGCGAGGATTTGTTCATGGGGCTTTCCGATTTGTTTATCAATATTTGCTGAAATGGTTTTGGCTCAAATCCTTTTTTTTTTTTTCATTTCATGTATAAGTTGAGAAAGTAGAGCCGGATTGTTAATAATTTGGAAATCCGGATCGAATAGGGAATACCATTGCTCATATTTTCGAGTCTGTATTATTTGGTTGAGTTTTTTAGATGGAAATTGAAAAGTTCATATGTTCAAGTTTTAATTGGATTTTTTTATGGACTGAGTTTGACTACAAATAGATCATGTGACTAAAAATACACACGTATGATTTTATTAGTTATCAAGTAGTGAATTATAGCAAGTTAACTACAAACTGATTTATAGTCAAATTGTGTTATTTTGTTATCACTGCAGTTTTCCCTTTGGAGTATGTTATGTTGAAAAAGGTTCTTCAATTGTTTAAAGATGGATTTGGTCATCTTTAAAAATTTTCAAATATCTTTATCCAAGTGTACAAATTTTTAACTATTTCATTGGTTGAATTACTAAAGGTTTTCTCATGACATTTTGGCTTTGTAAGGGCAGTAAACTAACACATGTCAAATATATAAATACAAATAAATATATCAATCAAAAGTATTTATTAATTTTTTGGTTTTTGGTTGATTCATTTTGGTACATGTATTTACTAAGTGAGACTCCTAGTACCACTTCTTCTTTTGAAAATCCTCTTCTCACTGAAATCCAGAGCTAACTCCGCTCCTTACTCCAATGTCATTGTTGGGGCACGATTATTTGTGTCTCAAGATAACCAGAGGTGGCATGGGGATGGGGATGGGAATTTGTTTCCAATCGTATTTCACATCTGTCAACTAATACAAGTGTTGAACTCATTTTTTGTCAGTCCCACTTCTTTTGAAAATCCTCTTCTCACCGAAACCCAGAGCTAACTCCACTCCCTACTCCAATGTCGTTGTTGCTGAGGCACGACTATTTGTGTATCAGGATAACTAGAAGTGGCATGGGGATGGGGATGGGGATTTGTTTCCAATCGTATTTCACATCTGTCAACTAATACGAGTATTGAACTCAACGAGAAGATCAAAAAGGAGAACGACCTTCTAGCTTCTGAAATCTGAGCTGCTTTGCAAGACGATGAATTTCGATTAGTCTAATTGCTTACTGCTTACTAACATGAATGTGCCAATGACAAGCATAGGATCGGTGTTACAAAATACATCTTATCTTGCTCGGTCGACCGAGTTGCAGCCAATTGTTGTGTTACTAGTATACTTTACAGTGGAGCAGCAGCAGTCCAATCCAATCTCCATAGAGGTTGATGAGTCTCATGTACTCAATACGGTTATTTTGGATTCCTTGGAGACTTTTGAGACTAGGCCCATCCCGGCGACTAAATCTTCTATTGAGGCATTGGAGAAGGTTAGGCTTCAACTTCAACCATAGTACTCTCAGTCATGTATCTGTCTGCAGGAGTTTAAGACTGGTTCGGAAGTCACTCGCATGCCATGTTCGCATGTCTATCATGGAGATTGTATCGTCAAGTGGCTGGAGACCAGTCACTACCGTCCTTTGTGCTGATATGCTATGCCACATGTCCATTGAGATTGAGATTAGAATTTTTAATTAAGATATTAGGAAAGGAAAAGGGTCATAGACAAAAAGCCGTTTCTTTAATCTTCAATAGTAGTTGCTCACTTTAACAAAGATGTTGAAAATACGTGATGAAATTATTATATTTTTAATATCTCTATTCATGATTTGTAGATTTTGTTTTTGTATATGTGGTAGTTACATTTGATTTTGGATATTCATGTGGAGTATGGGGGTGGACAGTTTGGCATTACATGGAGGAAGATGCAGGCAAGGAAGCTGCTTCATTCAGAAATTGGAAGTTATTTGCAGCAAATTCCTGCTGCCCCTTTGCCTAAGCACTGGATCAGTATTAAACGCTAGTATCCTACCCCTTTCAACAAGGACCATATTTTGAGACACCCACAATAAAATAGGGCTAATAATATGGACATAGGGAGGAATTCACAGGAGTTAGTTGTTTTTACTGACAAACTAAATATATTGCACAAATTGCATACATGTATTACACTAGTTTTAAATTACACATCTAGACTCCAAAGCAATTGCTCAACTTTGAAATGCCCACCCACATTGTTAGTAATGGCTAATTGCTTAACCGAGATTGTCAGTGCACCAAATTACAACAAAAACATCATCCTGATCATTTTAGTAAACAATTGTCATATCACCCAACCACATTTGAACGTACAAGGCTAAATTCTTGGCTAACAACAGAGAAGCTATTTAGAGAGGACAAAATCTCATTACGAAAATTTCAAATTAATAATACATGAGATTGGACATGTACTTGTAAAGTAATGATAACAAGGAGACTAAGAATCGCTCAAGAGATATAACTGTTTCCAGCTCAGTTGGCAGTGCACCTCACGACATTGATGCAGATTGTTCAAAGGGTATTCTCCGCTCTATGGATAGGAATGTGAGAAGAGTATCAACACCAAATAATTAGAGAATTAGACCACACTTCTTCAGCCAATAAAATACAAAAGCAGTAACAGAAACTGCAGGAAATACCAAATCCACTTCCCAGAAGGGGCAACTTGAAGGTGCTCTATGATTCTAATGGACCATCCTCACTTGGCAGACCAAAAATGCGGAGGTTTCTATCCATTGATCCTACTGCTAAATATTTTGCATCCGGACCAAATTTTACACAACTTGCTTTACCTGAAATCAGAGCATAATATATAAAACCACAAGGACTAACAAGTAAAACCAAAAAACTATAAAAATAGGAAGGAACAGAGAATACCTGTGCCAGACAAATCAGGAAAAGTTTTGATACAATTCCAGTCTGATTTAACATTCGCAACTTGGTAAACTCTGCAGAAGTACAAGCCCCAAATTAGTTTCCATAGCTGCAAAATTACAAAAAGTACAAAAGAACATTTGGCTTTAAGAAATGGCTTGGGGTTTAGCTCTCGGTAAGCAGTTGAACTGGTTGGGATGAAAAGGTGGTGCAAACACTGCTAACTGGTCAAGGCTAATAGAGTAATCATCTTTTTATATGGGTAAATACGCACACAACTGGTGGGCCTTGAACCAACAACGCCACCCTCCACCTTGTAAGTGTCATTTAAGCTAAGATCTGACCAAGATAGCTGTAATGTGGGCCCATCTACACTTCTGACATCAAGATTGCATTGTAATAGATGGGAACATCGGTTTAGACCATTTTCAAGGTGACATTGTTATAAACTCTCTTCCCCGCAAACAAAGAAGAGGAGCTGGGAGACAAGGAGAGAAGAAAAGAGACGGAAAGGAGCTCGACCTCCCAGAATGCCATAATTTTCCTTGCAATTCGTTTAAACAAAGGTTGTTTGTAGTCACAACGGAAAACATACATCAAAATGGTCCAAGTTTTTTAATATTAAAGAAAATCAACTAACAATATACATAACGTCCAGACTTGTGAAATTGGATCTGAATTTCATTCACAAGGATTGAAATCTTAACCAAACCCAATAGTTGAAGGTTTTTGAACACCCACCTTATATCTGAGCCAGAAATTGCAAGGTAACATCCACTATTGTCAAACTCCACTGCAAGCATAAAAAAGAGCTTCCATTACTATACACATTTCTCCAAGACTTGTATCATAAACATCACAAAGCCACAGGATGAAACAGACAAGAAAAATTAATATTATCAATAACACCATCAGAGAAAGAAAAAAGATGAAGAATGCATGAAAGAGAAACAAGAAAAAAGAGCCACAATGAAAGTTTCAAATTGAACAAACTAGATTTTACAAAGAGGTATTATAGTCTATGATAACATTTGTAATTGCTTGATCTCTACAAAGAGCTACATATTTCAGGCTAGTCAACATTAGTATTACATACCAGAATTTGTTGGGGTGTCTGAATCATATGGAGAGAAAGTCCGGAAGTTCCTCAATTTGCGTAGATCCCACAGCTTAACACCATCATGAGCTGCAGTCTGTCCATTTCAGACAAGAAAATCAAAACACGGAATGCCTGAACTATCTACTGTGCATTCATTAGCAGAATACTTACTGCAAGGAAGTATCCATTTTCAGAGAAAGATATGGAAGTTACTGCCCCAACATGTCCATCAAATCTGGCAACATTTGCCTGTAAACCAATCAGAGAAAGTTTAATCAAAGAAAGTTTATTCATAAAAACAGAGGTACAAAGGTAACGAAAAGAGCTAGCTATACCTGACTTTTCACATCCCAAATTTTAACAACAGCTTCTGAAGTGCCTGTTCCAAGGATTAGACCATCAGGGTGAAATGCTGCAGAAGTATACCCATTAGAATCTGCAGAGTCCACAACCTGCAGAACTGAAGATCGTTAAATTGACTCACCATAAAGTATGGAGAGAAAAGAATACATATACTAATGATTGTGAGATACTTTGAGGTCGATGAAAGCATTTAAAGCTCACCATTTCTTCTGCAACCTCTACCAAGTTATTGAAAGCTTAAACAGCATGTGTCCATGTTTGTTTGTGCATGTGTGTTCAATTTATTGATTTAAGTCGATGCAATGGGCTGTCAACTTTCAGATACATATCATGCATGTTATTCACAGTTCTAAAGGTACAATATAACAGTGGGTTTGCATGTCTGAGTCCTCACACGTTCACGGGAGAGAATACAGAGAGGGAGAGAAATAGACCTGTGTTAGACATAATCCAGAAGAAAGTTCATAAAAGCACCATGTGCTATCAAGAGAAGCAGTCACGAAGTAGTTATTTGTGGCATGTACAGTAATAGCTTGCACCTGAAAAAGGGGGGGTAACAGACAACTTCATCAACAAGAAATAAATCTGAGATTAAAGGAGTGCCAAAAAGAAAACTACACCACGGCATGTCATTCTTCTAAAGCTAAGAACACTTCTTGACGAAGGCATTGTTTCCAGTTGTATTCATGAATATCAGAAAATATTTCAAAGATATTAGAATAACTGCGACGTCAACAAATCATTTTGATCAACATGTATTAATTAATGAAAATCTCGTGCAACATATCAAAAAGACACATAGAGAAACTGGCTCATATTGCCCATTGTACATGAACAAGAATGTGACTAATGCAGTGTGATATAGCATAGGTAAAGAAGTTCCCCAACACTAAAAGACTCAACTGTAAACACTCTTTAGCTGTAGCAACACTTTACTAATGACCACATTCAGGTCTCATGCTCCAGCAAGCACCATACTAAAAGACTCAACTGTAAACACTCTTAACTGTAGCAACACTTTACTAATGACCACAAACATACAAGTCTCATGCTCCAGCAGCACCATACTAGGAAAGCCAAAAATTTAAGAAAAAAGAAAATAGAGAATCAAAAGAATTCACACAAGCAAGAATTGAATGAGAAAATTCTACTTCTGTTACCCAAGTATAAACTAAAAGCATGAAGCATAGGGAGGCATATCACACCCAAAATTGGAATCAGTAAAGGGACATGATCAGAGGGTCAAAAGCATTTTTACCTCAGCAGTATGATCCTTCAAGATATGCCTACAGTTGTAGTTCCCATTATCAGACTCTTGCCACAAGCGTACAGTCTTCAGCCATGGAAAAAAAATCATTTTAGGGATAGAAGCAGAAACAGCAGAACCAAATATAAGTACATATGAACAGTAAACAACAATTGTTAAACACACTCGTGCAATGGATTTACATCAAGATTTAAGATAGAAAGCAGAAAGCACCATGGTTTTCTAATATGGAATTTCTAAGTGAGTTTAGGGATTAAAAATTTTATTTAGTATAATCTTTAAAAACACAGAAACTTGTATATCTCAGCAAGCATAATCATCTCCTTTAGAATTTGGCAATCAAAATGTCTGCATTCAATCAGAATAAACTGTGACCATGAAAGCTGCAATGAAAGCATTTACTTTAAAAATAAAAATAAAAAAGGTTTAAAAGGGCCCTCAAATTTTCAATATTTACATTACAGAAATATCACAACTTACAAATTACAAAATGCAATCAAGCAAACTGTCTGATAATACCGGTGCAAAGTCACCAATTAAAACAAATCTGGATGTTCTTTTTTTACCAAATTTATTCAATATCACTTGCAAAGACATTCAAACTCAAAAGGGAACAGCCAAAACAAGGATACACAACCTTCACTTGCAGCTTTCCATATCAGTAACTTCTAATAGTATCAAGGTCAATATTAGCAATTCAGGCTCTCTGCATACATGAAAGTATGTCTAAGAGAGTTCTACTGTCTCAATGTGTTTCGCTATTCACAGTATATTATAATCCTTCCAAATGTCACATGCAAGCCTTTCCCAAATAGCCCTCTAATTTGTGGGCCAACCATCTAGGTTATAAGTTAAGGCCCTCACTGGCAGTTTGGAGGGTAACAGTAAACACATCAGCTTAAACGATAGCAGCTTTTATAATTAGATTGTCTTCAACGTAACTGTTTTAAAACCTTTTATACTGTGTAATTGTTTGACATGATCCCAACTACCTCTAAACTTAATTCAGCAAAAATATAACCTGATTGACAACATTCCAGTGTAACAGGGGGAAGGAGAGAAGTAAGGGCAAATACATCTCCCCCTCATGTTTACAAGACTCACATTTCAGCCACTTCATTAAAAGGTCAGCTTCCCTTACTCCAATCCACAGTTTGGTGTGTCTGGTAGGGTTTCACAGTCTCTCCATTTCTCCCTCCTAGAAAATGGAGGGCCCCCACCACCAAACAACACCCCACACTGCATCCCGACTCTGCTCCCTCCAAACAAACATAGTTTGGCTTGTTAAAAACCCAACTTTCAGTTCAAAAGTCCTGTACCCCCTTAATTGGCAAAATTAAGTTTTGACAAACATGCATCTCCAAGAAAGTCCAAGACTAAAAAATAATATTTAAAAAAGGGCAATGCATGTCAATATTCATGATTATGAAACTTCATTCCCAGAAAGCAGGCTGTTTACCTTGTCTGCTGAGCCAGTTAAGAATAAATCGCCCCGTGCAACAAATTTTAGACTCGTAACCTACCAAGCACACAAAGTCAAATAAGCCAATAGATTTTAAAGACAACTATATAAATTGAAAAATCAAAATCAAAATCAAACCTTTTTCGAATGACCACTGAGTGTAGACAAGATCTGTCCTGATGGTCGATCAAAAAGTACAGCATTTGTGTCAAGCCCTCCAGTTGCAATTATGTCCTAGAAAATAGGGGGAAAATGCTTTCATCAGAGTGGCAGAACCATATTTGAGTTGCAGCAGAATCTAGAACGCAAATCATTGTTAGAGCACTGAAGGTGTGCTGAATAACAAAATAGCACAGAACTTGAAAACAAGAAGACCCTAGGGAGGCGAATTGTATTTCCTAGGGTCTTCTGGTTTTATGTGTTTGCTTGCGAATTTCATCATAGTTCAGCAGAAGAGATTCATGCAAGAATGAAGAAAAAACCAAGCAAACAAAAAATTGAGGGATTTGATCTTATGACCCCAATTATATATCACCACGTCATCTAAGCCAGTTTCCATACAACCATTTTTCCCTTCGGTTCTTAATTTCTGCATATTTGAACCTTTCATTTTTTAGTGCAGTTTTGGCAACATAATCATACTGTACATTTATAAGACAGCAATGCACCACAACCACATAAATGGAAACACATGCAAAGAATAGAAGCACCGTTAGACAAGGCACTTCTCAAGACATTCATGCTACAACTCAGCACCAGTACCTAAGCAATGAATGTTGAACTACTTATTCCACTGAACGACATATAACAAGAGCTGATAAGCTATGCATGAACAGAATCAGATTTTAGATAATGCCATACCTTGTCATAATGGATATCAAGAGATACAACGCCAGGTTTGCTCGTTTTGTGAAGTGGATGACTAGAAATCTGGGTATACCTCTCCAGAGCGTCAATGGTAGCCACTGTTGGAGGTATCTGATAAACAAACCAAATAGGAAAAGAGAGAAAAGGAGGAGATGGGGGAAGATTAGAGCAATTATTATTTGACAAAAATATGCTGAAAGGCAAGTAAGAGAACGAATATCCTTTTAACTAATCAATTAGTACTGAATTCAGAACTATTTCAGTGATACTACATCATGACAACCAATACCTGCCGCTTTTTGCGCTGCTGTGAGAGAGCCGCATTACAGTCGGTAAGCTCTGCAATAATACTAGCAGATATTCCAGGACGCATTCGCTTTGCACCAGGACCCAACTCCTCATCCTCAGCAGCTATAACGACATTAACAGAATTCCAGTTAGCTATGAGTTAAATTAATAAATAAAAATTTAAAATCAACCAAGAAGCACATAAACAAACTACCTCTCCTGCCGTTGGTAAGTGCAGGAGCATTTGCCGCCATCAATGCTGACATGGGTATCTGCCTATCAGCCTGAGCAAGCATTGACCTTGCTTCATCCTTTTCTTTCTTAAGTCTTGCAATCACACGGCAAGCAGCATCATGCTGCCCATATATGACAGATTGCACCAACCAAATTTTAGATGAAACCATGGAAGTGATAGATGCATGTTCGAAACTATAAGTTACAAGCAACTTACTTTCTTTTTTTAAAGTAAAAAGGGGGGAAAGGAAATTATAAGCAACATAAAGAACCAAGCATGAGAGACCGCAGAACATATTTTTTTTAAATGAATTGCAGCTTAACTCACATGATAAACTCTTCCTTAACACATAGCCTTGGAAAAACAACCTTAAAAAGTTTGGGATACAGTGTATTACGCTTAACTCACATGATAAACTCTTCCTTAACACATAGCCTTGGAAAAACAACCTTAAAAAGTTTGGGATACGGTGTATTACCACATTCTGAAATAGTACTGAAAAACAAAATCTTCGGTGCAATAGAAGTAGTCACGCAGTCACACCTCCCAAAGAGAACTTCCTCTTTCAGAAAAATAATATATAAACAAATATCAAGCAAAAACATTTTCTATACATCAACAATCACAACTGTGAAAAGTTTTTGGGTAGTTTGAGCCCAATAAATGTTGAATTGCAAAACATGTCAAAGATCAAAGGTACACACACTAAACTCTCATAATAAAGCAACCCCAGAAAGAACAATGAATTGAAAAGTGAATGATAGGGCAGGCAATTAAGACCTTAATAAAATCATTGTCTTTACATACATTGTGAGAAAAAGAGAACAAGAATCAAAGGCATAACACTGAAGTAGTCCCAATTCCCAAAGAAACCTTCCTCTTAGATGCCAATTACCAATAACAGTGTAGTAGATTTAAGAGGTCGCTTGGGAATAATAAAGGCTCAATTCCAAGCCACTTTGGATGCTAACAACTTAAGACTGGAATACTCCACTAGCATTGCTTTATATCTTCAAATCTAAGAAGAAGGATATTGGAAGCAGACAAAGACGACTTCTGAAAATTTGGTTCCTTGGGTGCCTAAGAATAATTTAAGGCCTTAATAAGATGTACATAGGTGATAACTAAAAGTGTAATCAAAATAATTTAATGACAATTTGAGAATGTCAGGACTGTCACACCATTGAAGAGTGGGGACCGCCAGTGCTTAAGGATTCGTGCACATTGTGCAAACAATTTAAAAAAGATTAAGAGACGAGCAAATGAAAACCAGCAATATAAAAAAGAACGAAGAAAGACAATATACTTTATCTGACATTATGATATACAAACAAATTCAGAATATAAAACAAGAACTAGTGGGCATAACTTAGTCGCTACTACCTGGTATAGAGCGTGACTTAGCTCTTGCCTTGCTGTATGTAGTTGTTGTTCCAATGCAAAGTTGGCTAGCATCAGAGCATCCCATTCCTATAAGCAGGGAAAGAAGGAAACAGACCTTATGATCTAACACTAAAGAGAAAATCAATTAAAAATAATGGATTATTTCTTAAAATATGGAATCAAAGTGCAAAACATAAGCCATTATAATAATCAGCACATTATTGATAAAAGGCAGAGCTCATTAAAATAAAGCCCAAATTGATACCATTAACTAGCAGGCCACACACTTATCATATGACAAGTTGTTGGAGGGAATATAATATGTTCCACATACCTAAGAAGGAACATAATCAGGATCATCCATCCAAATTCTTAAGGTATTCCTTATGTTTGATGATGCAGGTGGTGCTTATGAAGATTTGCACGGCCAGCATAGGTTTAACTAGTGAATTCTATAATACCCCTACATATTGGAAGAGTAGGGGTATTTTTTTCAACTTAAATCTGATACCTTTGTTAGAAATGTGATGGGAATTAGTCATTAGTTATTACCCATTCACTACATGGAACAACATAAGATGCGCATCAAGCACGATTTCAAGGACAGAAATCAATGGTGTTATGATGATGACGATGACAACAACAAGACATGTACTACCTGCATGTATAAAACCTTCTCACCATAGATACAAATTACAGACCCAATTGTATGGTCATGACAAATTGGTGACAATGAAAAACCACAATCTAATAAAATAGTCAAGTATTAAAAACGAGGAAAAAACATATGCAAAAGGGCCCACAGCATTTAAATCCATTTAAAGAATTATGATAAAGATTGGGAAAGTATGGTCATAAACCGATGTCGCATACATTCTGGAACATTCCGAGCATCCCAGGGATGCTAGCAGCCTGTAGAGGTCTGGGCTTCACTATCTGCATGGCAAGCCCAAGAATGCATCAGTACATGATAAATATAACATTTCTTAGTCATTGGAAAAGAGAACGGGGATCTCACTGGGATCAAATCCAACCATTAAAAAATTTATTATAACGTTTGAAGCATTAAACATACAAATTTTACTAAGCATACCTTGCCTGTTTTGATAGGAACAATCTCATCCATAGTGAGTGGCTCCCCTGTAACTGGGCATTTTCCATAATCCTATCCAAATAATAAACAAAATTGCTGTTTTTCATCAAATATAGCACCAAAACTTCTTTGGAAGACGAATCAATTGATGAAAATGATAAAAGAAACAATTGAGAAAACATAAACCAAGTGTTTCGTAGCAACAATTGAATTCCAGGAGGAGAAAAAATAACTAATACAATACTGAACAAAAGGATTGAAATAAGATAAAACAGCCATTCATACAATAGTTAAGGAATCTTACAAAAAAAGTAGAAATTTTGGAAGTAAAGGTATTAATGTTCTGAAGAGGTGGAATAAAGTTTATAAAGCAAAAAAGCGCCTCTTAATCTAACATTCCATGTTTTTATAACAGAATTAAAAGTGCAAAACATGTTGCATTAGGCTGAAAATCACATTTTGGCACCCAACTATATGCCTCCAAACCTCACAAGTTTGGGCTTAAGAGTGCACAGAGCAAATTGTTAACGTTCTCATACAATAAGCATATAAAATTTCAAAACCCCAGCTGGCCTTCCAAAGCTAATGGAAAACAATGAAGCATTGAATGTTATTTATCACTAAATATTGATTTCACACTGGAAATGGAATTTTATTTTATTTTTATTAAAAAAAAAAAAAAAAAACAATAACTAAACTAACGGTAAAGAGTGAAATGAAGTCAATTTGGTAAATGTGATTTGTTAAGAAAGTTCCAATACAAATCTAAGCTTCAATGTCAAGCCCTACACTTTCAGATGCTAAGTATAAGTCAACAATTTTTTCAGTAGCTAAGGAAACCTAAATTTGCTCAAAACATTTTTAAATTTTTTTTCCAACTTTTATTCCGACTCTTTCTAAGTAACCAAACAGGGTTTAAAAAGAAAAAAGCAAGCAGAAACCCTAGCATGAAGAAAGAAAAAAACATACCGAGATGTGCCTCTCGATTAAACGCTTCTCGAACAGAAGCCCGGACTTCAACGAAACCACCGGCTCTTCCGGCACCTCGCCGGAGACTGTACGGTCAAAGCAAAGAAAGAAGAAAGAAACAGAGATGAGACAAGAATAACCAAAATGCCACTGAGTAGAAATACACTAAGAGAGCAACACACACACACACACACACAAAGAGAGCGAGAGAAAGAGAGAGAGTTTACTTGAGCAGTTCATTGTGAGTGAGAGAGCTAGGGTTTCGCTCTGAGCTTGTGTTTACGCGTAAATTTTCTGAGAGGTAGAGTAAACAAAGCGAGAGAGAGAGAGAAAGAGAAATGAGGTCGTTTTTGTAGAATGCGGGATTACCCAAAAATAAAACCCAAGTAGGTTTAAAACCGAAACCAGACTTTGGGCTCTAGCAAATATGCATGAGGAACGGGCCTAGAGGTCTAAATAAAATTAATTTGGGCTACTTTTGGTTTTGAATATCTTACGTCAAACGATGGAGTTGGGCGACCAAATATCTTTTTGCGACGAATTATGGTTCTCGTTAAAATAATTTGTCGCGGGTAAAAAGTCGTCGCAAATACTGGAATTTTTGTTGACCACATACCTTTTGTGACGAAATATGCCTGTCGTTAAAATAATTTGTCAAGGGTATAAAGCTGTCAAATGCTAAAAAAAAAAATAAAAAAAAATTCAAAATACAATTTGTTATTTATAAATGAAAGAAAAAAAAATTCATTTAGTTTTGTCATTATTATATTTATCTTATATTACATATTATATGTTAAGGCATATAAAAATGGTATTTATAATTTAATCTATTTGAAATTAGCTTATTTGTATACTTTATGTTTTCTAACACTATTTTTAACTCTAATGTGTGATATTTAATTATATAAAATAAACTTGATGAAAGTTTATTCTATACGAGAAAATAATATATATAATAAATCATGTTAAAGACATATTTTAATTTTTAAGTATAAATTATATGTGTGTGTTATTTTGTAGATTTAAAAAGTTATTGATATATTCAGCTTGACACCCCGAATAAACACATGGTCCTCTCCATTTGAAATTATTAATTTTATGGTTCAAATTAAATTTTACAAATCTAAAGATATACACAAACTGCTATATCATTTAATATTTTTAATAATGTGATAATTTATACATGGTTAGATTGAAAATAAAATCTTAATCATGAAATGGATAGGACTTGAAATAGATACAATCATTTTCTATGCTTAATATGTTACTGATTTTGGTAGTTAGAGAGTTGTAAATCTATTTCTCACTTCCACTCATTACATGGACATAAATATATACAAGGTCTGCTCTAGGCATAGGCCTAAGGCCCACCTGTCCCAACAATTTAAAAATGATCGGAAGACCCTTCATTACATAAATAAAAGACCCCTAAAATTGTACTAAAATGTCCAAAAAATTGTAAAATGATAATTGTTTTTTTTTTTTAAAGAAAAAAATATTGGTGTGCTTTGGATTATTTTCTCTAACTTTAAGAAAATTCTCAAAAAAAATTGTCAATAGAGATCTAACACAATTAAAACCTTTTTTTTTTTAATAAAATAATAATATTTAATTGATGTACGTGTCAAATAATCGAAGACACAGTGACAAATGTTTAAGATAATTGACCGTGCATTGAGTGCCATTAACAACAGGATAGTGGTGAGTTATTGGTTGTAAATGTTTTATAATGAGCAAATGATTGTAAAGTAAAAGAAAGATAAATATAAGGATTTTTCGTGGAAACCCTCTATGTTGGAGAGGTAGAAAACCACAGACTCAAGTATGTCCAGTATTACACTATGTATTGGAAAACAATTACAAGAGAGAAAATAAGAAAAGAGAAAGAGAGTTTGAAGCCTTTGGAGCCGTGGAGTTCCCACGTATAGAGGAAGAGCTTGATAGGAAAACTTGGTGCTTTGATCTTCATTCTTCATCTCTTTATAGCCAAAAGGGAGAAGACAATTTGGTAAGTGTTCCGTTCTTATTAGATGAAAACAATGATGAGAAGAGCTAAAAATAGTACTCATGTGAATAGTGCTCACGATGCATTTTATGCTCATTAGCTAACTGCTATTTTGTGCTCTTTAGCAAGCTGGTCTTTAGTTGTAATGTTGCCAAAAACTATGTTTATAATCTTTATAGTGATATTTTTTGTTTTGAAGGAAGCCATTGGTTTTTGTCATTGTTCATGAGCATGTTACGACAAAAGTTAAAGGAGTACATGAGCAATGGTTTTTGTCCACTAATTAATGGCTTAATAATCAATGACTTCAAGGGTTTATCCAATAATTGATTTAAATGAAAAGCCTTTGCCAAATGACTAATGACCAATGCCTAATGATAAAGCCTACATGACTTTGTCCTCTATTTATATCAAATATTCTAATATCCAATGGTTGATGGCAATATGACTTTCCACGCCATGCAAAAATACTAAGAAGAAATAAACGTGAATTGAAGCTAAATTTGTTGTGTGAGCCATTAGAGGTCCCACCAATTGCTTACTCATTTTTAGTTATTTCTTCTACACGTGTCTTTAGTAGATTGGCCCAACATTAACATGTTCTAGTCCTTTATATACATATAGCCACTAGAGGTCCCACCAATTGCTTACTCATTTTTAGTTATTTCTTCTACTCGTTTCTTTAGTAGATTGGCCCAACATTAACATGTTCCAGTCCTTTATAATATATAAATTATAATTTAAACTCACACATCCTCCTAGAAGGGTACAACATTTTAGGAAAAGAGATTATCACTTGACCCAATGTCAAAATGGCTAATTTGCTTTGGTCCTTAAAATAGTAGAAATACCTTTAAATATCATAGACTACAATTCATTATTTTTTTTTAAGACACGTGTACGATCAAGATGTCGTGCTAAATGAACTCATCAAGATAGTCTGAACATTAAAAAGCTACTTCCCGTATAATTGATATTTAAATATTACAAAAAAAAAAAAAAACTCATTTAAATTTTTGCCTTAGTGCTCAAAACTGTATTGAAGCGGCTGTGAATAGATCCTCTCTCAAATTCAACCCACAAGCACCACCACTGTATGCAGGGTTGGCCCTGGGGTAAGCCCAGCAAGCCCTTGGGCTAGGGCAACCCCCCTTCCGGGGCAACCAAAAGGGAAAAAAAAAATTTATACTATACATAAAAAAAAAATAAAAAAAAATTTATACATATACATCAGGAAAAAAAAAATTGTATTCATAAAATAAAATTTTTAGTAGAGGGCAAAAAAAAAATATTCAGAGGTCAAAAAAAAATATTTAGAGGGCAAAAAAAAATATTTAAAGACAAAAATAAAAAATAATCAAAACTCTTAATCCAATTACAAATACACGGGAGGGCAAAAAAAAATATTCAAGGGCAAAAATTAAAAATAATCATAACTCATAAATCAATTATCAATACACAGGATGTTACCCAAATATCAACCTAAGAGGGGGGGTGATTTAGGTTGAGGCAAACTTTTTCGATTTAAATGCGGAATTAAAAACTATTTTCAATTAGCAAAAACAAATTTAAGAACACAATTCAATTGCAATAAGATATGATAGAAAATCAAACACAAGCATATATAAGCAATTGAATAAGTAAGAGATAGAGATAGAGAAAATCAAACACAGTGATTGTTATCGAGGTTCGGCTTCCCCGCCTACGTCCCCGCCTCAAGATCACTTCTCGAGGATTCCCAAATTCACTAATTTGACAATCTTCTTTCGGGTGAAGATCAAAACCGTTACAAATCTTCTTTACACGGTGAAGAGTAACCACCGAGTGAAAAATCCTTTTCACTCTTAGGATTTATACCAAGACCCACAAATCTTCCTTACAAGGTGAAGAGTAACCACCCAGTGAAAAATCCTTTTCACTACTTAGGATTTATACCAAAACCCTAACAAAAACACTCAATGGTTTCAACAAAGTATTTGTTGTACAAGATAAGGCTCTCTCAAAGAGTAATTGTACACAATATGCTCACTCTAATAGTATATCAAGGATTTGATCAATATGGCTCAAAAAGTGTTTAGAGAAATTTTCAATCAAGGATTTTGAATGATATGAAAATATAAGCTTGAGAAGGATGGATTGATGTATAAGATGTTATCTTTTCTATCTTTGATTTCTCTTGTATGCTTGGTATTTAGAAATGAAGAAAGGGTAGTATTTATAGCCATCATGTTGTCTTGCATTCTTCTTGATTTTCAATCAATCAATTTGCTTTCTTTGAAAACTTTTATTTTTCAACCATAATTGATATGGTTGTCTTGCATGTGAATTTCAATCAAGTTGCTTTCTTTGAAAACTTTTCTTCTTAAGATTTTTCAACCATAATTGATATGGTTGTCTTGCATGTGAATTTCAATCAAACATGTGAATTTCAATCAATCAAGTTTGTCTTTGAAGACTTTAAGAGATTTTTCAATTGATATTGTTGTCTTATATTTGAATTTCAACTAATCAAGTTTGTCTTTGAAGACTTTAAGAGATTTTTCAATTGATATGGTTGTCTTATATTTGAATTTCAACCAATCAAGTTTGTCTTTGAAGACTTTAAGAGATTTTTCAATTGATATGGTTGTCTTATATTTGAATTTCAACCAATTTTGTCTTTGAAAACTTTAAGAGATTTTTCAATTGATATAGTTGTCTTATATTTGAATTTCAACCAATCAAGTTGTCTTTGAAAACTTTAAGAGATTTTTCAATTGATATGGTTGTCTTATATTTGAATTTCAACCAATCAAGTTGTCTTTGAAAACTTTAAGAGATTTTTGAATTGAAGTTGGTTTTAAAGTTGAGCCTTAAAGATCAAATCTTAATAAACTTTACAAAACCTAACTCTTACTTCTCATATGTCTCGGATCATTGTCTTTGAGCTTGATTTCTTTGTCTTGAGTCTTGATGACTTTCATCTTCAATGAATTTGCAACTTATCAACTTTGCATTTGCTTGATATTTGAATTGGCCATCTTGGTCCAATTAAATCAATAGTCAAAATTGAGCTTTAAAACATAAATCATTAGTTCATATGAAAATATCATTAATGAACAACTTAAAATCATGGTTATCATCAAAACTACATGAATGTCCTTAGATTAATTAACCAATTAATAATTATTGAAACCTTGAGGCTAACACAGGAGAGCAAAAAAAATATTCAAGAGCAAAAATTAAAAATAATCAAAATTTATCAGCCAATTACCAATAACGGGAGGGCAAAAAAAATATTCAAATGGGCAAAAATAAAAAACAATCACAAAACACCCCACAGATCTAACCAAAACTAAACCAAAAAATAAAATACAAATAAAACAATCCAACACTCATTAATCATTATCGGCAGAACACAACTTTACCAAACGTGCGAAAAAAAAAAAAAAAAAAAAAAAAAAAAAAAATCCCTAAATCACAATCTAGAAAAATCCCCCAAATCACCTTGAAACCACCAGTCCACCATGATCAGCCAGTAGATCTGAACTGAAGGAGGAGCAGCCGAGCCACCGCTATGCATGTCGCACGCCGCACGCAGTGACGCAGACGCTGAGAGCCTGAGACGCAAGGCACGCCGCCACGCCGGCCGCCGCACTCATCTAACGCCGTCACGTGGCACGCCTCACGGCATGACCGGACTCTAGTCTCCAGATCGACAGATCCAGTTCTCTCTCTCTCTCTCTCTCTCTCTCTCTCTCTCTCTCTCTCTCTCTCTCAGATGCTTTTGATATTTTATTTTTATGGAGTATTGACTATTTGACTGCAGACTGCCTTTGTGTTTGTTTTTATAGACTTTGGTTTTAGCCTTTTACCGGCTAATGTGGGTCAGTGCATGTGCACTGACCGGTTTGCTGCTCTTTTTTTTTTTTTTTTTTTTTTTTTTTTTAATGCGTGAATGAGGCTGTGTTTTTTTTTTTTTACTTGTTTGGGGAAATGGTAGGTCAGTGCATGTGCACTGACCTGTTTGCTTTTCCTTTTTCTTTTTTTTTTAATTGTTTTTATGCGTGAATTGGTGAGACTGTGTTTTGTTTTTATACACTTTACTTGTTTGGGGAAGTGGTGGGTCAGTGCATGTGCACTGACCTGTTTGCTTCTTTTTTTTTTTATTATTGAATTGTTTTTTACACTTTGATTAAATATATTGTGATTTGTGTAAATGCTGTACTATAATGTTTGTATTTGTGAGTATTTATTTTATATTTATTTGAGACTTTGAATGTTGTGTTGTTGAATTATTTGAGATTTTGAATGTTGTGTTGTGGAATATTTATTTGAGACTTTAAATGTTGTGTTGTTGCATGTGAATGTTGTGTGGTTGAATATTTATTTAAGACTTTAAATGTTGGCATGTGTGGTGTGGTTGTGTTTGTATTGACCAAATAGTGTAGTGTTATTTTTATTCTTTGGATGAATATCATATAGGTTGTACGTACTATGACGAAGAATGAGAATGACAGGAACAGAGTAAGGTCTCGAAAACAAAAGTCAGGATATTATAATAGAAAAGTCAATCAACGAAAAGAAATAATAGCAAAATCATTAAAGGGTTTGATTTCTAACCTATTTAATTCAAGAATTCTAAAATCTCAATCTTCGAGTCAAGTTGAAGAAGTTAGTGGTGAAGATATAAATGAAGTCCATGTGGAGCCTAATAAAAGTGTAGTAGCAAATGAAAAATTTAGTGAGGAAGCAGTTAATGGTGAAGATATGGATGAGGCTCATGAGAGTGAAGATATGAGATAGCAAATGATGAATTTAGGGAGGAGTATAATGAAGATAATCTTGGAGATAGAGGTATTAATAAGAAGCTAGTGTAAGTATGCTTGACCTTGAGAAAAATGTTAATGTGAATTACGATCCGGGATTGTGGGGAATTATTAATGATACTAAGAGGGTGATGTTAGTTAAAAAAGGTCTCATTAAGATCTTAAAAGAAAATGATGAGTTTCCAAAAAAACCGAATCGTGGCAGACACTTTTCTTCTAAACTTTACACTTGTGATCATCCAAATGGTGAGAAGCAAGAAAAGAAGTGGCTTGTGTATTCAAATGGGTTGGATAGGGTCTTTTGTTTTTGTTGCAAGTTATTTAAGCATAAACCAATGACAACTAGTTTGGTTGAAGATGGAACTAATGATTGACATAATCTTCCTACAAAACTCAGAGAACATGAAAAGAATCCAGAACACAACCATAATGTCGTGAAGTGGGTGGACTTGCAAATGAGACTTAAGCAAAAAGCAACGATTGACAAACAAATGGAGGCACTAATCAACAAAGAGAGAGAGAGTTGGAAGTTGATACTAGCTCGAATAATTGGGGTTGTGAAGACTCTTTCTCGAAATAGTTTGCCATTTTGTGGAAGTAATGAGAATATTTATGAGGAGAATAATGGGCTTTTTTGTCAATTTATTGAATTTCTTGCAAAATTTGATCCTATTATGAAAGGTCACCTTCGACGTGTGGTAGATAAAGAAGTTCAAAATCATTATCTTAGCCACAAAATTCAAAATGAATTGATAAGCTTGTTGGCAAATGAGATTAAAGAAGAAATTAGAAGAAATATTTTAAAAGCAAAGTACTTTTCGGTTATTCTTGATTGTACTCCGGACCTAAGTCATGAAGAATAAATGTCGATTGTTATAAGATGTGTGGATGTTAAGGATGCAAGTGAAGTTAAGGTGGAGAAGTTCTTTCTTGGTTTTATAAAGGTTGATGACACGTCAGGGCTTTGGGCTTTTCAAGCGACTTGAAGATACTTTGGTGGATCTTAAACTCAACATTGATGATATAAGAGGACAAAGTTATGATAATGGCGCAAATATGAAGAGTAAACATCAAGGTGTACAAAAAAGGTTACTTGACGTAAATCCTAGAGCATTTTATGTTTCATGTGGATGTCATACCTTAAACCTTGCACTATGTGATATGGCAAAATCTTGTGTGAAAGCAAAAAAAATTTTTGGATATGTGCAAAAGGTTTATACTTTGTTTTTGGGTTCAACACATCGGTGGGATGTTCTTAGAACATATGTGAAGGGCTTGTCACCAAAGGCATTGTCAGTAACTCATTGGGAAAGTCATATTGAGAATGTTAAAGCAATAAGAAGTCAAGCGGCGGAATTAAGAGATGCCTTGATTGAAATTTCAAATACTTCTAAAGATGATGTTGCGATAGCGGAAGCTAAAGGCTTGTGTAACAATACTTTGGAAGATTTTGAGTTCTTGATAAGCTTGTGTATTTGGTACAAAATCTTAGACAAAATTAATTAGGTTAGTCAAGTACTTAAAAAAGAAGAGATCGATCTTGAGAATGCAATTATAAAAATAAAGGAGCTCATTTTATTCTTTGAGGAACTTAGAGAAGATGGTTTTCTAGACTTGATAGAGGAAGGTAAAAAGCTTGTAAAGAAAGTTGGTATTGAACTGATATTTACAGTAAAAAGAGTAGTTCGTAGAAAGAAGCAATTTGATGAGGATGTGGGAGAGGATGCCAATGGAAGTCAATCGCCAGAAGAGAAGTTTAAAGTTACCTACTTCTACCACATTATAGATCAAGCTCTTACATCACTTAAGGATCGGTTTGAGCAATTTCAACATTATGAAGAAATCTTTGGATTTTTGTTGAATGGAAAGTTCAAAAGCATTAGTAAAGACAAATTGATGGAACATTGCAGCTAATTACAAAGTTTCTTGGAATATAAAGAACATTGTGATATTTATGGGGATGAGTTATTTCAAGATCTTAGACATTTAAAAACATTATTACCGAAGGATATAACAAAATCGATTGACATCCTCAATACTATAAAGTCTTATTGGGAAGAGGGTGGATTCCAAACAGTACGGGTTGCATATCGCATTTTGTTAACTATACCGGTTACAGTTGCTTCAGCAGAAAAGAGTTTCTCTAAGTTGAAGTTAATAAAAACTTATCTTCGGACTACTATGTCACAAGAGAGATTAAGTGGCTTAGCTATGATCTCAATTGAGAATGAGTATTTGGATAAACTAAATTACAATGACTTGATTGAAGAATTTGCTTCAAAAAATGCAAGGAGAAGTAAATTTCTTGGAGTCAGATTGTGCTAATTATAAAGCACCATGTTGGAATATATAAAGGCCCATTCTTACTCTCCTGTAAATACGTTGTTAAGGAGCTCATTGTAAATACAATATTATATAGTAAAAATGTAGCCGTCAAAGGCTTTTGTGTGTGGATGCAGGTCTTCATGACCGAACCACGGTATTTTTTTGTTTCCGCTCTCTCTACTCTTTACTATTATTGCTTTTTATTTTCCTACACACCATAACCGATTAAAAGTACAATATAACCTTAATTTTGTATAAAAAAAAAAAAATTTGGACTTTATGTTATTTTTTTTAATATTAAATAATAAGTAAGGGGTAGGGCAACCAAAATTAAGGTTGAGCTAGGGCAAGCCAACTCTCGAGGCCGCCCCTGACCATATGAGTAAATGGGCTTGTTAGAACAGATGCTCAGATACAAATCTAGATTCTCTAATACAATGTCAAATATGAAAGTGTTAGAGAGAAAAAAGTTTAGAGAAAGAGAGAGAACAAACAGAGAACAGATACACAGAGATACCGTGGTTCGGTCATGAAGACCTACATCCACACACAAAAACCCTTGACGGCTACATTTTTACTATATTTCTTGATAGTTACAATGAGACCCAAGTAAGGTATATATACTAGAGAAACCTAGTCTAACTAGAGCGGTTTGCTTCTATTACAATTAATGGGCCTATACTTGGTTTAGGCCTCATGGCCCCATATATATCTCTAACATCTCCCCTCAAACTTAAGGTGCAGTATGACGAAACCTTGAGTTTGGAATTGCATGAAGTAGAATCCTCGAAGAGAAGTAGGGTCTACAAAACGAAAATACCTAAAAAATAATCACTATCGAAAGAAAGAAACCCATGCAGCAAATGAAGCATAATAAAATAGCATAGAAGAGCTTAGTGTAAGACAACAGATTGCCATGAAGGACAATAAGAGACTGTCTTCAGAAGAGTTTACAACGAATAAAAGAACACAGAAGAGCTCAAAGTAAGACAACAGACTGCCACACAGGACAATAAGAGACTATCTTCAGAAGAGCTCATAAAAGATTGTCATGGAAGATAATAGACAAATTTCATGGAAGACACTAGACGGAATAGACGAATTGTCACAGAAAATACCAGGCGGATTGTCACAGAAGATACCAGACAGAACAAACAGATTATCATGAAAGACACCAGACGATTTTCACGGAAGACACCAAACAGAACAGACGGATTGTCATGAAAGACACTAGACGGAATAGACGAATTGTCATAGAAGACACCAAACAGATTGTCACGGAAGACACCAGATGGATTGTCATGGAAGATACTAGACGAAACAGACGGATTGTCACGGAAAGACAATAGAAACAGATTGTCATGGAAGACAATAAGAGACAGATTATCATGGAAGACCACAATAACAGACAAATTCATCTTCATAACATGAAGCAAATCGTGCACCGACAAGAAAGCTCATGGGCGACACTGCGGTGCAATTAATTTCTTGAGGATGTTCAGAGTGACTTTAAGATGTCTGGGAGTGACCATAAGATTGTAACTAATGAAAAAGTGAAGAGTTGATTGGCTTTGTAGTTGTCCAATGTGAAAATTACCAAGAGATCCTTTACTTTATGGAACCAAGTGTCAAAGAACCTTTACTAATATCACCCCATCTCACAAGTTGAAAGGATATCTCTTTGCTTGATAATGTGAAATTAGACCATGTAGCACTAAAGTTAGTCAATTGTTGCATAACAGTAACAATTGTACCATTAGATTCAAACTTGTTGCGGAAACTTGAGAACAATTTCCCATACGTTCAAGAAGGACAAACCATGGGTTAAAGTTGTAGAGAGTTATTGAGGATCCCCAACAAAAACATACCATGATAAAGAGAATAGAGATACGAAAATCAAGGACTCATTGTGGTACTTTGCAGACAAATTCAACAAACCTCTTAATCATAGTCAGCGGATAGGCATGATATTGAGCCTTCTGGTGAGTCAGTTACGAATCTTATGATAGCAACAAGTCAGACCCAGTGGGTTGCGTTGCCACAGCCAACAATTCCCATATCTGCTTTTCTTCAGTCTTCAAGCCGTAACACCATGGGTTGGAAGCGGCAATCTTGATGATGACAGCGGCAGGAATGTGCCAATATTGAAATTGGCTCTGATACCATGTTAGAACAGATGCTCAGATACAAATCTAGAATAGATTCTCTGATACAATGTCAAATATGAAAGTGCTAGAGAGAAAAGAGTTTAGAGAAAGAGAGAGAACAAACAGAGAACAGATACACAGAGATACCGTGGTTTAGTCATGAAGACCTATGTCTACACACGAAAACCCTTGACGGCTACATCTTTACTATTGTGAGAATCATGACCTTTAACCCAATGCAAAGGCCTAAACATGATTCTCAAAATGGAGACTTTCACTGTTTTTCCTCATAATGTTTAGGGGAATTTACAATGAAGTCGCCACCTAACTTTTATAACAAAAAGCTAAGAAAAAAGTACAATATTTTATATATTGATAAAATAAATAATACAATGTTTTGGGGAATAAACAAATTACATGATTTTGCCATAGATACAATCTAAGGAAAAATAAAATTACAAGGCTTTGTGTCCTAAATACAATCTAGAAAACAGAAGTAAAAGGATACATGGACTAATCTAACTTCCCCTAAGATTAGGGTTCGGGGGCTAGGAGATTGAGTGGGAAGGTATTAAGCACCCTTAATCTATAGTTCACGACTCGATGCATACAAACCAGACTCGCATTGATTTGACACCATATATAGTACATGCAAAATAAGATGAATAATTGTGATTAACCACCTAGTAATTGAAAATATTCATGGAACATTCTTAAACACATATTTAGACAACCAAACATAACATGTTAAGATCAAGATCAATCAGAAACAAACATGACATAATCTATATGAAAATAATTTTTATACCAGACAATATAAATCCTCATAAAACCCAGATCAGTTCTTAGGTGCAACCAATCGGGCCTCTCCTAGTACCAATCGGTACTCAAGTTGGCCCATTCGGTATCCAGGTAAAAATTGGGACCCGATCGGCGCCCAGGTAAAAACCTAAGACCCAATTGACTTTAATCCGAGGGTTTAGTTACTGAATCTCATGAAAATCAATTCCTCCATTGATTTTAGCATTTCAAAACTATAATTTTCATCCTAACATGCTCCTAAGTCATAAAACTTTAATCAAATAAATTCCATATAAACAAAAGAATTAGAAACAAAATTATCCTAAAAAATATACAACTAATTACACAATCATATTTTATCAAATGGATAATCAAAACAACAAGGAAAATGAGTACCTGCATGTGTTAGGGAGGGAGCTCCTTGATTTGATTCAATTGAATCTAACCTGAAAAATTGATTCTTGAGGGAAAACTGTTAAATTGATTAAAAGAGATTAAAAAAATGGAATTCAAAGATTGGAATCCAAATTACAAGAGGTGGCCTCTTATAATTTCTAGGGTTATAAGAATAGCTTGTATTCTTATTAAAACCCTAATCCCTCACAAATATTCTTTTGAATTTTGTTTGGGATCTTGAACGATGAAAATTCCAACCCCATTTTAACATGAGAATATTTTCTATTTATATGGAAGCCCTAAAATGAACCTACCCACGTTTTGGACCTCATGGAAGTGCATTAGGGTTTTGGAAATTGGATATACTTCATAAAAATCTCGAAATTCTGGCTGATTTTTAGGCTCTGATTACGGGCCCGTTTTGACCCTCTAAACATTCGAATTTGGAGATGGTCAAAATACACATATTTGTAGCCCATCATGTCAGCTTTCCAGCCCAATTTGAATCAACTCAATTGGATAATTGAGTCAAAAGTTATGGTCAAAATACCGACCAATGTACGAGCTGGAATCCAAATCCGAATTGGGCTTTGGATAATTCCGGGTTTTTTCACTCTTAGTCAACTTTTAGTGGATTTAGAAGTCCTCATTTGGATGAATTTGAGATTTATTAATTCTAATCAATTTATTAATAATTAATATGATAATTATTGGTCAAAATAATTATCCCATTAGTTAAAAATAAATCAATTTAAGAATTATCCTTTGATGAATATCTTGTGCATGAATACTTACCATTTTAAGGTGTTCTAAACCAATATGAATTATTTATTAATTGATTTTAATTTAATCCTTTAGAGGACCAATCAAATTAATTAACAAGTAATCCTATGCATGTGAGCTTATGGTAAATATCATTTCAACCAATCAAATTTATTTCCTTAATAAAATCTTGGTCTTTGATCTGATTTTCAATCCGAAAAATACACTCTCATTCTTAATTCAATTTTGATCTCTTAAAATATGATTTTAAATTTATGGACCAACTTTGAATTTTCAAGCTTGTGAAATTACCATTTTACCCTTTATGCACTAAAGTGTAAAAAAGTAAAATTAATAGTTGCAAAATGGGGTGTCAACAACTATATTTCTTGATAATTACAATGAGACCCAAGTAGGGTATATATACTAGAGAAACCTAGTCTAACTAGAGCAGTTTGCTTCTATTACAATTAATGGGCCTACACTTGGTTTGGGCCTTAGGCCCAATATATATCTCTAACACTCATGGCCAGGTCTACAGAATACCAACTCGTGCAAGGGTGTTGGAAATGGTTCGGGAAGGTATCTCGATGTGTTCATGGAGGCAGCATATAAACAACATAAAATATCAGTGTACGGTTGCTGGCTTCGTGATTCCAGTTGTGTTGAGCTGTGTCTAAAATCATGTGCTAAGCTTTCACACTATATCATATGATTTGAACGATATCGATTTCTTACACAAGGAATTGATTCCGTGGTGGGATATTAACATGTCTTTATTTTGTATTAGCCTCTACCATTGTTTCGAAGAGTATTTGGAGTCCTATAGTTGTCCAAAGTACATGCCTATACTTATTCATATAGGGAAGAATATTATAGGCTGATTTTTTCATGAATATGTAAATAAAGTATATGCAAAGTAACACATATATATATATATATATGTTCTGCATAAAATAAGAGCGACAAGCTAGGTTGTGGTCGGAACTTAGGTTGAGTATTGCTACAAAGCAGATTATTTGACTAAAAAGGTGTAAGAAAATTATATTCCACGACAATATCTCCCTGGTTGATATTCATACTCCTGGGTAAATTACATAGAATTTTGAATATTAACTTTAGCTACAATATCTATCTCAGAATAGAAAAATATTTGGCTGGTTTAGCATCGGAACAGATGCCTCTTTCTTGTTATACTTATTAAATTTCTTTATAACAATTCTCTCGTTATTATCTTGTTTAATTTCTTTCCTCTTCATGCTTTAGTTCCATCACTATGGACAAAACTAAGTTGATGTTCTATTAGAATAGACAGATAATTCAATGCAAGTTTGACTAAGACTCTATATATACTGTGATTCTCTAAAATACTCAAGTGTATTGATTTATATATTGACTTAATTGAAAGCAACCGCACCAATCTGTGCTCGTGATACTGCTATAGAGGTAATAAGAGATAATTAATTTTGGTCTAATGAGGCATTTAGTGACTAGTTGAATGTTGAGTAATGAGTGGAGGGTAAAATTTAGGTACAGTTCCTTATGTCAAGTATATTAGGTTTCTAGTTAAATTTAAATACATTGAATTTAAATATTCTTGGAAAATATAATATTGTTTGTGTTTCATTGGTTAATGCAACCATGTGTTTGAATTCAATTAGGAAACTTAATGTACCTAACATAAGGAACTATACCTAAGTTTTACCCATGAGTGGATAATGTAGGAGGAAACTCTAATTATCCCAAAAAGACAAATGATTTATAAAGAGAGAGAGACAGAAAGAGTACGTTGCAGTTCACAAAAGTAGTTACTAGTTTATGTATATATAGCTTTTAATTATTATTTTTTTAATAATAGTTTATGTATAGCTTTTAAGTGGAAATTAACTTATGGCTATTTCATTTTCTTCCTTATTACATAGATATTTCGAGAACTTCTAACATCAGGTAGTCATGTAAGACTAAATATTCTTTTTGTTTTCCTTTGTGAATATTGTAAGACTAACAATTACTCATTCGATATTTTAGCCTTTTAATGTATAATATGCTTATTTCAAGCCACATAAATAGTTTAAGCATGGCATTTAAGACCACAAATTATAATAGACTAGTCGCAAACCTGTGCAATGCACAGGAAAATTATTGAAAATAAAATCTAAATTAATTTTGATTCCTTTTACTTCTTTTGTTGAATATGTTTTTTTTTTTTTTTTTTTTGTAGTTCAAAATGTTGTAGGCAAGATCGATAAAAATACTTTACGAATCGGATTTAGGATAGATCCTACTTTTTGGTTTAAAAAAATAACAAAGAAAGTATTTACCATAGGATAATTAAAATTTAATATAAAGTAATTTTTCTTTTGGCATAAGTTGAATATAGTCCAATTTTTATAAAACATGATCCATGTTTATATTTACCATATGGATCATGTTTTCATCCAAAAATAAAATAAATGATACTTAAAATAAGAAGAAGGACAAATATATACATCGGCACATGATTATATGATCAAACCTAAATAATTTTCATAACTCATTTCAAGTTCACATGGTTTTATTATAACAAATCTATCCATCTTTCTCTATTGCCAGCAACAAAATTAAATGAAATACATAAGAAAAAAAGGAACTCTAAAAATCTTGATGAAAATTGATAATTATGATTATTATTAAAAGATATTTATATTGTGTTTATATATGGAATATATTTTAGTATTAGACATTAATTATGATTATGTTTTATATATGGAAAAATATATTCTTATATTAAAGAAAATATGATGTGTCAAAATTCTAATGGAAGGTTTAATAATAGAATAAAATTTAAATTCAATTAGAAAATATATATTAAAATACTGAGGTGTAAAATTGTGAGATTTTAAAAGCTTTATGTGGCGCAACATGATGAGGTCAACCAAAAGTCAAAAAGTTTCGATTTTACATTATAGTATAGATTATTAACATAAGTTATAACATATAATTGAAGTAGTATTTTAATAATTTTAATGACAGGTTATTAACATAAGTTAAAACCATGGTTTTAAAAACCGGACCGGACCGGCTGGTTCAACCGGTTCAACCGTGAACCGGTGCTGTATCCGGTCCGGTTCTCTAAAAAAACCGAAAATTTAGAAAAATAGTACAAAAACCGGAAACCGGCGGTTCGACCATAAGAATCGCGAACCGGAGCGGTTGAACCGGTTTTAGTTGTATTGGGTGTTCCGGCCGAAAAAGAAAAATCAGCCGGTAAAAGAGAAGAAGAAGAAGAAAAACCAGCAGAAGAAAAAAAGGAAAAATCAGCCGTAACAGAGAAGAAGAAGAAGAAAAACCAGCAGAAGAAAACGGAAAAATCAGCTGTAACAGAGAAGAAGAAGAAGAAAAACCAGTAGAAGAAAAAAGGGAAAAATCAGCTGGTAATAGATCTCCTTCTTTTAGATCTATTTATTCTTTTATCTTCCAAATCTTCTTCAAAAAATCGACTAACATGATGATCTGAATGACTGAGTGGCGCCGACAGAATGAAGTGAGAGAGCCCCTTCGCTTCCCTTCCGCCCCTTTACTTCTTCCTTTCTGTTTTGTATTTTTTTTTATCTTTTAGCCTTTTCTTTGTGTGGCCTCAGTAGCTCCACGTTAAAGTGATTCAAGTATACAACTTTTTCTTTCTTTTTCATTTTTCAACTACACAATAATCCGTGCGCACGTGATTTTTCTAAATTATTTAATTTATTTATTTATAACTAATTATTAGTTACAAATTTGCTATATATAAAATGTAGAAATTCATATAAAATATTTTAAAATTTGTTATATATTTGTTAACTCTATATTATTAGTTACAAATTTTTTTTATATTTATTTAATTATTTATATAATTTTAAAATTATTAATTAAATTATTTATGACGTCACCGGTTCGACCACCGGTTCGACCCCGGTCGGACCACTAGTACGGGAACCACTCCCTTTTCCGGTTCTCTCCCCGGTTCGGTTTTTAAAACCATGGTTAAAACATTTAATCGAAATAATATTTAAACATCTTACAATGTTGGTAACAAAGTTTCGCTTAAAAAACTATCTTAATAATTTTAATGTAATTGTAGTGAATCACAGCAAAAGAGCGTCACAACTCACACCATGACTGATACTTAGAGCAACTCCAGCAGTTGTTTAAAGTTATCTCTATTCTATCTCTATATTTACACTATTCAGCAACTCTCTATTTATTTTTTCAGACAAACACTCCAACAGTACTCTCTATTTCACTCTCTACTCTATTTAAATATACTTTTTTATTTTTTTATCTCATTTAAATATTATATTTTTTATTCTTCTTTATTATTATTTCCCACAAAAAATAACCAACTACCATAACAAATCCTTCCCACCCGCCACCACCACAACCACCGTAAATCAACCCAGAGCAACCAAAAACCACTGCAACCACCACCGTGAATCAACCGTCAACCACCACAAAATCAATTTCTCAGCAACCAAACAGTCAAATTCCAAAGTTTCAAAACTAAAGAATTAAAAAGAAAAAAAAACCTAGATCCGGCACGGCTCCACCACCTCCAGGCCGAGACCCACGACTCCACCACCAAAAACCCAAACCCGTTTCCAACCACCATGCCGTCAACCCAAGCCCAAGCCCAAGCCATCAACCACCACCACGCTGTGCACCAAAACCTAACCGGCAAAACCCAGAAAACCCAACCACCATGCGGTGAACCTAAACCCAAGCCCAAGTCGTCAACCACCACCACGCCGTGCACCGAAACCCAAGCGGCAAAACCCAGAAAACCCAATCAGCAAAACCCATAACACCTAACCGTCAAAATCGAAACCCAAGCGGCATGAACCGCAAACCCAAGCCCACCACGCCGAGATCGGCAAGCCCAAGCCACCCCATTTCGTGCTTCAACAGAAAACCCAAAGAGGCCGAGAGAGCACAGAGAGCAGAAAGGAAATGAGAAGAAGAGAGAGAAAATTTCGGATGAAATGAGAGGAGAGAGAAAAATTCGGAGATATAAATGAAAGGTAATGAAAAGCTACTGTAGACTTTGTAAAAAAATTTGAAGATGAAGAGTTCATTTACATGACTGCTGGAGCAGTTTTTTTCATTTTGTTCTTTATTTGTAGAGATAGAGAGGAGATATAGATGATTCCTGGAGTTGCTCTTATGTTGAGCTAGCCACGTGGAACAATGATAGATTATTAGACCAAAAAATGTGATGAAAGGTTTAATTAAAACTCACATGAAATAAAAATCTAAACTTCTTGGAACCATATATCATATATGGTAATGGATTGGCTTAATGATTTAATGTCATTCTAGCTAGTGCAATGATGACTCTTTTATTAGTCGGTTTAAAAAGTCTTAAGCGTGTTAAATAAAGGGGCTTAGTCAATATAAAAATAAAAATGGACAAAAGGATTATTATAAAAATAATATAAGGAGGAGGCATCCACTTGATACAACCACCACAACGCGTATAACGTAACTTTTTTTAATATAGTACTTTAAAAAAAAAAAAAATCATATAGAATATAATATTGGTATAGATTAGGAAAATTTTGATAGTGAGGAACGTTGCAATTAATCATCATCTAGTTTAAAGTTAATTGCTCAAATGTAAAGTTTAAGAGATATGTGCATTATTTAAAAAAAAAAAAAAAAACTCTAAAATGGAAAAAATGTTATGGCCGTTTCTGTGACTTATTTTTTCTTTTTTGAGATCTTTCTGTGACTCTTTTTTTTTTTAAGTTACTATATATGATTTCTAAATCGGAAGAAAAAAAAAATACAATCTTCTGCTATGCTATTATTGCTTGCAAAATTCAACAGCTTTTTAATTTGGGTAAATCCTTTAATAAGTAGAAAAGCGTGTTTCTAAGTTGTAAGTTGTAAACACAAATGAATGAATGATGAGTTGATGACAAAATCACGTCAAAATTAGGAGTAACAAATTAAAACCCCAAGTGCATACAAAAATAGATAATCGTTTTGATATAATCATCTATGTGATCTAGTCGTGAGTAATATGCAGTGGCCAATGGATGTCCCCCAACAGTCGAGAATCTTGGCATAATCTCGTAGCCATGTGGAATAGTCAATAGAGGGTGCACCTGAATAATGCCTGACTAGCTACTTATCCCATTCCCTCAGTGCTGGAATCTGTTTTTCTTAGAAAAGAGGCGTAATGTAGTAAAACATAATCTTAGAAATTTAGAATCCAAACAAGCAACCATCCTTTTCACTGTCAAGTGTCAAGAAGTTTTTCACCAAGCACGCGAACAACTACTTTGATAATGCAATCGAATTTTGCCAAAATAGGCAAAAAGGAAGCTCTTTATAAGGGAATTTGCATTGCCATATGAAGCAAAAAGAGCAAGTGATAGAACTTGACCACAATAGCAATAGCATTAAGCTTTACCCAAACCAAGTGAGGAAAGTGGGAGGGGAATTGAGTAATTCACACATCTTTTTGTTGAACACATGCACGAGGCATGTTTTCAATTTGAGCCCCTATCCTAAAGTGGTCAAAGCGTGGACCGTACGCGATTTATGACACACACACAAAAAAAAAAAAAGGAGTTTAGGAAAATGGTTCAAGATAGCTAGCTAGGTTATTGATGGATGCAAAGCAACCTAGGAGATAGACTTTATTTATTTTTCGTGGGTTCTAATTTAGTTGTCTGTCTTTTACACTGATTTGGGAATCAGGTAGTTTCAGCTTTGTTCTGTTCTTATTTTGTGCTCTCATGCTGTCTAATAGATATTTTGCTGACTTAACGATCAACAAGTTTATTTTTTGCGTTACATTTGAGTATCAAATTAAAAAATAAAAGCAAGCTATACCTACCTAAGCTAAGGTTGATGGGATAGCTTGTGTTGTGTTGCAACCGTGACGACCAAAAAGAAGAATTGTGCATCTTAATTAAGGTTTCGAGCATACACATTAGACACCCCATGAGAGCCAGTATGGTTATAAGGCAATGACACGTGGGGAGGAGGAGAACAGAATATTATCTACCATGGTCACCATGTACAGTCATTTTAATATATACATACTCAATTTTAGCCATACAGGTTGATGGAGATGCACTGATGTAGGCAAAGCATGTATTCTTAAATGCTTTTGAGCCCAATCCAAAACAACGAATAGCTTTTTGTTCATAATTTTTTGTTGTTGAAGTATTTCATAATTAGAGCTTTGCTCAACATGCTGTATCAAAATAAAGAAAAGAATTGCAGGGCGTTTTGTTGTGAATATTTTCATTAGAAACACTGAAAAATGCTAGTTAATCAATTGAATTACAAAACTCTTAACCCATAAACATTTTCCTTTTCTTTCTTCTTTGCCTATTAATCAGTGTAATAATTTTGCTTTTTAAGATCAAGAACAAAGCGTGATTTGTGCACATGGGCCATAATTTTAAACTTGTATTTTTCATTCCTATTTAAGACGGAGGACTTTGTACTATTGTCTAAACAATGTCATGCCCTATTCTTTCTTTCTCTTTTTTGTCGAAAGTAATACCCTATTGGCCTATTTGAAGAATATATCCTTAGGGAATATTTATTATGTTTGGGAAACCCATATGGAAAATTTATTGAACAGACATGATGCACTGAGCATTTATCATATAAGGAAAATTCATAAATTAATGGTCACTTTCCAAAATTCTTTCAATAAACCCACACCCACAAAAATTGGACAGCTCTAACCTTTATTAAAAGGTTTTTGTTTATCAGTGTCCTTAGAGCAATGATTAAAGAGTATTAAATACTTACACTCTACGGGAAATAACAAACTTTTCATATTAAAATAATAAATAGAAAGACTAAAATACCCTTAAAAATTATTTTTGTATTATTTTAATATTAAAATTTTACTACTTCTTATAAAGTGAAAGTATTAAATACTTTTTTAACTATTGTCCGGAGGGCACTCGTTAACAGAACCCTTATTAAAAAGTACATGTGCGATGCTCAAGGCTACAAATACTGATTAAAGACGTTTTAAGCATCAACATTCAACAAGATTAAATGAGCTTTGACTTTAAGCTGTTGACATTATCTATTAATTTCTTCCATTCGATCTCATAATTTATGGTATCTAAATAGTAAATAGCACACTTAATTAACAATAATGTTAGTGTTACAACCTCCATGTAAAAGGAATATCCCCTCTAATGGATACAACTAATTATATATGACTACCCAACAAAAAAAAATATATTATATATTGCTACTAATTTGACTAGTTCTTCTTAGTTGCAAAGCCTTGAACGGAATCACTCATTAAGTTTGGATTCTTTTACATGAATTATATATATTAAAGTGCCTAGCCATAAACAAATGGATGGCACAAAATAGAAAGCAAGATAATGTTGATCATAGGATGCTAAAGTAATTCATCACTGACCATTTCCAGAAGAAAGTAGTGTACCACTAAAGCACTACTTTCAAGTTAAAAACTGATCGTAACAACTAATTAGATGAACCATAATCTATTTGCTGGAAGGGACGAAAGTCACGAAACCATTCCAAAATATTTTTTTTTTGTAATATATATTTATATAAATAGTTAAAATATTTGGTCCCAAAAACATACCTGGATCTCCTAGGAATTCAATTAACCCAAATATATCATACAAAAATAAAATGAAAAATTATGAGTGACCCTTCTCCCAAATAAATAAAAAATAAAAAAATAATAATGATAGCATTAATTTCCATTTAAAAAAAATTATTTTCTACGTTTTTATGTGTTTAATCGGAATAAATTAAGGGCAAACCAAAGAATAATAAGTTAAGTGCTTTCAAGCAATGTTATTCTTTTGAAGAATTCCAAAAATATATCTAATTTAAATCAAGACTTTGACACAATTAGTTGATGATAGTGACAAAAGATCATTCATCTTCTCTAGAGATTATTCCATTATGTTTTGTCAAGCAAAAGACAAGAAAAAGGAAGGAAAATGAAATGACCAAGAGTACTAAGAGAAGAAGAAAAAAAAAGAATGGTATTGCTAAAACATCTTCTTTTTTTAACAATTCAAAGTGTAATTAAATTGGGGCCAGGAATAGTAGTGGCTTGGTCAACACAATTCTGGTCAAACTCAAAGATGATGATGAAATGGATGTGTAGCACGTGTCGTGACCCACCGAGGGTGATGTGAGTGTTAGTGGGACATGCACATAGAGTGTTGAGCACACAGAATAGAGTCTCTCTCATCTCTACAATTGCCATTTGCCACGCAAATAGGAAGGAAATTCATGGTCCACCGTGACTCTCGGATTGACCCTTCCACATACTGCCACTGCCAGCCTGACGGCCAAGTACGGACCATTGTACCACACCTCACCCCCTATATATAATATATATATGCAACTTTTGCCACCCCATGACTTCCATTTTCCAAGCTAGCCTTATAACGTCCCCAAAATTCTCATAAACCAATAAAACTAACAATTACCAAAACCACTCTCTGTCTCTTTTCTGTTATTTCTGTTATTTCTGTTTGTTCGTTTCATGGAGCTTTATTTTGCATGCGTTTTTTTCCGACGTTTGGAGCTAATTAACAAAGGTGTGAAGGAGGAGCATATTACATGTTTTTCGTTGGTGTTTTAGGAGGTAACAGTTTAAGGAAGGAAGTCTCGGCTAATTTGTGACCGTGTCTAAGGGTGCTACCATGTTGCACGACGTGATTCAGTCACCGGACCAGCTCCCCCTCGTAATTTTTCTTAACCTTTTTAAGAAAAAGTGTTTAATTCAATTGTCATGTTCTTCATGCATGCATTTTTTTTTTTGGTTCTTTTTTGGCTGGTTATAATTATGCATGCGTATTAATTTGGGTTGCTTTTCATTCTTCTTTTTATTTTTTCTTTCTTGTCTCAAATTCGGTTTCTTTGTTACTTTCCTAAAGCATTCATTTATACATGTTTGTTACACAAATTTATAATCTTTACAAGCTTAAATTTCTTTGTCACGAGAATTTATTTAACAAATTCATGATTGATTAGCTTTGAGATTCATATATACTACATGTTCTTATTTTTGCATCAGTACTTTGTTTTCCTTTCCAAGTTTTTTTACGCTAATGCTTCTTTGGATGAAAAGTATCGGTCTTGTTAGTTGAGTTCTTTATTCTCAATTGCCATCAAGATTGCTTTCCCTTCATTTCCTTTTCCTAATCTTGATCTCATCCTTTTTGCTCAATCCTCCTAACATTCAATGTCTAGCTTCACATTTACATTCTCAAAAGTTCAAATGTATATCGATTTTTTTTTTTTAGAACTTTTCCAATTCCTATATTCTGGAGAGATAGAATCTAAAAAAGAACTGTACTGAGCTTTACATTAAAGCCATTGATTAGTATTTCTATTGGCCACTTGAGCTATGTTAAATGTGCATTGATTAGTACTCTAGCTTCTTGAAGAATTTGCAGCAATGCTTTTTGTCTTTTTCTGTTTTCTTTTTCCCACCTTTCAAGACAATGATATATTGATTCAGAGGAAAAAAGAAAGCATTAGCAACTTGCTACTCATTTGATTCAGTCACAATTCGTTCTAACATTCACTCAAATGACAAATTGCAATCTTCTATCCAAGCATGCATCCCCACCAAGCTGTGTCTGTCATTGTCCAAGGGCACCATCGCAGCTATCTAGTATTCCAATCCTGACTTTCCTTGTACTAATTTCATCTTCACCTTTAATTATTGTGGAATATGTAGCTTTTTTTGCTTTTCTATTAAGCCTTTCTAATTATGATTCTTTTGGTCAGATAGACTGATGAAGGGTATAATTTCAAGCATTAAGTATTGATACGATTTATGTGATCCGTTTTTAGTGCCTTTCAATTCCAAGTTTTGTTTTGACTGGGCTATTTCTATATATTGAACAAAACCAACGTAACATGATCTTCCTTCCTTGTTTATGATATTGATTTTTTGCTAATATTGGATACCTTTGTTCCTACATGTCACATGGAGCACAAATGCTCATCTTTTTCTACTTTGCACAAAAAAAGAGACCTTGAGATCACCCACTTTTGGAGGACTTGGATGTTTTTTATCATATATGGAAACAAAACATTAGTCCATGGCATCCAAACCTTGAACTAAGTAAAATGTCTCATTAAGGTGTGGGCTAAAATACAAAGAAATGCAACACACATTAGAAGACTCACCTCTGATCAGCTGCAAGCTAAAAATCAGCATAATTAAAGAATATTAGCCTTCAGTTTTGACTGTTGATATTTTTCAAATCATGGCCTATGAATTGACACATTCTGTCTATCAATAAATAGGAATCAGATTCAAACCCATAGAGATAAATATGAAGAATGATGCATCTAGTTTGCTTAAAGCTAAGGTTCATTGTAATTTTATCACTGATGTTAAGGTCTGCAGATATTGCGGTTAATTTATATTATTCATGATGTTAATATTACTTTCCAATGTTTTGCAGGATGAAATTTCTAGCCCAATCAGTGATCAGATCTTCGATCTTTGTGACCCAGAACTTTTCCCTGAGACCTTACAGAATTCTGAGGTCACTTCTAGCTCAAACTGTTGCTATGAAGAGAACTCCTATGCCACAAGCTTGTCCTTACCTCCAGATATAGAAACTAAGTTCAATGGTTACCAAGATAACAATGGCAATCCTAATATAACCTCCAACCCTGCCCTCACAACCACCAGTACCAGCACTACCACCACTGCCACCACCACTAATAACACCACAAACAATAGTAGCAATTTGTCAATAATATTTGATTCTCAAGAAGACATTGATAATGACATCTCTGCTTCCATAAACTTTTCTCCATCCCCTACTTTTTCTGTCCCACCATTTCTCACAACCCAACAAGACCAATTTGATTTCTCTTCAGTGCAGCCTCAAATCTCTCTATCAGATGCTGTTGTTGAGGGGCTCTCACAGTACCCTGCTGATTCAGTTGCATCTCTTATGGGGGCTCCCTTACCTTCTGTTTTTGAAGAGGATTGTTTGTCTTCAGTGCCCTCTTATGTGCCTTTGAATCCTTCATCTCCTTCTTGCTCTTTCCTTGGCTCAGCCTTGGGAACATACATGCCTGCTGGGGCCATGAATGCTGCTGCGTTATCTGCTGACAGTTCTGGGATTTTTGTTGGAAGCATTCTTATGGGTTCTGAACTGCAACCACAAGATTTGGATTATCAAGGAGAAAATGGTGGGCTTTACTGTCCAGATTCCATCCAAAGGGTTTTCAACACTGGAGACCTTCAGGTACTAGCAGTTATCTGTTTGACTACTTGGATGCCTATGAAATTCTTATAGATAGATGTCTTATTTTCTTCATAGGAACCAAATGTAACAGTTTGGTCCAATGTTCAGAGAGTCAAGGAATCCACTTTCTAGACTAAAGAGAATAGGAACTACAAAAAGGACATTTTTTTAATGCTGCACTAGGTGTCTAGTTATCAAGTTGACCAACATGGTCAAAGAATACTTTAGGATTGAAAATTTTAGAGTAGTAAAATTATGCCCTTCTTGCCAATAGATTGCAATAGATACATGTTGCTCCTATCCTGGGACTATTAGTTGAAAACTTCTAACTAATTACAAAGGCAATGCAGGTAACTGGTATTGCATTTTAGTTCCCTGTCTCTCACTTGGGATTCAAATTCAGTATTGAATCCAACAGCAAAGAGATAACTAGAGTAATTGACTATCCGACTAATTATCAATCCTTTTTTGAATCAATAGTGATCTGCAGGGAGAGCAGCATCACTTGGAAGTTGGTACAAAATAGAAGAATATCAATGCTTTTAATAAATATTGACACTGACATGGCATAAGAAGTAAACATTTTGAATTGTCTATATATATATATACATAAAAAGGGACTTCTGTTAATTTCTCCTTCACAATTTTTGTAAAAGGTACTTAGTACTGAGAATCAGCAACTAATGGGTAAGGCTGGGAGTTCTACTCCATTAGCATCAGAAATGTCAAGTTTGGAAGATACAACTTACAAAGTAGGAAAACTGTCTGTGGAGCAAAGGAAAGAGAAGATCCATAGGTACATGAAGAAGAGGAATGAGAGGAACTTCAGCAAGAAAATAAAGGTGTACTCTCTCTCTCTCTCAATCTCTTCTCTCTATTAAGCACAAAACAAGAATGCATGCATTCATTACCATCATTAATGATATTTAGCTCCATATGTAAGCATAGTTTATGTGCATGTATATTTGTTTTTTCTCATAATTATGGTTAGTAATGGTGCATGCATATGTGCAGTATGCCTGCCGCAAAACACTAGCAGACAGCCGACCACGAGTCAGAGGAAGATTTGCAAAGAATGATGACTTTGGAGAGGCCCATAGGCCTGCTTGTAGCAATCATGAAGAGGATGATGATGAAGAAGTAAGATTTATTACACATACATCATTTAAATTAAAAATAACATTTATCAAATTCCCCAAAACTTTATAATTCTGATAATTTTTTTTACAATTCAAAAATTGTTCACTTAATCCTCTGATCCTACATTTTTATGTTTCTCTACAGGTAGTTGTGAAAGAAGAAGAGGATATGGTGGATTCATCGGATATCTTTGCCCATATTAGTGGAGTGAACTCCTTTAAATGCAACTATCCAATTCAATCCTGGATTTAACTTGCTAGATTTTTCCACATTAAACATCATTACAATTTTGCAGGACCCTCTTTCAGTCTGGATGTATCTGTCCGGTGTTTTTTTTTTTTCAAAAAAAAAGGAAGAATAATTGGGTCTATATATTTATAAATAATTGTCAGGATTATATATTAAATTGAATAACAATGTAGTTTTTGTAGATATGATTATTGAATTGCACAAAAGGGATACAAGTAACTAAGGGTATTGGAAGACTCTTTTTGCTCTTCCAATATCACTAAGTTAATTGTTTCGCACCCGTATCTTCCAATATTTAGTATGATAATAAAGCGCTCACCTACGGTCCAACCAATTGGGAGAGAATCAATGGATTCCTTTTCGGGAGCGAAACTACATCTCTTGTATTAACTTCAAAATCCAATAGTTGTACAATCCCATTGGAGGGGAGGAAATTTTTGTATAATAAATCAGCGAATGAATGAATGACACGTGTTCGGGAAAATCTAATGACGCTTGTTCGGGAAAAGTCTAAAGACATATGTTCGAGAGTGATCGAAAAATGTTTGGATTATCAGGATTTTAGTGCAAATTTGAACATTAAATGCATGTTAATTATCCTAAATATGATAGTCGTTAATGTAACTTCCAAAGCTAAGAATAAGGAGAGTTTAATTCTAATAAAGGAAAAACATTAATAAATGGAAAACATTGGGTAGAGATCCAAATGATGAGCTGACGAAAATATCTCCAAGGAAAACGTAATGTGGAAGATAAGAGGTAATCTCTAAAGGTATAAATAGGAGGAAGATATGAACATTAAAGAGGTTGGTGTATATTTTCTTAAAACTCACTTTTTGTCTGAGAATATATTGATTGTGACTCACCAATAAAATTCTCCCTTCATTTACTAACTTAATCTTCGGAGGATTAAAGGCCAACCCCCACTGGGTTAACCACAAGATCTGATTCTTGTCTTTTTTAGTAGGATCAAAGTTTAATTCTGTTCAGCAACTTGAAGATAAAGAAGGACTTGAGATTGTAGTCTAAAAAACCACCCCTACACCCATATAGCACTCTTAATTGCTGGAAACAGTACCAGGGGAGCAAATTTATGTGGTAGAGGTCCTAGAGGATCTTAAGAGGTTTAACTATTGTATAGAGTGCAGATTTTAACTTTGGACAGTGAGTACATGCTTAAATTCACAAAGGCATGTGAATTTAATATATATACATATATATATATATACCTCAATTTATTGAAACAAAAAAGGGGCTTACAGCCCAGACATCTCCATCCTCTTGAAACCAAATCCAGCTAGGCAAAAGATAGTTATAGTAGGCCCTTCTGTAGTGCAAGATAAAGCTCACTGGGCAATATTATGAGTAACTCCATATAGTCCTTACGATGGCCTCAACTTTCTTTGGGCTTTCCTAACATGGGTTTTGATTTGGAGGCTTTCCCAACATGTCTAGCGTTGAACTGACATCCTTTTCCCCCTACTACAATCAAAATGGTATCCAACAGAAATGGGGTAGTCCTCCACTGATCCACTCCAACTCCAAGTCTCCAAAACCTCTCTCTCCCAGGTGAAAGTGAAACTAACCTCTCTTTGCTGAAAAACAAAAACAGTTTTAACTTGATAGGACATGGAGATGGAATTATAAGTTCATTGACCTGGAAAACTTGGAGTTGAAACTTGTATCAATTTAATTACTCAAATTTGTCCCATAAAAAGGGTATAGGTAATAGGAATAATAACTTTTAGACTTACTCAGTTACTCATACAGTCATAGTAAATGTTAGTTTACACCATCTATTACACTACTTAAATGTAGACATCAATATCCACAAATGGTAAACATTGATATCCACAATTTTTTAATAGTATGAAAAAAGTTGTGTGAACCTATAATTACCCTAACTAATTTTGACCCATCATATTATCAAGTCTCTATTATAAAATTTTAATTTTTAAATCTTTTTTATTGACACATTTTCGATATATATTTCTATGTTAAAGTTATATTAGATTTTCTATATTATGGATGAAAATACTAATGACATTACTAGTCAATTTGAAGTGCAATTCTCAAATATAAATATTTTAAGTGTCGGATTTTACTATTAATATTGAGTAGTTTTTTCGTAAGTTTATTATAATTTTTTCCTAATTATTTACTCTTTTTTTTTTTGTTTTCTTTTCTTTAGCTAGCATGTTATATTTTATTTTTTTACACTATATATTTAATTATTTTTATAGGTGATTTAAATTAATTTTGTGTTCATATATAAGTATATGTTTTCTTTTCTTCTTTTTATATAGATGATTTTAACTTTATTTGATTGTCGTTTTTAATTGAGAGAAGAATATATTTAAATCTAGGGACACAATTTTGTCTACAACTTTTGTCACAACCATATTGAGTTGTTATGTGGTGACTAGTAGAAAACAAAAGTAATACCGATGGTGAGACCTTATGATATTAATGGTTAACTACACACAACTTGTCACTTCAACAAGTTGTAAAAAAAATTATGGACAAAATTGTGTCCGTAGACGAAATAAGATTTTAAAAAGTATATATTTGAGGTTTTTTCTTATATGAAAAAAATATATATTGGTGATACTGGATGTCTCGACCCATCAACATTCAAAACTGGTTAAGGATCTTTAGAATAACAATCCATTTTAATTCAACTTATTTCTATCTCAATACCAATTATCATCTCAAATAAAATAATGTGGACATGGTCTCCCCTGTTGCATGCCCCATCATTTGCTCTGCTACCTCTGAGGATGTTGTCCATTTCTCAGCATATGGGCCCTTTTTTCATTTCCTGATTGAAAATTCAAAATTTCATGCTGAGGATGTTGTCAATTTCTCAGCTTATGGCCAATTTTTTTTTTTTTTTGCCTGATTAAAAATTCCTTTATTTCAGGTTGAATAGGTACATATTAATCACAATAGTAGGTCACGCTTAGTGAAGCTTGCAACTGGTTTAGCCACAAACACAGCCTGGTGCTCGTTTGGTTTTTATTTTGTTGGGTACAGCACTACAGCTTATTATTTTAACAAAATAAACCAATGACTCAAAGAAACTAGACATATATGTATGATTTTAGAATCCTTATTTACAAAAAGGTTAGGTACAAAAGTAAGAAAGTAAAGAAAGTAACATCGTACTTTATATGTTTTTTTTTATTATATCAGGATAAACATGATATGGGCTCCATGAATCCATGTTCTACGACTCTGAAAATCTGGTTTATTTCGTTATCGTTTAAATTGTCAAAGTTCAATTTGGCATACTTTTAGGCTCCTAAGACAAAGACTTACGGTGTTATAGTATTGTCTTGTGCACATCCAAGTTCAACCGATTTTGGACCCGAATAACCAACGGAAATGGAAAGGAGAGGGAGTTGGTTTTGTCCTGGGGTACCCCAAGTGAGAATTTTGACAATGTGTTTGACAAATTCACCTCAAAAGGTTAGGTAAACATTCAAAATGTGAGCAAAACAACAAAAAGGTTGATGTTTTTTCAATAGGTTGTTGGTCAGACGGCTCCTATACCTACAAAAATCAATCTTTTCCTTGTCAATCAAAATTTACAAATGGGTTCGCCGAAATGAGCCTGCAATAATCCAATGCAAGATTCAGTTGGTCCCACACTTTCTCCAACTCTGCATGTGAATAAGCAAAATGCCGGGAATTTGGGATTTTGAAAGGAATTCTAAAACATGGCGTGCACATATCACATTGCCATAGTCCACTATGATTGTAGCGGCGGAAATTCATAAGTAATTCCAATGTGAGAAACTTTCAATTTTATAAACTATAAATAAACAATGTTTTGCCAAGAAACTTGTTCAAATCCCCTCCCCCATTTTTTATAATCAAACTTTGTTTCAAATTCTTTTTTAAGTATATTTTTCCTGTTCGTTTGTTAATTTGAAGGATATTGCCCAGGATTTTTGAAGACCATACTTTTTATTTTCCCACTTTTGTTAAGCATGACAAAAGTATTATAGCTGTAGCCAGGGCGGTTGGGTGGTAAGCCCCCACAAGCCCTTGGGCTTGGGCAATCCCTTAGGCAACCAAATGAAGAAAAAAAATAATAGTATACATAGAAAAAAAAAAAATTATCATAAAATAAAATATTAGTATACATAAAAGAAAATTTTCTATTAGTGTATATATATATATATATAATTATTCATTTGGCAACTTACCAACAAATTTAGATATAACCAATAGATAACAAACTATTAAACAATTACGTGCATGAAACAAAGTTCGTACTTCATTTGTGGCAAGTGGCGTGTAGGAGTAGGAAGTATGGTTATTAAGTTTGTTTTCTATTTTAATATAATATTGTTACTGTTTAGAAGTATCCAGTGTTTTTTATGTTAGTCTTTAATTGTGAACGTATTAATCCCAGAGGTCAGGATTTTCCTAATTAAATTCATCACCTTTTTTTAATTATGTTGTTTAACAACCAATTCTATTTCTTTATTCCTCCAAAATTATAAACGTATTAATCTCAAACAAAAGTACAAATAAAACCACAAACAAATTTTTACTAATTTGGCTACACAATATCACAATCAGTCTCAACAAAACAAAAGACCACTAGCTATCAAAAGTATAAGGACAAATCTTTAATTCTTAATCCTAATATCCAGAAATCACTTTGCAATGAGAAGCTATTTCTTTGAGTCGAATCATGCTAATTATAAAGCACCTTAGTCGGGGTTACATTTTACTTCATTTTATTTTATTTTTATGTAATTCATGCTAAAAACACAATATATCATTGATTTTGCATTAAAAAAATTAAAAATTGGACTTTTTTTTAATATTTAATAGGTGGGCAACCAAAATTGGAACGAGCTTTTCAATCCAAAACACGGAATAGCCCTGGTTGTAGCAAGTCTTGAACAAAACATTCGTTTCGTTCCGGATTGAGATCCGATGCAATTATTAGGTCAATTGCATCCATACAATTGTTTTCAATGATTGAGATTAAAAGGTAAAATTTAAATAAAAAAAATTTAAACTTAACTTTTTTACTTTTTGATCTTTTATCTTTTTACCCTTACACTTTTTGAGTTTTAAAACTAACAATTGCACTGTATCTCAATCCGCTCCAATAAGAAGCCGTACACTTGCTGCATGTATAGCTTACAATCATATCATAGCCATGCATATATCTAGAATTCATTAGACTTTATGAATTCCACATGCTTTCTCGTTTGTGACGGCACGGATTCTGGGGGTTTACTTGTAACAAAAATAAAAACACATGGAGACAATGACGGATCTAGAAACAATTTAAGGTTACCGACGCTTTATATTGATATATATCTAACGTTAGCTGATTATTATTGATAATAATAAAATGACAATGACATACATATATACATTACAAACTGGTCCACCCCAAATTTATGTCTCACATGATTTTGAAACTGACAAGCACAATATATAAATGTGAATGTGAGTCGCAATTGATCACTTTATGTTGATATAAGTGTATGAAATGACAAACCAAATTAACAGCATAATATAAATTATGATAAATGCGGAGCTTCAACCAACCACACGTCAATATAAGTATAACGACCCTCATAAATTACAAATACTAATTTATTAAGAATAAATCAGATTGAAGTTAACCAGAATTAACAAAGTCTTGTGTAAAAATAGCAATTCATGTCGTTATTGCTCTAGCGACTGCAATTAATACAACATATGAGCTTCTTCTTTTTTGAATCGCAACATCTGAGCTTCTTACCGAAAAGAAAAGCACCAAAAAATTATATATGCATCAATGCGTATCAATTCAAGCCAAATTAAAAGCGTAATATAAATTTTAACAAATACATAAAAATAGCATCGATAATTTGAGAATAACAAAGATAATTTTTTTTTTTTAAAACAAAACGTTTGATTTAAATATAAAATTGTAATATAAAGAAAGGTTATATTTAAATTGTGAAAAGTTACTATACGTAATAGATGAACAGGAAAAAGAAATCAAGGAGGGTCATCCATAATATTTGGAACAGTGAAAGTAAACCAATGAAAAATATGATAATTAAGTTGTAGTTAGTCTTAAACGACATATTCATCAAAATCATTTTAGGGCAAAACAGTTCTCCACCTATATTGTACTATATGATTACACGTTTAGATATAATTAGAGAATTTAAGCATACCCCACTATAGCTTACAACCATTGTTTATTCAAAGCAATTTGTAAAATGTATTCAAATAGCGGTTTTGGGTGTAGAATTGAATTAATTTTGCATTCCAGGTATTATACATGCACACCCAGGGTCAAATCCTAAGGTAATTATTAGGTACTCCGGGAGTACATTAAATGCGTACTCTCTCCTTTCACAGAAGTTATGAGTCCCGTTAATTAAATTCATGATAGGACTCACCACTTCTATGAGAGGAGGGAGTACACATTTAATGTACTCCCGAAATAGCTAATAATTTTCCCAAATCCTAATCATGATGTGAAACGGTGCTGCAATTGGTAGTGGAGAATGGAGATGCCATATAGACTTGCTTGTCTAATCACAAGTTGTTCATTATAATGGAGGGGGCATAAAGTTTCATTTTGACGGCCCAAATTCTATCCATAGGACTTTAGCTTATAGTCCACCAACCGCTTTAATCAAAACTAAAAAGAAGAGTACTTTCTCAGTTCTTTCAGAAAATAGGTCATAATTAATGTTAATATGTTATATAGGTCTTCAAAGGTCCAACGAACCTTTTAATTATTATTAAAAAAAGGACCCTCCTAAATTAAACTAGGATTATTTTCCTTCATTTCAAGTGAATTTTTTTTTTTTTTCACCAAGCATCTCAGTTTCTTTCATTCGTGTTAGTGTCTAGGGTTTTCTCTCTTGGTTTTGTTGTGCTTTTGTGTGAGATATTATTCAATCCTTGTGGAGAACCATGTCATCATTTTCCAATGCTTCTCCAAACTAGTAACTCAGTGGCATGTATAATAATAATAATAAAAAAAACTCGTCATCATTACACTTGGTTGGATTTTCGTTGCCAAATTGTTGTGGGGTTGACGAGGTTCTGTGTTGGGAATATTGGATCAGTGATGGTTTTGGTATCAGTAGACTTTAGGTTGCTCAATATAAAAGGCTTAAACCGATAAATTTAAGTAAATTTTTTTAAAAAAAATATTTAAATATTAATTAAATGTATAACAACTTAATTATGTTAGATTTATATTGACTAAATATTTTGAGTATCTTTTTGGAAGTGAAGGAAAAAAATCATTTGTTAAAAAGAAATTAATTATCATCCTACAAGTTAAAAAAAAAATGATGTGGTCGTCCTTGAGGATCAATTAATTTCGACTTTTGTCTAATTAGAGCATAATCCTTAGAGTTGTGTTGATTATCACTTACTTGTTATTTGTCAATTGTATTCATTACAAAAGATGTAATTGAATTTTCTTTTCTTTTTTTTCAATGTAAAAGAAAAGACTAATGTTGAAAAGTTAAATTACTGAGAAGTTTTTTTATTACTTAAAACTTAGTACATAATTTAGTGGGACTATTATTAAGGACAGATGATGTCAATAATTATCATTATTATTTTTTTGAATAAACAACTTTTACTGAGACAGAAACAAGAAATCCTCTCCAAATCTGTCCACATTACCCAAGAAGCAACATCACGGGTAAAATAGTTATCCCCAGGAACAAAGCAAAAGTCTACTGAGGAAAAGAGTTTAAGCTACTCTTAAGTCTTAACGTCCAAAACATCTGAAACCACCAACTGAGAATCACTTTCAGACATCACACACACACATATATATATATATATAAACCAAGATGTAGTTTTAACAGACTCAAATTGTCAGAAAATTCAAGATTATATGATGATTTAAACATAGTATTGATAGATTAAATAATCTAAGATTTATTGAAGAAGAAGATAGATCACAAAAACTAGATCTAGACAAATATAGGAAACCAAGTACTAATTCAAATTATACAACCCAAATTTAGATGGAATAATCAAAGGTAACGTAAATACCCATTTTTACTCCACAACTTCATAAGTTCCTTTTTACTCTACAACTTCACAAGTCCCCCTCACCTTTTACTCTATGTCTTCTCAAATTCCTTCTTCCTCACAAGTTCCTCTAAAAAAGTCAAATTCCCCAACAAATTCTGACATAGATTATTTCCCCCCTCATATGTATGACACAAATTAATATGATTACAAAACCTTTTGAATTAAATAAAGAAAAATTAAGAAAAGATTTTATATCCCCAAAATATGAAAATAGAATAAAAGAATTTTTTGTAACTTTTTCTGAATTTTTACGAACTCACATAAGAGAAAAATATTATAATTTTATGAATGATATACAAACTGAAGTTAACTTCTTTGAATGGTCTGATAAATATTATAAGCAAAAAATTTTAGCCGATAGAAACACAAATTTTTTGTAAAAACAAGCTACAAATAGGACAATCATCACAAAAGATAGAATATTGACTCCAAACCATGCACATGACATTCCTAACACTAGACATATAGTTTCTAACACTCCTAATACTACATCATTTAACTTCATTGACTACATCTCATCCTACCACTAGACATATGAATCAAAATACTAGACTATTAACTCCAAATCATGCAATTGCCGGCAACATTCATTTGGCTAAAAGACAAACTCTCCTAGCAAAGTCAATATGGCCAAATAAATACTATAAAGAAAGACAACACTTACAAAGACAAGAAAAAGCCAAAGGTAGATAAGATACCAATAGTAGATCCACTGACAAAAAACTCTAGAAAAAAAGTAACCAAACAAAAATCCATCTGTTACAAATGCAAAAATCTGGTTACTATCAAAACAACTGTGTATCTGATAAAAAGTGTAGAAGTCAGCCTTTTGAAAGCAATTCTAAATTAAAAACTCCAGATCTCCATTCAGAAATAAATTCATTAAAACAAGAAATTAAAACATCAAGTTTTCAAATTACAGAAGGACAATTAGCACAAGAGATGATAGAATTAAAAATGAATAATAATCACCCACAATATCCTATTATAGAAAAAGAGATTGAACCACAAGAAAATTGTAAACAATTGTCCAATTAATAACCCAACCAAATTCTAAAGAAACTTTTCTAAATACAATTGGCAAAATACTTTTCCAAAAATGATATACTGAAATTAAAATAGTAATAGATAAGGAATATGTTTTTGAAACTATTGCTTTATTAGATACAGGGGCATATTCAAATTGCATTCAAGAAAGATTAATCCCTACAAAATACTATAAAAAAACAACAGAAAACCTTTCACAAGCTAGTGGTGCTGGTCTAAATATTGAATTCAAACTTCCAAATGCTCATGTTTGTAGAGATGATGTTTGTATTAAAACTACTTTTATTTTAGTCAAAGATATAACCTCAAAAGTAATATTAGGAAATCCTTTCATAGCTTTATTATATCCTATAAAAAAAATCTCAGAAAAATGACTTACAACACAAATTTTAGGACAAAAGATTACTTTTCCTTTCATCTTACCACCCATGACAAGAGACATAAATTTGTTAAAACAAATGTCATTCTCTAATGAAATTAATTTAATTTACAAATCCAAGATTGCTAGAAAAGAAAAACACCTCATGTTCTTAAAATAAAAGGCATTTTAACAAGATGTTTGGCTAAATCAAACATCACATATTTAAACCCCATTTCCAAGGCTTTTGAAATTTCCAAAGGAGGCATTGGGTAAGTATGTTCCCTTTCCCTTATCTACTTCTCTTTATCTACTTCTCTTTGTTGCACTAAGAACTAACTCCTTTCTTCCTAAAGTAGTTTGAGATGCTTGAAGAGTGGATTGTTTGGCTTTTTGATTTAATGAAAGTTTGGTTTAGCAAAAAAAAAAACCCTAATACTTTAATAAAAATACAAACATAACACTTTCACAACAATGTTAAGTGTCAAGTTATGAATGGTAAATAATAAAGTGATAAGTAATCCAAATAAAACTAATAAAACTGCAACTCAATATTATTGTGAAAGTGTTGTGCCGGTATCATTACTCATTATCGCTTTGTATAGATTGTGTTTAGAAAATCAAATTTTAAAGGAGATTATTTAATGTATTATCTTTTAATTAAAAAGTATTCGTTTATAGGATTTATATTCTTAATTTAAGCTCAAATGAAGCTAATCAAAGATGCATTGACTTTTAAAAAAAAATAAATAAAGGGTGCGTTTGGAAAGTTATTAATATTGTATTTAAAAAAAAAAAAAATACTTTGGACATCCTAAAATATAATAAATGACCAACAAAAAGAAGAAAAAGTCTTTTTCCACATAAATTTTTACCGAATTAGTGAAGTTGTTATGTTGTAGTGGGCCTAATTGAGGTGATTGTGTGAAAGACGGTGTGAATTTTCCTTTGAAAAATTTGTGTGTGTAACATAACCGTTAAAAGAAACTAAGGGGCAGGGGTCGATTACTATTATTATATTTTGACGTAAAAACGGTAGAATAATATTATTAGAAAGAATTATGTACAAGAAGTATACCCATCAAATAGATGCCAACTAGAAGAGGCAACCACCAGAAAAGAACACCATGAAACAAGACTAAAGAGGCAGGGGTCAATTATATTTAGAGTAGTGTTATCTTAAGATAAATTATGAGATATAAAACTTAGAAGGAAATCAATATTGATCGCTAATATTAAGTGAAAATTGTGATCAAAGAATATATTAATATGTGTTAATAGGGGTTCAGCTCTTGGCTCAATGGTTAGCACCTTTGGTGCTAACCACGTGGGC
>OU015772.1:11215495-11273785 GCA_907173295.1 Fagus sylvatica | reverse complement strand
AGTTGTAAAAAAAATTATGGACAAAATTGTGTCCGTAGACGAAATAAGATTTTAAAAAGTATATATTTGAGGTTTTTTCTTATATGAAAAAAATATATATTGGTGATACTGGATGTCTCGACCCATCAACATTCAAAACTGGTTAAGGATCTTTAGAATAACAATCCATTTTAATTCAACTTATTTCTATCTCAATACCAATTATCATCTCAAATAAAATAATGTGGACATGGTCTCCCCTGTTGCATGCCCCATCATTTGCTCTGCTACCTCTGAGGATGTTGTCCATTTCTCAGCATATGGGCCCTTTTTTCATTTCCTGATTGAAAATTCAAAATTTCATGCTGAGGATGTTGTCAATTTCTCAGCTTATGGCCAATTTTTTTTTTTTTTTGCCTGATTAAAAATTCCTTTATTTCAGGTTGAATAGGTACATATTAATCACAATAGTAGGTCACGCTTAGTGAAGCTTGCAACTGGTTTAGCCACAAACACAGCCTGGTGCTCGTTTGGTTTTTATTTTGTTGGGTACAGCACTACAGCTTATTATTTTAACAAAATAAACCAATGACTCAAAGAAACTAGACATATATGTATGATTTTAGAATCCTTATTTACAAAAAGGTTAGGTACAAAAGTAAGAAAGTAAAGAAAGTAACATCGTACTTTATATGTTTTTTTTTATTATATCAGGATAAACATGATATGGGCTCCATGAATCCATGTTCTACGACTCTGAAAATCTGGTTTATTTCGTTATCGTTTAAATTGTCAAAGTTCAATTTGGCATACTTTTAGGCTCCTAAGACAAAGACTTACGGTGTTATAGTATTGTCTTGTGCACATCCAAGTTCAACCGATTTTGGACCCGAATAACCAACGGAAATGGAAAGGAGAGGGAGTTGGTTTTGTCCTGGGGTACCCCAAGTGAGAATTTTGACAATGTGTTTGACAAATTCACCTCAAAAGGTTAGGTAAACATTCAAAATGTGAGCAAAACAACAAAAAGGTTGATGTTTTTTCAATAGGTTGTTGGTCAGACGGCTCCTATACCTACAAAAATCAATCTTTTCCTTGTCAATCAAAATTTACAAATGGGTTCGCCGAAATGAGCCTGCAATAATCCAATGCAAGATTCAGTTGGTCCCACACTTTCTCCAACTCTGCATGTGAATAAGCAAAATGCCGGGAATTTGGGATTTTGAAAGGAATTCTAAAACATGGCGTGCACATATCACATTGCCATAGTCCACTATGATTGTAGCGGCGGAAATTCATAAGTAATTCCAATGTGAGAAACTTTCAATTTTATAAACTATAAATAAACAATGTTTTGCCAAGAAACTTGTTCAAATCCCCTCCCCCATTTTTTATAATCAAACTTTGTTTCAAATTCTTTTTTAAGTATATTTTTCCTGTTCGTTTGTTAATTTGAAGGATATTGCCCAGGATTTTTGAAGACCATACTTTTTATTTTCCCACTTTTGTTAAGCATGACAAAAGTATTATAGCTGTAGCCAGGGCGGTTGGGTGGTAAGCCCCCACAAGCCCTTGGGCTTGGGCAATCCCCTTAGAGCCAACCAAATGAAGAAAAAAAAAGTATAGTATACATAGAAAAGAAAAAAAAAATTATTATACATAAAATAAAATATTAGTATACATAAAAGAAAATTTTCTATTAGTATATATATATATATATATATATTTCATTTGGCAACTTACCAACAAATTTAGATATAGACCAATAGATAACAAACTATTAAACAATTACGTGCATGAAACAAAGTTCGTACTTCATTTGTGGCAAGTGGCGTGTAGGAGTAGGAAGTATGGTTATTAAGTTTGTTTTCTATTTTAATATAATATTGTTACTGTTTAGAAGTATCCAGTGTTTTTTATGTTAGTCTTTAATTGTGAACGTATTAATCCCAGAGGTCAGGATTTTCCTAATTAAATTCATCACCTTTTTTTAATTATGTTGTTTAACAACCAATTCTATTTCTTTATTCCTCCAAAATTATAAACGTATTAATCTCAAACAAAAGTACAAATAAAACCACAAACAAATTTTTACTAATTTGGCTACACAATATCACAATCAGTCTCAACAAAACAAAAGACCACTAGCTATCAAAAGTATAAGGACAAATCTTTAATTCTTAATCCTAATATCCAGAAATCACTTTGCAATGAGAAGCTATTTCTTTGAGTCGAATCATGCTAATTATAAAGCACCATAATCGGGGTTACATTTTACTTCATTTTATTTTATTTTTATGTAATTCATGCTAAAAACACAATATATCCTTGATTTTGCATTAAAAAAAATTAAAAAATTGGACTTTTTTTTTTTTAATATTTAATAATAGGTGGGCAACCAAAATTGGAACGAGCTTTTCAATCCAAAACACGGAATAGCCCTGGTTGTAGCAAGTCTTGAACAAAACATTCGTTTCGTTCCGGATTGAGATCCGATGCAATTATTAGGTCAATTGCATCCATACAATTGTTTTCAATGATTGAGATTAAAAGGTAAAATTTAAATAAAAAAAATTTAAACTTAACTTTTTTACTTTTTGATCTTTTATCTTTTTACCCTTACACTTTTTGAGTTTTAAAACTAACAATTGCACTGTATCTCAATCCGCTCCAATAAGAAGCCGTACACTTGCTGCATGTATAGCTTACAATCATATCATAGCCATGCATATATCTAGAATTCATTAGACTTTATGAATTCCACATGCTTTCTCGTTTGTGACGGCACGGATTCTGGGGGTTTACTTGTAACAAAAATAAAAACACATGGAGACAATGACGGATCTAGAAACAATTTAAGGTTACCGACGCTTTATATTGATATATATCTAACGTTAGCTGATTATTATTGATAATAATAAAATGACAATGACATACATATATACATTACAAACTGGTCCACCCCAAATTTATGTCTCACATGATTTTGAAACTGACAAGCACAATATATAAATGTGAATGTGAGTCGCAATTGATCACTTTATGTTGATATAAGTGTATGAAATGACAAACCAAATTAACAGCATAATATAAATTATGATAAATGCGGAGCTTCAACCAACCACACGTCAATATAAGTATAACGACCCTCATAAATTACAAATACTAATTTATTAAGAATAAATCAGATTGAAGTTAACCAGAATTAACAAAGTCTTGTGTAAAAATAGCAATTCATGTCGTTATTGCTCTAGCGACTGCAATTAATACAACATATGAGCTTCTTCTTTTTTGAATCGCAACATCTGAGCTTCTTACCGAAAAGAAAAGCACCAAAAAATTATATATGCATCAATGCGTATCAATTCAAGCCAAATTAAAAGCGTAATATAAATTTTAACAAATACATAAAAATAGCATCGATAATTTGAGAATAACAAAGATAATTTTTTTTTTTTAAAACAAAACGTTTGATTTAAATATAAAATTGTAATATAAAGAAAGGTTATATTTAAATTGTGAAAAGTTACTATACGTAATAGATGAACAGGAAAAAGAAATCAAGGAGGGTCATCCATAATATTTGGAACAGTGAAAGTAAACCAATGAAAAATATGATAATTAAGTTGTAGTTAGTCTTAAACGACATATTCATCAAAATCATTTTAGGGCAAAACAGTTCTCCACCTATATTGTACTATATGATTACACGTTTAGATATAATTAGAGAATTTAAGCATACCCCACTATAGCTTACAACCATTGTTTATTCAAAGCAATTTGTAAAATGTATTCAAATAGCGGTTTTGGGTGTAGAATTGAATTAATTTTGCATTCCAGGTATTATACATGCACACCCAGGGTCAAATCCTAAGGTAATTATTAGGTACTCCGGGAGTACATTAAATGCGTACTCTCTCCTTTCACAGAAGTTATGAGTCCCGTTAATTAAATTCATGATAGGACTCACCACTTCTATGAGAGGAGGGAGTACACATTTAATGTACTCCCGAAATAGCTAATAATTTTCCCAAATCCTAATCATGATGTGAAACGGTGCTGCAATTGGTAGTGGAGAATGGAGATGCCATATAGACTTGCTTGTCTAATCACAAGTTGTTCATTATAATGGAGGGGGCATAAAGTTTCATTTTGACGGCCCAAATTCTATCCATAGGACTTTAGCTTATAGTCCACCAACCGCTTTAATCAAAACTAAAAAGAAGAGTACTTTCTCAGTTCTTTCAGAAAATAGGTCATAATTAATGTTAATATGTTATATAGGTCTTCAAAGGTCCAACGAACCTTTTAATTATTATTAAAAAAAGGACCCTCCTAAATTAAACTAGGATTATTTTCCTTCATTTCAAGTGAATTTTTTTTTTTTTTTTTTCACCAAGCATCTCAGTTTCTTTCATTCGTGTTAGTGTCTAGGGTTTTCTCTCTTGGTTTTGTTGTGCTTTTGTGTGAGATATTATTCAATCCTTGTGGAGAACCATGTCATCATTTTCCAATGCTTCTCCAAACTAGTAACTCAGTGGCATGTATAATAATAATAATAAAAAAAACTCGTCATCATTACACTTGGTTGGATTTTCGTTGCCAAATTGTTGTGGGGTTGACGAGGTTCTGTGTTGGGAATATTGGATCAGTGATGGTTTTGGTATCAGTAGACTTTAGGTTGCTCAATATAAAAGGCTTAAACCGATAAATTTAAGTAAATTTTTTTAAAAAAAATATTTAAATATTAATTAAATGTATAACAACTTAATTATGTTAGATTTATATTGACTAAATATTTTGAGTATCTTTTTGGAAGTGAAGGAAAAAAATCATTTGTTAAAAAGAAATTAATTATCATCCTACAAGTTAAAAAAAAAATGATGTGGTCGTCCTTGAGGATCAATTAATTTCGACTTTTGTCTAATTAGAGCATAATCCTTAGAGTTGTGTTGATTATCACTTACTTGTTATTTGTCAATTGTATTCATTACAAAAGATGTAATTGAATTTTCTTTTCTTTTTTTTCAATGTAAAAGAAAAGACTAATGTTGAAAAGTTAAATTACTGAGAAGTTTTTTTATTACTTAAAACTTAGTACATAATTTAGTGGGACTATTATTAAGGACAGATGATGTCAATAATTATCATTATTATTATTTTGAATAAACAACTTTTACTGAGACAGAAACAAGAAATCCTCTCCAAATCTGTCCACATTACCCAAGAAGCAACATCACGGGTAAAATAGTTATCCCCAGGAACAAAGCAAAAGTCTACTGAGGAAAAGAGTTTAAGCTACTCTTAAGTCTTAACGTCCAAAACATCTGAAACCACCAACTGAGAATCACTTTCAGACATCACACACACACACACACACACACATATATATATATATATAAACCAAGATGTAGTTTTAACAGACTCAAATTGTCAGAAAATTCAAGATTATATGATGATTTAAAACATAGTATTGATAGATTAAATAATCTAAGATTTATTGAAGAAGAAGATAGATCACAAAAACTAGATCTAGACAAATATAGGAAACCAAGTACTAATTCAAATTATACTAACCCAAATTTAGATGGAATAATCAAAGGTAACGTAATAAATACCCATTTTTACTCCACAACTTCATAAGTTCCTTTTTACTCTACAACTTCACAAGTCCCCCTCACCTTTTACTCTATGTCTTCTCAAATTCCTTCTTCCTCACAAGTTCCTCTAAAAAAGTCAAATTCCCCAACAAATTCTGACATAGATTATTTCCCCCCTCATATGTATGACTCACAAATTAATATGATTACAAAACCTTTTGAATTAAATAAAGAAAAATTAAGAAAAGATTTTATATCCCCAAAATATGAAAATAGAATAAAAGAATTTTTTGTAACTTTTTCTGAATTTTTACGAACTCACATAAGAGAAAAATATTATAATTTTATGAATGATATACAAACTGAAGTTAACTTCTTTGAATGGTCTGATAAATATTATAAGCAAAAAATTTTAGCCGATAGAAACACAAATTTTTTGTAAAAACAAGCTACAAATAGGACAATCATCACAAAAGATAGAATATTGACTCCAAACCATGCACATGACATTCCTAACACTAGACATATAGTTTCTAACACTCCTAATACTACATCATTTAACTTCATTGACTACATCTCATCCTACCACTAGACATATGAATCAAAATACTAGACTATTAACTCCAAATCATGCAATTGCCGGCAACATTCATTTGGCTAAAAGACAAACTCGCCTAGCAAAGTCAATATGGCCAAATAAATATTATAAAGAAAGACAAGAAAGACAACACTTACAAAGACAAGAAAAAACCAAAGGTAGATAAGATACCAATAGTAGATCCACTGACAAAAAACTCTAGAAAAAAAGTAACCAAACAAAAATCCATCTGTTACAAATGCAAAAATCTGGTTACTATCAAAACAACTGTGTATCTGATAAAAAGTGTAGAAGTCAGCCTTTTGAAAGCAATTCTAAATTAAAAACTCCAAATCTCCATTCAGAAATAAATTCATTAAAACAAGAAATTAAAACATCAAGTTTTCAAATTACAGAAGGACAATTAGCACAAGAGATGATAGAATTAAAAATGAATAATAATCACCCACAATATCCTATTATAGAAAAAGAGATTGAACCACAAGAAAATTGTAAACAGATTGTCCAATTAATAACCCAACCAAATTCTAAAGAAACTTTTCTAAATACAATTGGCAAAATACTTTTCCAAAAATGATATACTGAAATTAAAATAGTAATAGACAAGGAATATGTTTTTGAAACTATTGCTTTATTAGATACAGGGGCAGATTCAAATTGCATTCAAGAAGGATTAATCCCTACAAAATACTATGAAAAAACAACAGAAAAACTTTCACAAGCTAGTGGTGCTGGTCTAAATATTGAATTCAAACTTCCAAATGCTCATGTTTGTAGAGATGATGTTTGTATTAAAACTACTTTTATTTTAGTCAAAGATATAACCTCAAAAGTAATATTAGGAAATCCTTTCATAGCTTTATTATATCCTATAAAAAAAATTTCAGAAAAATGACTTACAACACAAATTTTAGGACAAAAGATTACTTTTCCTTTCATCTTACCACCCATGACAAGAGACATAAATTTGTTAAAACAAATGTCATTCTCTAATGAAATTAATTTAATTTACAAATCCAAGATTGCTAGAAAAAAAAAACACCTCATGTTCTTAAAATAAAAGGCATTTTAACAAGATGTTTGGCTAAATCAAACATCACATATTTAAACCCCATTTCCAAGGCTTTTGAAATTTCCAAAGGAGGCATTGGGTAAGTATGTTCCCTTTCCCTTATCTACTTCTCTTTATCTACTTCTCTTTGTTGCACTAAGAACTAACTCCTTTCTTCCTAAAGTAGTTTGAGATGCTTGAAGAGTGGATTGTTTGGCTTTTTGATTTAATGAAAGTTTGGTTTAGCAAAAAAAAAAAAACCCTTAATCACTTTAATAAAAATACAAACATAACACTTTCACAACAATGTTGAAGTGTCAAGTTATGAATGGTAAATAATAAAGTGACATAAGTGGTGATCCAAATGAAAACTAATAAAAATTTGCCAACTCAATATTATTGTGAAATTATTGTGAAAGTGTTGTGCCGGTATCATTACTCATTATCGCTTTGTATAGATTGTGTTTAGAAAATCAAATTTTAAAGGAGATTATTTAATGTATTATCTTTTAATTAAAAAGTATTCGTTTATAGGATTTATATTCTTAATTTAAGCTCAAATGAAGCTAATCAAAGATGCATTGACTTTTAAAAAAAAATAAATAAAGGGTGCGTTTGGAAAGTTATTAATATTGTATTTAAAAAAAAAAAAAATACTTTGGACATCCTAAAATATAATAAATGACCAACAAAAAGAAGAAAAAGTCTTTTTCCACATAAATTTTTACCGAATTAGTGAAGTTGTTATGTTGTAGTGGGCCTAATTGAGGTGATTGTGTGAAAGACGGTGTGAATTTTCCTTTGAAAAATTTGTGTGTGTAACATAACCGTTAAAAGAAACTAAGGGGCAGGGGTCGATTACTATTATTATATTTTGACGTAAAAACGGTAGAATAATATTATTAGAAAGAATTATGTACAAGAAGTATACCCATCAAATAGATGCCAACTAGAAGAGGCAACCACCAGAAAAGAACACCATGAAACAAGACTAAAGAGGCAGGGGTCAATTATATTTAGAGTAGTGTTATCTTAAGATAAATTATGAGATATAAAACTTAGAAGGAAATCAATATTGATCGCTAATATTAAGTGAAAATTGTGATCAAAGAATATATTAATATGTGTTAATAGGGGTTCAGCTCTTGGCTCAATGGTTAGCACCTTTGGTGCTAACCACGTGGGCAGGAGTTCGAATCCCACCAACCGCCTTCTGGGGAGGTGACTTAATGGAAGGAAACTCTCGTGACCCATCACACCTGCGAGTCCAGGAGTTGTGGGTTCGGGTAGTGGTACGCCCCATTATTGCCCAATGTGCCCCACGCCATGTCAAAATCGGGTTTAAGTGGGTCGGGAAATGAGCAGCGAGTCCCTTTTTTTGATTAAAAAAAATATGTGTTAATAATTGCTAAGGGTTCGAATCCCCTCCTCATTATTGTAAGAAAAAAAAAAAAAAAAGAGTCGATAATTGTCTCCCCATATATGGCATAATTTGAGAACTTCAGAATTAACCCAAGATTTATTGATGTTTGAGAGTTATTAAAAAATTATTTAGGTTTAACAAATTCAGTTTCGTATGCATGATAAAATCATTAAAAGAAATTAAAAAATCCAATTACTTTGGATGTGCCTACTTTTTGTTTTTTTCCCTCCATTCCTGTCTCAATTGAGTCAAGCTTTGAAGCTTTGAGGAGGTGATAAGTTTCAATTGATACAAGCTTTGAAGACAAGTAAGAAGGAGGAGATAAGTTTCGAATTTCAAATTCACTTATTACTGAATTAGGTAAATCGATATATATTTTATGTAATGTTCTGGAGTCTTTGAAGTTTGAACACCAAACCAGTATTCGGATCATGCTTCATGCATAATCCTTAGAAAGAATCACAAAAAAACAAAAAAGAAATCAAGTGGGATGACTAATCAATTCTTGAAAATGGAATTGAGGTGGTCAGCTGTCCATGTCCTCGACCGCATCTAAAAAATATAAAAGTGAGATCATTTTAATTTGACACCGCCACAAATAAATAAGTGGGAGGGGATAATATGAGCACATTAAAACCAGCCATAGCAATAAATAATAATATAGTGGTAACATGAACAGAAACAGAATATAAAATGTGGCTATGGCTAAGGTATGTATGTACTTGATCACATCGTACGTTATCCCATTTTGTACCCTTCTCTCCTCACATGTCTAAGGATTAAGAAATCATGGTAGGTAGGGGACTAGGGAAAGGAAAGGAACAAGGATCCAAAATTTCGAAACAAAGAAAACAATTTTAATATTCCCTAAACCACTAACCCACAAAACAAGGGTAATTTTACAGTAATCTTGATGGTACAATACATTTAATAGATAAAATTTCATATTAATGATACTAATATTATATATGATGGTGTTATCTCATATATGATGTTATCCTAAATTTTTATTTATTATTTATATTTAATATATATAAAAAATCATATAGTACCAACATCACATTTGATAATACCAATTAAATAAATACCGTACCAAAATAAAAATGTGCACATTTAAAAATGACCCAACAAAACATTAGCAAATGGATAAATTAGGACAAGGTTTTGTAGTCTGTTTATTACAACTCACTACGTGACAACTTATAAGACCATCCACATGTATTATTTTAAAAAGTCACATAAATGATTTTATTAATTATCACGTAATGGATTATAGCAAGTTAACAACAAATCAATTTATAACCAAAAAATTAATTTGTAACCAAACTCTGTCCGACAAATTTTAAGCAATTTGCTTATACTTGGCACTCCTTGGGTTTGAGTGGAGACCTGTAGCTATCATGCGCACCAGCTCATATTTCTCCAAGGAAGCAAGGAAAGGAAAGTAACCCAAATTCTTTTATTTTGTTTGGCGTGCAAGTGTAACTCAAACAGTCTCCCATAAATTATTAAATCAAGATTAAAATATTATTTTTGTTCTTAAAACGAGAGGTTCCCCTTTTTTTTTGTCCCCAAATTTTAAACGATTTGTTTTTCGTTTTTAAATTTTAATTTTTTTTAATAGTTTAGGTGCAAAACTAGAGACCAAAAAACATATTTGTTTAAGAAGGTTTAGGGATAATTTAAAAAAAAAAAAAATTTTAAGGAATGAAAATGTAACATTTTTGATAATTAGAGATAGAAAATTTAGAACCAAAAACACGAACTCCATATTTTAGCCATGAATCTATGTATGGTTGGGGTGCTAGGCTTTCGTTATATGCATAATGTAATGCAAGAATATAAAGGAAGTGGGTCCCAAAAAAACACGGGTTTTAGGGCTGAAGAGGCACTAAATTTCAACCAAGAAACGTGGCTGATGACCCATTAAGCCATTAACCAATCCTTTGGTTAAGTTCAGTTAAGTTCCACACACAAACACCAATAGCTTAACACCACTCTCTTGCTTTTCGACAAATCGTGACCCAGAACAGTTAATACACATACAAACTTTTCTTGTTGAGATTTTAAGAAAACAGTGAGTTTAAATATTAGAAGTAGCTTAGGTTTTTTAGAGCTTTTATTATTAAAGTTTCATGTCCTTCTCTTCCATGTGATAGTAAGTTGGTTTCCTCTGTTCTCCACACCTTTTTGCTTTCCTTTCTTTCCTTCTTTCCTTCTTTCCATTGTTTGACCTTTCGGTCTTTACTTTCTTTGTCTGGGCGGCATGACAAGCTTGATACTTTAAAACAGCTTGATACTTTAAAACAGCGTTTGTGTGTATTGGGAATCAGCTTCTTCTATTCAACTTGCTAGTGGTCTGTGTTTTGTTCTTGTGTGAGTGTGTGTGTTTATTGGATTGTGGTTGGTATTGGTCCTTCTTGGATCCAATTCTTCAGGTAAGAAAAAGGTTGCTCTTTTTATTATATTATATTGTTCTATTCTTTACTCTGCAACTTTTGCAGTGTTTGTTTGTGGTTTTTTATTATTATTTTTTTGAGTAGCTGTGTGGCTTTGTTGGATTTTTTTGACTAATTTGTTTTCTGGGTTTTTAATATATTTAAATTTCTTTGATGGGTTTTACTTAAGAAGTGGCAGGATGTTAAAAAATTTAATCTTTTTTCTCTGTTTTTCTTTGTCAGTTTTTGGAAAGATATATCTTTTTGCTTCTTTAAACAGTGAGAGCTGTGTTCCTGAGTAGAGCTGCGCTGCTCTGACTCTGATACCAACTAGCCTTGAGGAATTCTTTCAATTTAATTTCAGTGATCCCATTATTTCACTTTAACATGTATGGAATTCCAGCAATTTACTCTGCTGTGTGTGTGTGTGTGTGTGTTTTTTTTATTTTTATTTTTTTTTTTTATGAAATTGCGTTTTGGGTAAGTATGGATGTTTCTCTCTTTATAAGCATATATGTGCATTTAAGGTTTCTGCATCTGCAATTCCTCCAATGCATCTTCTTCGTTTTTTGATTATTCTCCTCTCTTTTTAATTTACTTCTTATTTGCAATTAAATGTTTAGATGCGTTATATAACTCAATTTCACAATCCTAAATCCTGACAATTCTAAACTTTTTAGTTATCCTATTAATATCAATAATAAGAAATAATAAGGTGTCCTAATTTGTATATTTTTTTTTTCCTGCCCATCTCTGATTAGAAACAAATTTCAATAATAGCAATACAGGGAAAGTTGGAACATGCTTGTTATTGCATATTATTTTCATATCTTGACAAGTTAATAAAAACTTCTTTTGTTAGGTTATTTTTGGATTTGATAATAACTGCCCATCAAATGCTTTGTGATATCCTTTGTTGATTTCTATGTTTTAATTTTATTTTCCTAATTTTTCAATTTTTTGATGCCTTTATAACCATTTCTACTGCTTTCAGATTTGTTGTGAGGACCATGGACAGTAGAGGTTAATGACTATGTGGTCTACCATCGAAAATCAAAATACCTAGTTGGAGGCAGAAGATGGAAATTAGAGTTGTCTGCTGTTGATGCGACTATAGTGCATTGGAGTAGAAGATGGAAAATAGACTTGTCAATGCTCATAAAGATGGCCAGCGTGGAGATTCATTGCATAACTTGAGCAATACCAGAGAATTGAACGGAGAAGATAGTCAGGATTTTTCTCGGTCAAAATCAAAAAGGTTGGTGAGAAGACTAAATTTTCCACGTGCTATAATTTTAAATTTGAAGCAATCTCAAATTCGTAAAAGTTGCAATGAGAATTTATTACTTCATGGTACTTATGGATTGGACAGTAGGATTCCGAAGCATTTGGTAAGTATAGATGAAAAATATCTTCGTCGTTGCCTGGGATTGATTCATATCAGTGCATCAAAATCGACACGATGCAGTACATCTATGAATTTGAGCCCTCTGAAGATGAGCATTTTTTCTGACAGCTTGAATCCAGCTAAAATTGAAAGCAGAGATTCATGTGATTCGGCTAGGTTCATTTTTGAGTGTCCATTGGAATCTGGGACTGGGGGTGTAGTTGTAAGCCCTGCAGGACGATGGATTGTAGGTACAATCATGGGGAGCAAGAGTATGATGAACGTATTGAAGAGCCCTTTGTTTCATCAATTTGGTGCCGTAGATGGCAATGCCAACTTCAAAAGACCAAATTTGAATGATATTAAAGGCTCAATATGCTATGATATTGTGGACTCTCCTGGTGGGTTGAGTATATCTTCGCCACAGAAGCCAAACAAGGAAACTCCATCTATGGGAAGTCATACAAATGGTTCTGATAGGGCACATAAAAGGCTTGTTTCAGTTTCTAGTACAAACTCTACATGTTCTGATCAGTCTTCTCCTTCTCCTTCGGCTTCTGCTACTGTTTCTCAGGGGATGCTCCAATGTACTTGGAAGGGAGGGCTTCCTCATTTTGTATTCTCTGCAGATGATCAGAGGGAGATCTACCTAGCCAACTTGTGGAAGGTTGAGTCAACAGATGGTAAGGCTGTGGACTATATTTACTCATTCCATTCAAAAAAGGTTGGCCAGAAGGACCGTGGAATTTGTGATAGTGAGTCGCAACTTGTTGGTAAGATGAAGGTATCCGCTTCTTTCACCCTCTGCCAGGACAATTCCAAAATCATGGAGACTGAGTTTGTGTTGTATGGTGGTAATGAAAATTGTGACATAGAGACACCCACTTCAAGCCATAGTCTGAGGAAGAACAAGGGCTTGTCGAAGAAGGTGGTGGAAGTGTTCAGAATGAGTCATTTTTCCAAACAGAGAACTATCTCCAAGTTTGGTGGATCTGGTTCCAAATTGGAAAACTCTTCCTGGGAGCCCTCCATGGATACAGGCCGCAACCTTGATGCACTAGGTGGGGCCAATAAGTTAGAAAATCATCTTCTGCCAAATTTCGAATTGGCTGCCATTGTTGTGAAAGACCATCTCCGTGACAATTGTCAGGAGGAAGTTGGAGGTTGGGGCTTGAAATTTCTCAAGAAATTAGGGTCTAGACAAACAATCGATTCTCCGAAAGCTTTAGTACATTGTGAAAGTTTTGGTCGAAATACCGGTGATTGCTCTACAAGTGTTGACATTCTAATCCCAGAAGGTCTTCATGGTGGGCCAATAACCAAAAATGGTGGCCCTTCCAGTCTCACTCAAAGATGGAGATCTGGTGGACACTGTGACTGTGGTGGTTGGGACATTGGGTGTCCCCTCACAATACTTAAAACTGGATCAAGCAAAGATGAGATTTTGCCTGAAGCGGAGACACAGGAGGAGTGTAAGCCATTTGATTTTTTTAAACAGGTGTGTTAATCTCCTTGTATTCTTTTCTCCTAATGCAATTTAGAATTACAGATAGTATTGAGTGTCACTAATGGCTTTAAGCTAGAGCAACTAGAGTTTGATTTTTCCATACATCTTTACAAAAACTCTATATTGTGTTCTTCTCCACATAAGAAATTTTTTCAAATTCTCCTTCTGTCATGCTAATTTTCATGTTTAAGGTTATAAATAATTTGGAGTAGTACCTATTTAATTTTATCATAGTTTTTCCACATTCCATTGTGACTAAAAAAGAAGGATGACCAGCTTGCTGACCAGATCCGATGTTTGCAAAACTTAGTACTTGTTCCTTCAATCATCCATTTGTGTCCTATAAATTTTTGCTCTTCCAAACTAAATTATTTTAGTTGTTATAAAGAGATTTCAGGAAATAATTTTTTGTACTCCTCGCATTATGGGTCATATTGTTGAACTTTCAAGCAACCTCTCTGATATGCAGTGATATAACTGTGGCCAATTTTCCATTTTTCAGGGTTCACAGGATGCTGATCCCACGTTGAGGATGGTAAATGTTCGTGATGGTTTATATTTGATTCATTTTCAACCACGTCTGTCAGCTCTGCAATCCTTCTCGATTGCGGTGGCAATTATCCACACACGGAGTCCCACTCTCCGGCCCAAAAAAGTACAAGAGTTGAAGTAGAAAGATACAGGATTGGTGTTTGCTTAGTAGTTGTAACCCTTACTGTGTTATTGCAGTAAGTCAAAATTTTAGTATTTATGTGTGAATTGAGATGTTGATTATCATGTTTTATTACCCTAGATTCAGAGTGTTTTTATACATTAGGTTAGTTGGTATTGATTGGGTTTTTTTTTTTTTATACTTCGATTCTTAGCTCAAAAACTCCTGTAGTCTGCTCCTTTTCATCAAATGTACAAGTTATTGGTAAAGTGAAATTGGTTTGAAATCATCTTGATGACCATTAGCATATAATGATATTGGTGTTCCATTGAACTGGAGTTTTTGTGAAAAACAATGCTATGGTTTGTAGGACACTTCTTGTTGAAAGTTACACAGTTCGGAATGAAATATACCGCAGCACATGAAGAATGAAATGTGCATCATATTTGTGCACTTTTAGAGAGATCTTTTCTCACTAATGAGGGGGAATCACTTCAACAAACTAGATGCAACCGCGGTATGTGTCTTATAAACATATGGAAATTTGTATTATCATTTTGTGTTAGCTTAAACATTCTTTAGTTTACTGGCAAAAAAAAAAAAAACATGCTTTAGTTTCATGTACATACGGTGTTTGCTGGGTTGAATTGACCCATTTCTGCTCTCCAACATGATTAGTCATCATGGTGAGCTAAATTCTTCTTTTTGACTGAGCCATGTGGTAAAGGTCCTAGGCAGTCCATTGAAAGAAAAGGAGAAGGATGAAAATTATGTTCTTCACCATCTAATAAGAAAAATGTGAAATGTATAATTTGTCTTATGTGTAACTAGATCCTAAGGACCTAAGCAGTCATGAAAGATGGTGGCTATGTACTATTTGCTTGTATTCATTTTGTTTGAAGTTATATTGCATGAGAATGCCTGTGGAAATTAGTTACAATGATTCACCTGGGTGAGAAGGTAAAAAAAGAACTAAGACTGGAAACACTACCAACAACGGGACTGCAATGGGGAGAGAGCTGTCATAATTTTTTATTTAGGTGAATCTATAAGGAGAGTAAATTATTAGAAATGGAATGTGAGAAAAAAATTCAAGAGACCAATTATAAAATCAAAAGTAGGAAATTATGAAGAAAAAGATGTATATGAGTTCAACATCTTATGCTTAGAACAATTCTCAAGGTTCCATATCAACATCACATCCAACATTTGTGTCTACGCAGACATGATCATGTGTTGCACTTTGCATAATATGCAATATATTAGTATTTAAACCTCACTTTAATAGGTATACATTTGTATATTATTGCTAATCCTCCCTTGGTAAATTGTTGTCCATATCATAAGGTTATTGCTTACAAATTCATGTTATGTGGTGGTACTCAGAAGCAGGTCACAGCTTGTGGATTACTGGATTACTTTCAAATACGTCTATGAGGTTGTAACTGATATTCCATTTTATGTCAATTATATTGACTTCGACATTAGTCCATAGCAAAAATAGTTATAAATGTTTGCCCTTTGCTAGCTACTTCATTTTCATGTTTCAATATGACAAGCTACTTTTTGACAATTTTGTTTTCTGCACACCTTTCCCTTTCATTTTTCATCCTCATTCCAGCTCCATCTGCAACATGTTGATGGAGAACCCAGAAAGTAGAACGAAGGAAGCCCCAGAATTGTTGCTTTCAAAGTGGAAGATATCACTTGAAATTTGCACAAGGTAGCTAAGCTTATCACTGTTTCTTGATGTTCTATGTGAAGTTTTATGAATCATAGATTAGTTAGGCATTCATTTTGGTTGAATTGAAAACAGAAAAAAGGCATAATAATTTAAAAATGCCTAAGTTTGTAACTTTAGTAAAATCCATATTTGGATGCTATAATAAGCCTCATCAGTGTCCAACTGAATATTCTTGAGGCCATGCACCCAACTGTACTCATGAGGAGAACACTTAACATGACTAGCACTTGAGTGGTTGACTAGTATACTTCAAGAGGTAGCATACTTAGATACATTGGTTGAGTTTATAATAAAGTTCAAGAGGTAGCATTACAACAGCATACATGTTTAGAAAAGCAGTGTAGGTTATTACTAAGTTGCGTAGTCACGTTATAAAAACTTGGTGGATGTCTTAATTTGGCTCTAAACCTAAATAATTGCAACTTGTTTCATTTCATTACAATATGGGCATAACCAAAATTCGATTGGGTCATGGGCTGAGATGACTCAGGCATTTTTCCACAAATACTTTCCTAATCATAAGACAATGCCTTGAAGAGGCACATTTCTACCTTCACCCAGAAGGAAAGTGAGATTTTGTACTAAGCTTGGGAGGAGGTACAAGGATCTTTTGAGATTTTGTACCATGGGTACGGGAGTTGGCGCTTGGTGAGTTACTTCTATGAAGGTCTCATAGCTAGAGAGCGCCAATTTATTGAGATGATGTGTAATGGTAAATTTTTCCAAAAAGAACCTGAAGAGGCCATAGAGTACATGAATCAAATAGCTGAGAAGGCCCACACTGTATTGAACCCAGTGCTACTAAGAGCACAGATAGGTCTAGACCCACCGCCACTCCTAGTGGAGGAGTTTACCAACTGATAAGAACAGTTTAAAGGCCAAACTAGAGAATTTAACAAAAGAAACGGAGGCCTTAAAAATGAAGAAAAAACTGGCAACCAACCATGTTTATCAAGGAGAGACTGGTAGGATTTGTGAGGTTTGCCATGATGTTGAGCATTCTACCAAGGATTGCCCAACACTTCAGGAGATGAGAGAAACCTATATAATTTTAACTTGTTCCATTTCATAACAATATGGACATAACCAAAATTCGATTTACTGAAGGATACCTAAATTATGTTGAACCTCTCTACCTTCTGGTTTGTGAAATAGTAATTGGCATGAGAGTATATCATCTGAAAGCTTATTATTATTATTATTATTTTTTTCTGAAATAGACTTTGCTTTAGTATTTGGAACACTTTCATCAAGATGAGGTTTTTTCAGCTGAAAGCCTGAAACTCGCCCATCAGTGAAAATATGTATGCTTAAATTGTTTTAGATGTTTCCATGGATATGTTACTGTTGTGAAAAACACTAAATACAAAAATAGAGTAAGCACCCCAAGACATAACTTGTTGCATTCGTGGATAACTGACAATTATGATTTTATGACTTCTCTTAAACTTTTTTTTAATTTAGCTTTCAATGTCTTACATTGATACTGCATATGCCTCAACTCATGACAGTAATAGCATTCCGCATTATTTAATGTAAGCACCACCAAGACATAACTTGTTGCATTCGTGGATTTCTGACAATTATGACTTCTCTTAAACTTTTTTAAATGAGCTCTCAGTTCCTTACATTGATACTGCATATGCCTCAGCTCATAACAGTAATAGCATTCTGTGTTATTTAGAGTAAGCACCACCAAGACATAACTTGTTACATTCATGGATTTCTGACAATTATGACTTCTCTTAAAACTTTTTTTTTATTTTTTAATTAGCTCTCAATTCCTTACATTGATACTGCATGTGCCTCAACTCATGACAGTAATAGCATTCCATGTGATTTATATCCTTTCTTGGTCTGGATTTCGATCTTGGCTTCTCCCTATCAAAATTCTTCTCGTATGACATACTCCTATCACAACTTGATTCAAACTTCACTACAAAAGTCCCAACTTCTAAATTATTCATTTGCTTCTTAAACTTCTTTATCTTTAAAAGAATCATTGTAAACCTCTTTTAGCTTGAGTATTTCCAATCAACAGTTCAATCACTAGGTATGACAGTCACTAGGATGTCATACGAACAAGGGAGTATAGCTGAAGCAGTAGGGCTTGAACCTCCTCCTTAATCTTAGCATCTATACTTGACAACTGTGTGGTAAATCTATTAAAAGTATTCAGATAATTCCTAATATTGGTACCTTCCTTCAGGTGTAGTTGATAACTATTTTCAAGTACAATTTCTTTGTAAGTGACTTTGACATATAAATATTTTCTAATCTTTTCGAAAATTCTTGGGGAGGCCTTATTCAACTAACTATACTTTTCCTTTGAGGCAGGATTCAAATAAATTGTAATACTGTCTTCAATTCAAGTTCTTTCTTATTCATCATCGGATATGGTAGTTGGCTTTTAATCTTATATAACGCCTTGGTTAATCCTTGCTGCATCAGGATATCTTTGACAATACTTTGCCGAAAACTAGTTTTCTCATCAAAGGGCTCCTCCTCGAACATTTTGTCATCCATCCTTAGGACCCCAAATCAATAGCTTTGATACCAATTTGTTGTGGAAAATGCCCAAAATGATATAATAAAGTTAAAATATAGCAAGCACTATAAGACACAAATTTTTTAACGTGGTTTGATCAATTGCTTATGTCCACAAGAAATGTACCATCAACAATATAAATTACAAACTTTGAACTCTAATCTAAAACTCACTAACTTAAGACTCTCAAATCCGGTACCCTAATACAATAAAATAGTACTACTCAATAGTGTTCTCACACTAATATTATACACTAGACAAAGTTTTGTCTTTCAATTCTCGCATACCAGAACAAAAGTTTCATTATCACTAGTTATAGGGATTAGCACACCTTCCTAATCCTTTTCTTATCAAGGTGGGATTACCACTCTTAATAGGAATTATTTACTTCTTTATTATTCTGTATAATCAATGTGGATTTCAAAACTAGCAAGGAGACTTCTTAACTTATTCCCTCATGGATTGGACTTAATAGCTACCAAATCCTCATCATAAACTTATCTTTTTGGTTGGATGCTTCCATGAAGTCACCGTGATTTGGATGCTTCCCTGAAGTAACTAACTGTCATCTTGGATTAAATATGTTATCTTGCCAAAATTTTTGTTTTTCTGTGTTAAATGGGTCTATCAAAGCTGATGAGAACATTTTCATTCCAGAGAAAGAAGGGAAATTTTGTAACATGCTTCCTAGATTTTTTTAAAAAATTCTCAAACCCTGTAACCTGTTTTATTACCATTGTGTTGTTGTCTTAATAAATTTGTCGGTTGTGATTGTGATATCGATTTGGCTACTTTCGTGATTCATGGGAACCTTTTTTTTTTTGTGTGCCTATATTGTTACAGGCAGCTGCACTTGTAAAAATCTTGCACCTCTTGTACCTCATTTTTAAGGTTTGTTATGATATGATATGTTAATGGTCACCACCAGACTCAGTTACCTCCATTCAAAATAATTACGAGTGTATCTTTAACAAGCTGTATGCTGGAATTATTTACTATAGAATTGATCCAAGTGCATGGAGCAATTAAGTGAATAGTGCCTCATGTTGTTTTTTTGTACACCTCAGGAATCAGGATAAGACAAGCTTAAGCCCTCCACTTTTATGTAATGAGATGTTGAACCGTGTTATCATCATTGAGATATCTCCTTTTGACTTAATATTCCCCCTTTTTAGCTTCAGTTCAAGATCAAGAGTAGTAATTCCTAGGTGTACTAAAACAAAGGAATAAATGGTAATAACTTGCTGCTCTGGGACCAGTTCCAACTCTAAAGTAAAAGGTATCGTAGCTTTCATGATCAGAAAGTCAAATGATGCTTCAAATTACAATTCAAAAGGTCTATATGTATGAGGATGTACCTTAAAATGATGAGGAACTTAATGATTAGTTTATTATATGGGTGCATAGTAACCCCCCCTTTTCTCCTCTATTTATTCCCAGAGCACCGTCACGGTTAACTTAAGTCTAAACTCTAAAGCACCCATCTGAAGGTATTTTCCATTATGGTTATAGAACCAGTTTGCCTGTCCTTTAGACATGCTGCAACATGCTCTTCAAGTTCAAACTACTCATGACTCAAAGTTCACTTTCTCATTACACTATTTCTTAGCTTCCTTAGGTATTTGTGATTAAGGTTGTCATTATGATGAACTGGTCCTTGGGGATTTGAGCGGGCATCCATTGGTCTGGTGGGCTTATTACTTATTAGCTTTACAAAATCAAAACTATTTGAAGCATTGAAAATATCTATCCGGAAGCTGCACCTAAGGATATTCCCAAACACTAATATTAAGGCCATCTCCTACCAAATAATACACATTCTTATAATCTTATTAACATCTTTACATAATAAGTAGTCCATTAATGATAAATCAATAACTCAAATTGATTAAATTTCTCACTACAATAATATGAAATCAAATTCAAATTTCATTTTTTTTTTTTAATAATGGAGAAAAGGACAAGGGAAAAAAATTCTAATATTTTGTTCACATACGAATTGAATTCATTGTAATCGTCGGAATTTAACAGAATAGATTGAAACATGTCAGAAGACAAAGGAGGAACAAGAGATTTGTATCAATTAACTTATTGGTATGAAATTTTTCGACCCTCAAACTCGGAATGGAACAAAATTGACAAGTTTTCTTGGCACATAATTCTTTGACCCCAAAAACCTTGTTAGTTAACAAAATATTTGTTTCAATTTTATTTTATTTTTAATAAAAAAAAATATTCATTTCAATTGATAATTAATGAACCATGTAAAGGGTATACCTTATTTATATAATAACTACTATTCTTATAAATAATTTGGACATTTCACACTAGTCCATTCCCCTTGTTATGAATGTGGTATTTTGTATAACAGTTATGTGTAACATCTCTCTCACATGGGGTGGGTTTGATGCAAGCACTCAGGTGTAAGGTTTTTGTGTTTAGCAGTGAGGTTGGAATGTGAGTTAAATTGAGTAGCAACTAGGTGGTATAAATATAATACCTCTTGCATAGAGAAGTTCATCTCTAAAAGAATAACACAATAGACTAAGCAATTCTTATTCACAAAATTATCAACTAAGTTGGAACTACAAAGGCAAGGCTATGCATTATATAACATGCTTCGGGTACAATTTGATTGGCAGGTGGATGCAACCCTAGGATTGGCTATCCTATGCTAAAAGTCATTGGCTTAACTATTAATAACTCCTAACTAACTAACAAACTTAGCCAAGCCTTTCTATTGACTGCACATGGCCTAATTCTAATTGGTTTCAAGAAAAGATTAAGTATGAAAGTTGTTACACAAAACAAAACCACTAGTACAAGTATGTAACTAACTTCTCTTTGGCATTAAAAGCTATTTGCTAGAATACAAAGAGTGGAATAGAAAATTTATATTCCTTATAAGACATCACTTCCCGTTAATCAATAGTTGACTGGAGGGACAAAAATTGTAATTAAGACAAGTATAGGACTAGAAATAAAATAGGAAGCAAAGTTGGATTTGATCTCTACTTTATAGCTCACACCACATACATTTTACAACTTGGTAAATATGATTGGTCCATAAAATATCTCATAAATATCCCACAAAATATCTCATAAATATCTTGAATATGTTCTACTAGGTTCTAAGATATTTTAGGTACAAAAACTCTATAAAGGGGAAGGGAAAGGCAACGTGAGAAGGGGCTGGAAAAACAGAGGCTGAAAAAGGGCCGCAAGGCTGAAAAATACAAAAGAGATTTGAGAGAGGGGTCTCTTAGGTGCTCGGACAAAGGATTTTCCTATATTTGTAGCTATACCAGATATATTACAAATCTCTATGTGGATGTAGGCAAGTTGCCGAACCACCTAAAATTATGTGGGTTGTATCTTTTGGCTTTGGATCAATTCTTGCTCTATTTTATCATCCAAACAGTCTCTAATGGACTGAAATTCATGATGTTACAAAGCTTTATTTGCGGTTCTATTATTGTTACATTTTATGTTCCTCCACTGACCATAAAGAAACTAAAAGACAATGACTTAAAAGCTCAAACACTTTCAAATGATTGAACGCTTGATTTTTTTTTTGGGAAATAATATTATTTTAATATTAATTACGTAAAATAGTAATATTCTGATATTATTTGTAAGAATAGCCTTTTTTTTTTTTTTTTTTTTTTTTTTTTTTTTTTTTTTTTTTTAAATCGTGTTTCCATTACACGATTTTAAGAGCACAAATCGTGTTATTGAAACACGATTTCCATTTTTTGCCAAAATCGTGTCTTGGAAACACGATTTCAAAGTGGAATTCTAAAAAAAAAAAATTCCAACTCAATAGCCACGTACCCTAAAATCGTGGGTTCAAAACACGATTTCAGCATTAAAATCGTGTTTTCAAAACACATTTTTAAAACGAGGCTATTTTACTAAATTATTTCAAAACAATAACAATTTAATAAATTAATTTTAAAACAATATTTTTTGGCAAATTCACTCTTGAAGGCTTGGTTGTAAGTTGTAGCAGGAGTAAGTAAGAAAATGGACTGTTCAGGTGTGACCCTTATTGATACTGTGGTTGCAGCATTGATGATATGGAGTGTGGTGCGTGATCTGGGATTCCAGGAGGTGACCTTCGAATGTGATGATAGAAAGATTGTGGATTTCATGAAAGCTCCAGTTGATGATTTGCGTATCATTGGGCATTTGACTGCTGATTGGTGTTTTGCTGCTAAGTTTATTTTGGAATTTTAGTGTGTGTTGGGTTTGTAAACATACCAACAAAGCAGCAGATGTTTTAGCTATACATGCTTTGGAATTGTCTAGTGAACATGAGGACGTTTGCCTTGATGAGACTCCCTTGTAAGTTGATACGAAATCGTCTCTGATTTACTTGTATACTTCATTTACAAATTACAATCAATAAACTTTTCTGATATTTAACTAAAAATAAATAAAAAAATCAGTTAAGATCCTATACAATTGCAGCTTCAAATTTAGGGGATAGTGCCAACAATTCTAAATATAGCTCATAAACCAAGTCCAACCAATATGCCAAAAATGACCTGTCATTTGGCATTAGAGTGAGAGATGTCAAGTTTGACATCTTCAAATTGAGTAGTCAAATTTTAAATTGCAAAAAAGGTTACTAGATTTGTAGATTTTAATTTTCAATTTGACATATCGGTTGGAGTACCTAATTTTGGAGATGCTAAATTTGAATTTTAAATTTACAACATCAACCATGAATTATTTTTTGACATCTCCAAATTAAAGCCTCGGTTGAAGATGCTTTTAAAGTTGTCATATAAACTTTTGAGAGCTCACATTTTTTCATGTTATCATTTTAATTATAAATATTATTAAACTATGTTAAGTTAAACTAATTAGAACTCGCAATCTTTTTGGATAAAACAACTTAACTTTAATAAATTCTAATTAAATTAAGTAAATTTTTTGTTTTACAAATTCTCTAATTTGATATTTTATTTATTAATACTTTTTTTCTTCGCTATATATCATGTTTTTCTTTTCAAAATTTCCTGTGGATCGATGGGTTAGCGTCTTAGTGATAGTGACCAATTTACATAGTATTGGAACTTCCAATTTAATGTTTGTCTCCGAAGGGACTAGTATTTTAGAACTAAGCATTTAGTAATGTTGGATTAACCCTGCTTGCGCAGGATATATGTATAAAAAGAAGAAGCAAATAGGTTTGTGATAGGTTTAAATTTAATAAAAGGATTTATGTTCTAGATTCTTGTTGTATTAAGATTAATACAACTAGATTTATGTTCTATTAAGATAAATAGAATAATTCAAATTCTTTGAATGGTTTAAGAAGAATGTCTTGATGCTTAAAAAAAAAAAAATGAAGAATTTATTGTTACCTCTCCTGAGTCCTGAGCTTATGGCAGGATTTTTGGAAGTTTGTTGCTGTTAACATTAATTTTGTCACCATGTTTTTTTTTTTTTTTTTGAATAATTATTTTGTCTTATGGTGCTTACTAGGCAATTTCTTCACCTTAATGAAGCATATCATTGTGAAACCTGGCCCAATGAATCATCGTATTCCTATAAACCAGGCTGGTTTAGTAATTTCCAAGGTCCCATAAAATCTACGAGATCTTGAGTTTGAAACTTTTAGTCAACATCTTGAGACTATTCCTAAGGATTCCTCCGTATAATTATCCGATATATATGGGATAAGAAGACTATATACACCCGGAAAAATAATTAAGAATTCGAAGAACTATAGACACCTTTGTTATTAAAAAATAAAAATAAAAAAGGTGAAGAAATTGCATACTTTGCCCCTTGCAATATGGCTGTCAAGGGAAGAAAACACTAAAAGCACTTATTGGTTTCTCGTAAGTATTTATATAGAAAGAAAGAAAACAGTGTGATAACACTGTTTGGGAATAAACCTCCAGATATTATGTTTGTAGATTAATTAAATTCAAGGTTCTAATTTTCAATTTTATTGCCTTATTGGATTATTGTCAAGGCTACAGAATATGGAGTTTGTTATACATAATAATTTGAAACTGAATCTTTATACTTTTACAGAAATAAGGGAGAGTCAATTCTTATTTTCTTTTCATTAAATGAATGAAAGGTAGCACTTGTAACATAATACAATTAAAAATATATTTGTCAATAATGTTTCAATGACCGTTTTCATTTGTTCATTGGAATATAATATTTTAGTATTGATCAATTTCGACGTACATTATCACTATTTTATTTTATTATATATATAATACAAAATAGATATACCTAAAATTTCATCACATGATTTTATATCATATTAAATTATAAAGTTAAAACTAGATAATTCACATTCTTAACAACATCATTATATAACAAAGATTTATAATCTCTCATTACATAACAAGGAGTTCATTAATTTAGGATGAATCAAATCAAATTCAAATTTATATTCTATCAATGACAACAACAAAAAAAAAGGATCAAGAATTTTTTTTTTGGTTTAGTATAGGTTGAAATCACCATATCGAGTGGAATTTAGCAAAAACAAACTAGGACAGTTTGAAGTTTAAGCCGATATGAAACAAGGAGAATTCGTACTAGTTAACCGATCGTTATGAAAATTTTCAACTATTCCAACCCGAATGAATTGGGATCGACAACTTTGCTTTGCTTTGAAGGTACATTATTCTTTTACCTCAAAAAACTTGTTAGACATCAAAATTTCATTTTTTTATGTTCTCATTAATCATTGTTTTTGTTTTTGTTCTATAAATTGAACATTGTTGATGAACCGTACACAGTTATTATATAACTAATTATTATTCCAAATAGATCATATGCAATATTATTCAATGGATGGACAAGATTGAAAGTTATAAAAATAACTGTTCATTTCGACTGTCCAATAAAAAATAATATTTTAACTTTCTAAATATTTTAAATATATCTAAATCAACGATCAAGATGAAAAGTTGTTTCGCCCATCAAAACCCCAATCTCAATTCGAATGAATATCATTTATCTCACTTTATACTCTACCAATTATAATATACTTCGTGTTAGATTTAGATGGTGTATAATTTATATCCATGTTAAATCTTAGTTCTTTAATAAAGAAATAAAAAAATAATAAAAAACATTGTGAATTGTGATGGATGGAAGTGGAACATAAAGTGGATCACAAAAAACAGAAAGTGAGATAGAAAGATTTTTTTATGTATTCTATCTCGGTCCAATTTTACCGACTAGCATTCTCGTAGGTAATTTAGACATTTCACGCTACTTCATGCCCATTGGTGTAGCTTGTGACAGAGTGAGCCAATAATAGGCACGTTCACGTCGCTTCTGGCAAAACCAGTTAGAGGAAGGAAGCTGATGAGTTTCTGAGCCTCTGACCTTTCTGATAACACGAAAAAGAAACCCCATTTGCGTTTCAGAGGTATAATTCTCTCTTTCTCTATATCTCAAACCAATATCAATATCAACCATGTTTCTATAAAGAAAACTAAATATAGGAAAAACGGTAAGGCTTAAGCTATATCTCAAAGGCTGCATTTTGAGGATTTTTTTTTTTTTTTTTTGTGTGTGTGTGTAATATCTTAAAAAGCTACCAACTTTAGATGTGTTCTTTATCAATGGTGGGTCCTTCGTGTGCGTAATGTATGTTCATGACACATTAATCTTCTTGTAATTTCTTTGTTCTTTGTGGGCTAATTATTATGAATTTTTTTAATAATTTTAATACAGATCTTGAGGAAAGTTTTCAACTTTCATCTCTTTGAATAAATAATAATAACTTTTCACCTTGAATACTGGGATATTAAAACAAACTAAATTTTGTTTCTTTTGCCCTTTTATTCTTCCCTCGAGAAATGAATACTATTTTTGTTTTTTTGGTTTGGTTGCTTGAAGCTTAAGAAATGAAAACCCTGCAGTTTATGTTTCATTATATTTCATAAAATGGAATGTCTTTCCTACATTTTCTCTGTAACCAAACAAATCATTAGCTTAAGAAATGAAAACCCAGCAGTTTATGATTTATTTGTGAGGGTTGTCATGTTTTGTTGATGTTCTTTGGGTTTATGCATGTGGGTTGTCACATTTGCTAACTATTTTTTTTTTTATTTTTTTAAAATTTTTTATGCCTTTTGTCCCTTTGATCTCAGTTTTTACTTTTTGTTTTTCCTTGAATGGGATTGAATTTGGTGCATCTTTTTTTTGTAATATATATTTTTATTTTATTTTGTGTGTGTGTGTTACATTGTTTGCCCCTTTTATTTAATCGTAGTTGATGGAAAATTGTTGTTTTACCTCTTAGTTGAGATTGCTTTTTAGCATAAAAGCAAATGGCATTTATTAGGTTTTCTCTGTTTTGTGTTACTCATTGTTAGGGATTTGTTTAAACTGTTTAAGAAGTATATGAAGTGTTGGGATGTCCCACGGGAATGAAGTGGGTCATAGAGTGTATGCTTATGATTCTGTTGTTAAATGCCATGGAGACTTAAGTAAATTATTCAATTTTACTGTCAGTCCAAGACGACATTTTAAAGTTTTCTAAAAGACATTGACCTTTTATTTTTTTAAAGATGTTTTAACAACTTGGTGGAGGTCAGTGACTATTGTAGCGCCTGTGTTCATTGTGTTACTAGTTGATCTAATTTTCAAAGTCATCTAGAATTACAAATTTTGTATCTAAGATGATCTCTTACATAGCATTTGATAAATGTCCATATTCTTCCCTGACTTTTGATGTACTTTTCTTTTGTAATTTAAATTATTCATGTAGCCATCAATGAGTAATAGCTCAATTGACACTTCCTTCTACCACAATAATGGGATGGAGGATAAGGTCTTGAGTTCAAGGCCCACTGAGTGTGTGTGTAACTTGCCAATTTAAAAATAAAAATAAAAAATCATGTAGCCAACTCCTTTTTTAAGAAGTAGCATTTTTATTTTTCTGCTAGGGGCTGCAATATTGTGCCCTAAGATGCCATGCAAACTTACAATGGCTATATTTTAATTATGTTGGGGGTTGTTCAAATTTGCTCTTCATGTGTTGCTGTATCTGTTTCGGATTTTAACATTCTTTGGACATGCATTTTGAAGGCCTTTCCTTATGCTTTCTTTATGGGGTTGATATATGCTGCATACTGTGTATGTCTTCATTGGTGATTTTTATCTTTCATTTCTAATTGTCACTTATTCCAGTATTTGGGGGAGTATAGTAACTATCTTTTGTTTGGGATCATTTTGTAATGAGTACAGGAGCAAATCTAGTAATGCCACCAAAGCGAAAAGTAACAGCTGCCTGCAAGGCAATGAAGTTTATTGGAATCCCTGAAGATGAAGTTAAGCCAGTGCTGAATGAACTTCTAGAATTGTATGGTAACAAGTGGAACCTTATTGAAGAAGATAACTATAGAGTTCTGCTTGAAGTTCTATTGGAGAAGAAGCATGAGCAAGACAAGGTGAACCTTATTTGTTAATATTACATCTTCTGTTCTTTTATCAATATGTAACCAAATTTTTATTATTATTTTCATATTATTGCTCCCATCCACTGTGTAGTGGAAGATGAACTATGAGAATACTGATTTGTTTTCCTTTTACTTGCCTTTTTTTTTATTTTTTATTTTTTATATATGTGATAATTGTTGTTTGTACCCTAAAACTCTTACCTATTTTGTTTGCTTATTTATGCCTCTGGACAGAGTGTGGAAGGTAAGAAGAAAGAAGCTCACTCGAACCAGAAAGCAAAGGTGTATATTTTGCCGTAGCATACATATCTGTTCTTTATACCAGCATGTGTTTTATGTCAAAATGTATTGTCACAAGGTTTCATGTTATCTTAGTGATCTTATTCATTATGCTGAAGAAAAGATCTATGAAAAAGTAAATATGCATTATCATTTCATGGGCATATTTTTAGTGTGTTGGTACTTATTCATATCTTTTCCTAAATTATTTGCTTATTGATGCACTTACAGGTACCAGTAAGAGAGGCAAACAAGGATAAAATTGTAGTATCTTCAGGCTCTAATTCAGAGTCTGAAGACTCTGAAGACTCTAAACCTCCTGTGAAGAGATTGCGCCGAAGACACCAGGAAGAACAGGCTTTGGTCCCTGTGGATAACTTTAACTCTGAACCTCTTGGGAAGAGGTTGCACCGAAGACACCAGGAAGAACGGGCTTTGGTCCCTGTGGATAACTCCAACTCAGAGCTGGTGATAACTCCATCTAAAAGGGCATATCGAGATAAAACTGAACTTCCTTCAGGCTCTCAAAATTGGTCAGACCCTGAAGACTCAGAACCTCTAATATTGAAAAGATTGCGCCCAAGGGGACGACAGAATTGGCCTGATGCTGAACCATCTCAAACTTGTGGCAAAGAAGTAGCTGAGTCAACTCAACTGAAAGTTCGGAATGAGCAAACTAATTCAAAGCCTGTCTCACAGTTGCAACATCAAAAAAATGGATTCAGGGAACCTTATACATCTAGAACTTGTCCAGTGCCTGAAGCAAAAGAGACATGTCAACCATATCTTTCCCAAAAAAGGGCTAAGCCCGATTCTTTATCATTTCAAGAGAAAGAAAAGATATCTAATACTCCTGAAGTTGCCCCAGGAGAGAGGAGGTCAATTTCTGAGAAAGGAACTGTTATTAGGCCCTTTGAAAAGCTGAAGGTAGAGCCCTATGTAAATCTAACTCCAGTAGAAAATGTGCTTGATATGTATCATGAAAAGAATTTCAATCTGCCCAGAGATGAGCCATTCGATGATAACCAGCTGCTGGACGAGGTTCCTCTTGCTGTGATCCTTCCAGGTATACCAATCTCTTGGTAGGTCAATAAAAATTTCAAACATCAATGCAGGCTTCTTATTATGAAAATTATATTCAAGCTTTTTGTTAGGTGTGTAGATTCTATAGACAATTGACTTTGTACTGAATCCTGAATCTAGCTCTCCACTCTCTCTCTCTCACCCACACACACACCAGTCACCAGTCACCACTATCACCACTATCACTGTTATTGTTTTTGTTTAAGAACCAGTGGTAAATTTAATGACCAGCATGCTGATGTCTCTTGGTTTGAATCCCTATACTTAGGGAGGAGCTGACTGCTAAATTATACCTGATGCACCCTACTAAGGCAACAGTAATTAGGTCATATACAGACCTTGGCACTTAAGGCAAGATTTTCTGTTTAAATGGTTGTTTGATGTGATGGATTTAAATGCTCTCAGTTTGATGGCATTTGTGGATTAAATTTTGTATTTAAAAGAGGTTGCAATACTGACCTTGATTTGTATTCCAATTCTTTTCCATGAGACCAATATCTGTGTGATTTGTGTATATATGTCTGGTTGGTTTAAATTTTGTATTGAGAAGAGGTGGCAATTGATTGGTATTCTAATTCTTTTCCATGGGCCAATATATGTGTCTGTGTGTGTGTATTTATATATATGGATGTAGATATGGATTCTTGTTTAACATTTTGAGACTTAAAAATTATCATTAAGCTTCTACTAGGACCACCTTCCTGTTTAATCATCAGTGAATTAAACTCCTGCTTGATGCATTTCTTACTATCTATATTTGTGTTTATCTGGCTCACCCATTTTGTTATATGTAGAAGGTTCTTCAAATGGAAATGGTTCAGATGCCAAAGCAGATGGCTTAGAGTTCCCGGACTATATATCTTTAGACATGGATGATAAAGGTTAGTGATTCTAATTTATCACTTTGTGATATTGATTTATATTTATCTAGGTGATTGTTTAATAGAGTGACAATTTAACGACATGATCCTGCTACAAAATAGGTCTAACTTCCTTCCATTTGCAGTAATTCTGATTGAATATTAAATTCTGACTGAGTGCCTCTCTTGTTCTCTTGTAGCTCCTCCATGTGTGGATGGTCTATCAAATGGAAAAAGTTCTGATGTTAATGAAGATGGCTCAAAGTTCCTGGAACCTGAATCTTTGGATGTGAAGGAAAAATGTGATGGTGTTTCAGAAGTATCACAGTTTGATGTTGCTTCATCTTCCAGGGGAGAGGTGAAAATTTCCCTGATTTGTAACTCTTCCGAGCGGTCTGATTTTCATATTCCAAGCTTGGATGCTGTTTTAAAGGTGGTTGAAGAAAAAATTTCTAAATCATACGGACTTACAGAACCCAACTTCTCTTTCTTAAAGCTGATGACAGAATTTTGTGAATGCTTCTGGGCAATGGGCACTGGCTCTGCAGTTGATGAACATCTAAGGTCCATAGATATACTAGCATCGAAGATATCTGATACACAAGAGGGTCATGATGGTAAAGATGGTTATGAAGGAAATCAATGCATTCCTTCAAGCCTTTCAAGTGGATCAGTCAGATATCAGAATCTGATTAAGGTAATACCCCAAATTCCCAAACCTATAGCTCCTAGTGGTTTGGGTGGTCTTCATTGTATTGCTGGTTTTAAGATTAAGGATATGGAGAACATTTGTGGTGAAAGTGACAGGAGTTTAAAGCTAGTAAAAGATCCACAATCTTCTAACTCAAGCAATAAGGAAATTGTTAAGAAACACCAACCCCCATCCCCTATTGCGAATTACTGTGGCTATCTTGATGACATAACCAAAGGGCAAGAAAAGGTAAAGATTTCGTTGTTAAATGGCAGAAGTGCGGAAGATCTTCCAACTTTTAGTTACATTCCAAAGAATTTAATTTATAATAAAGGTTATGTGAGTTTTGCACTTGCTCGTATATCGGATGAAGATTGTTGCTCAAATTGTATTGGGGATTGTCTATTATCACCTGTACCTTGTGCATGTGCTCGTGAAACGGGGGGTGAATTTGCTTACATGCCTGGGGGATCATTGAAGGAAAGATTTCTAGAAGAGTCTATCTCTATAAATCGGAACCCTAAAGAACACCAGTATTTTTATTGTAAGAATTGTCCGCTAGAAAAGAACAAGGAGAAATCTGATAAATGCAAGGGCCATTTACTGAGAAGATTTATAAAAGAGTGCTGGGCTAAATGCGGATGCAATAAGAACTGTGGAAACCGTGTTGTTCAGCGAGGCATTTCAGTGAATTTGCAGGTCTGATTTCATTGGAATTTTATAAATTAAATAAATTTAAAATGTACACACTAAGAAATTATTTACTTGTATGTTTCAGGTGATTTTGACCGCTGAAGGAAAAGGGTGGGGTCTTCGAACACTTCAAGACTTGCCGAGAGGTGCATTTGTGTGTGAATATGTGGGAGAAATAGTTACCAACTCAGAACTGTATGAGAGAAACCTGCAGAAATCTGGTAATGAGAGGCATACTTACCCAGTGCTACTGGATGCAGATTGGGGTTCAGAGGTTGTTTTAAAAGATGAAGAGGCCCTTTGTTTGGATGCAACAGAATATGGAAATGTTGCAAGATTTATCAATCACAGGTATTGATGTAATGTGTGCTGTATGTGTTATTTGTTTGTGTTTAATGTTGTTTGCTTTTCTAATTGTTATTTTAGTCAATACCTTCTCGTTACCATTTTTCTTATTGACAAGGTTATGCCTTTGTTATGCAAGTGCTTGCTTTACTTACTGAATAGGTGTTGGTTTCTTGGATGAGTTTCCTTTACTAACATCAGGCTAATCTGGATGTGGCATAAATATTAAAGTTATTAGCACGATATAATGGCAATAGTTTAGGCAAAGTATGAATGTTGGACTCTTCTCTTGCTCTCTCTCACATGCTTTAGGTTGTTGAATTTTTGTTTTGTTATAGTACTGATTTATATTTTTGACCTAAATAGTTGGAAGCTCAGCATAGCAATAGACTCTTCTCCTGTTTTTCTTTACGTTAATCTTCTATGAATTTTCTATCATTTTCTGGGAATTTTAGAATATAACATAGTATTCTAAAAGTCCCAGCTAATATTTAAGATCATGCACATGATCGGTTTTTTACTTCTAGATAGGAGAGATTAGGTCAAATATCTTGTTTGTAAATTTCAGATGATTGCTGATAGTGTTGACCTTATCTTACTTTGCAAGTGGTTTATGTTCAAGTGGCTTGATTATGCTTATGTTTATATATGGTGTATCTTTGCAAGTAAAATGATATGGGACTTGGTGATTAAGTATCCTACTATTTTATACCTCATACTCTGTAGTTTTCATTTACAATTTGAGTTCTTCACTGTTGAACTTTACTCTTGAGAATCAAATGACACTTAAAAGGACAGAAAACCTTGTGCTTTCTCTGCTAGTAGTAATCTTTAAAATGATGATTCAGGCTAGAACTGAAAATTAGTCAAGAATTATGATTTTCTGATCTGTATATGAATATCAGGGTATTATATGTTTTGCATTTTCTATACTCACTTTCTATCTTACCCTTCATTTTTTTTTTCATGACTTGTATTCTATCATTAGACACTTGCAGGAGACCACTTCTGACTGTAAAGCAATTTCTTTTTGCTTCTAGTTTTATTCTCTTTTTCTCTTTTGCATTTGGCAACAATGATGTAAACCTTTTTTCATTGGTTATAGAAGAATGCCTAAATTTCAGAGGACAACATAACTTTTCACAAATTGAAAACATTAGAGAATTTTTGGTCTATCACTTTTAAACAACTTTCTAACGATGTTTGAAATCAAACATACTTCTATTGCCAATTAGTTCTTGTTTTCTACCTTCCTTATGTTGCCAAAGATATCATTAGTTTTAAGGTGTTACAGTGTTAGTAGTTAATTATATCATGATATGAGTTGAATCAAAATGGTATTTGTATAGGTATATATGTCAGTCTGTGTATTTATGCATTTGTACTGTGAATATATTTCATTGACATCATAGGAAGAAAATTAGATTTCTAGACAAAAGAGCCAATGAGCTATGCTCAAGTGGCACTTCCTTCTCCCTTAATAATGAGATGGAGGGTGAGGTTGAAGGTTCAAGACTCACTGGGTGTGTGTAACTTAACAATCAAAAAGAGACTTCTAGACAAAAGATAAGACACTGTCATGTTGTGGTAAGCACATGAATTCTCTCATTTGGAATGCTCTCTCTCTCTCTCTCTCTCCCCAAAAAAAAGAAAAAAAAATTAATGTGGAAATCTGAACGGAATAATTATACTTTTAATGATATGGAGATGTCTATTATTAAGTTGAAATCAGTGTTTTGGAGATTGTTGTTTGAGTGGTCCTGTGTACTTTGCACCACTGATTGATACTTTTTTTCTTTTTTCAATTGTAATGGTTGAAAATTTTAATTTTTTGGGGGAGTTTTGTGTGCACAACATGTGTACATGAGGTTTGCCTTCTGGATAGAGTTTACCTCCAAACCAGTTTGGAGAATCTTTCTCCAACCTACTATGTGGTGACTCAAATGATTATCCACTTGTATTTTTAGTCACATGACCTATTTAATGAGTCAGCTATCTTACTCATGTCACAACATTTCTTTTCCTCACTATTGAAATAGAATAAAAGGGGAAAACAAATATATAAAAAATTACTTTCTAACAATATAAGAATCATTTCTTAGTGCTAGTCCCACTTAACTACCTAAGGGTGGCTTGGATAATCCTATCTTTTAGCATTTTTGCATGAAGTGGCTATCCCAAGACTCAAATCCATGCACTTGGCTGGTAGCCTGAAATTTTAACTTACATTATTCAAGTCATGCCCCCTCCTCCCCCTTTTTTGGGGGAAGATATAATAAACAAGGTGATTCTTTTTCTTTTTCTGTTAATTTTATTGACATCACTGGACTTACCCTTTTCTCCATCAATGGTTTGTAAGTCCTTTATTTCGGGCTTGTGACATGTATAACACATTTGCTTGCTGATGGTTCACTAGTCTTGATTTGAAACAATTCCTCACTATAATTTTTCTGTTTATTTCAAGCATCATGATCTTAGCTACCTTAGATGTAGCAATGTATCATTTGGTCATCACCTTTATGGTTCTTGATGTTCATCAATAACATATCTATTGGAGGAAAGCAAATTAAGTGACTCCTTGATTAAGTTTTTGTTGCTTATTTTCTGTTTGGTAAGATGGACCCTATCTTTATGTCTTGTGGATTTCTATGATTGCCTTTATCATCTTCTTATTTTTTAACATTTTGGATTATGAGAAAAAGGCAATTCACTCTCTTATCTTATATTTTAGATGCTATGATGCTAACTTGGTTGAGATCCCAGTCGAAGCAGAGACTCCAGATCATCACTACTATCATGTATGGGATCTTGTTCACTATATACACATATGATAGAAATATATATATATATATATATATCTGTGTGTGTGTATGTAACAGTTAATTATTCTTTAGATTGGTAAATATGATATCACTTTTTCTGTTTTTAAATCATGCAGCTTGCCTTTTTCACAACGAGGAAGGTAGCTGCTATGGAAGAACTGACTTGGGTGAGGAAGCTCAACTTTTATAGGAGCATGTTTAATATTGAGTTTGTTTTTTGTTATGGTTTAACTTACCTACTCTGCATGCTGCATTTCACAGGACTATGGTATTGACTTTGACGACCGTGATCATCCGGTGAAGGCTTTTAAATGCCAGTGTGGAAGCGAATTCTGTCGTGGCCTAAAAGTTGTTTGAAAGAGGTGGAATCAGCTTGATTTTGTCATCTTGTTTATAAATAGAGTTCTATATTGAATACAATCTTGTTTTAGTTGAATTGGGGATATTTGACATTTCTAGTGCTAAGTAAAGGGTAGAACCTAGAAACAAGCTCTATATTTTCTACATTTGAAAATCCAGTTTTAGTGCAGTGAAAGAATTATATATGACATCTTTCAAAGTTTCTCCTTTTTTGTTTTACTCATCTTGATTGGTCTTGGTGTTTGTGCTGCTGCATGAGATGGTCTTGCATTTTTTTCTTTTTAAATTACTTAGTGCTGCACTGCTGCATGAGATGGCTATGAAATTTGATTGTCGTAATTATTCAAGATGGAAGTTTCATTAAAGTGATGCATGAAAGTTATATTGAGGATGACATAGTGATTCCACGGATCCTAGCACTCTTGTCAATTACTAGGATGGTTCTTTGCAATGCCACCTGATCAATTCAAAACTTTAACAAAGAGATATTGGATGTGTGAAATTTGATGAGGTGGCTAATTTTTATTGGAGACCCCATTTGTATTGAATTTATTTTCTTTATGCTGTGTTTGGATGGAGGGGAATGAGGGGGGAGTAGAGGGAAGGGGAGGGGAGGGGTTTAATCACCTTTGTTTGGGAGTTTTTTTAAATGGGAGGGGGAAGGATTTGAGGGGATTTGAGGGGTTAACATACCCTCCAAATCCCTCATTTCTAATTCCTTGGGACTTCTTTTTTTGTTCATTAGAATTCATATTACTCTTTCTTGATCACTATCTTTTCATGTGCAAAAGTTTTGTGGAGATAATATAAAATCTAGTGTATTTATTGTGAGATTTAGAAAAGTTTGCAATGGTTTTAAAGTTCCCGGATGGGAGCTGTACACTCAGTAAGGCATGAACAATAAGCAGTTTTAGAATTGCACTAAAACTTCACAATCCTATCCCAAATGAATTTGGCATCAGGGCCTTTGATAGTGTGGAGGAATTTAGATAATTTGCTTGAACTTTATTCTTTGTTCTATTTTATTTTCAGTATTATGTTTGATGAAAACATTGCATTTATTTTTTTATGTGTTTATGCTCAGAATTTCAAAAGTAGTGTTTTGTTTTCCCTATGAAATAATTTTATAGGTTTAGATTTTACATGTTTATTTTCATTTCACTGTATGGTTTGGAACTGTTAAAGATGTTTGATTGTTTAGTATTCTCAGTTTCTATTGTAGTCTTTGCACAAATTTATTATTCTCCTATTTTTGATTTTTTATTATTGGGTTTTTGAGTTATTGCGTTTTGGATTCTCTGAATAGATCTTCAAATGTTTAGCATTTTATTTATCTTGATTTTCCATAGGTTTTGTACTTTGAGGCTTTGATATTGATAAAAGGGGCTTGAAATATCTTTGTTATGTTATGTTAGACGTCAAGTTGGATGGATATTGTATTTGATTGAATTATTTCTTTTGAGCAGTAATACTAATTTTCAAGTTTTACGTGTATTTATTTATTTTTAGATATGTTGTTGTAGATTGGATTATCTCTTTTGAGTTTTAAGTTGGTTAGTGATATGAAGTAATAATCCTATTTTTCATAGATGGATAGATAACAGGTTGAAAGGATACGTACATTCTGGATTTCGGAATGGAGACGCTGAATGGAGCAAATCATGGTGGCAATTCAAGATATGGCTTCAAGAATGAGAGAAGGGAATTTAGCTTTTGAAAGGAGCTTCGCACGCCTTTCAGTTCTTTTTTTTTTTTGAGTTTAGTTTTTTTTTTTTTTTTTTTTTTAAGGAACAAGTGTTTCGTCTTGTAGATGACATAGGAATTGAACCTAGATTGCAAACACCAGCTTATCTCTCTTTGGTTAGGAATCAGATATGTTAAGAGCTTTGATTGGTGTTCCCATGGAGAGGCGCAAAGAATTGTTACATGGAATGATGTTGGATCTTTCAATTCATCCTACAATTTCATAACGTATTTATTATTTGGACTTCTATGCAAGTTTTGGAACTTTACTAATTACTTTTTTATTTTTTGGATTTTATACTTGTCATCGGTACTTTGGATGTTCTGGATTTTGCTTTAATGGTGGAATTTAATCGATATTGCTGCTTTATTTGTGCTACAACTTGTACTGTCCAATTGATATATTTCCTAGAGAATTGATGAATGTTATTTGAGAGTACTTTTATGCATCTATCATCAATGGTTAGCAATAGTATCGCATTGTCATAAAACATTTGCAAATGCCAGTGGTTCAAGATTTGATTTTATGGATGTATGAATATAAATTTTTTCTTTTTATAATTTGGATGTATGAATATTTGCATACAGTGTTGTTTTATGTTTATCTTATCTTTTGTTATTTGGTCTAAATAGATTGTGGGGTAGACGGTAGAGAACATGTGTGCTGCTAGGCATTTAATAAAAGATGTTTGTAGCAATTTTTCTAAAAAAACTTTTACAATCTTTATAAATAAAATTTGTTAAAAAAAATTACAAAAAAAAAAGAGTAAAAAAGAAGAAGACAAATTCAATACCAGTAAACCACGTTAGAAAAAAAAATTTACAACTAAGTTAGGAAAAAAAATGAGAGAAATTTAACACTACTGATTGGACCAAATGCATTACACCCAATGAGCCATAGTTAAGGGGAGTTAAAAACCGGATATAAACTCAATTCCAACTTTCTAGTGGATGAAGTTGAATCCATTCATCTCTCTATTAAAATAACTTAGTATCACTTAATAATACAAGTTCAATGATTTTGATGGTTGTATAAGTAAATAATACCACGTTCAAATAACTAATACATACCATTAACTATCACTACAAATCCATCTATAATAGAATGTTTATTTGTTTTTGTTTGGGTAAACTACACTATTGGTCCCTAATGTTTACCCAAGTTGCGCGTTTGGTCCCTAACGTTTAAAATGGGCAGAAATGGTCCCTAACGTTTCAAAACGATGCACCATTGGTCCTTCTGTTAGTCTCCGTTAACTTGGTGTATACGTGGCTAACGGAATTATGACGTGGACAATTTTTAATTGACATGTACTTTTTTTTTTTAATGACAACTAGGATATGACATGGCATACCCATTTAAAAATAACCTAACCCAAAAAAAATTAACCCAATCCAAATAAAAAAAGCCCACCCAAATTAAAATTAACCCACCCCACCCAAATCAAATTAACCCTAAAATTAGATTCTAATTCTCTGCCTATCTGTAACCTAATATTAATACAAAGACTAATCTTCTCTCTTTGACAAGATATTTATGAACCAGATACTTGCTGCAAAATTCTAACATGTAAACATCCAAAACGGAAGAACAGGACAGTGATGAATCAAACTGGGAGTATAGCAAATAGATGATGGCTTTGTATTGTATTGAAATGATTCACAGTCAAACAACATAACTCAAAATGGCCTGAAAACTCCATAATAAGATGTAAAACACTGAGCCATCTTAAGACTTGATGTTTGTCCCAAACGAAGCTTTTCCAACAGCAGGAGACCCACCAAAGACTCCATGTGAAATCCAGCTTTACCCAATAAACAGCGTCACTTCATTTCATACTATTACTATTACCACTACAACATTTACAAACATATTCATGCATTGTAAATTTCCAAAATCAAAATCAAATTCAACATTTTAAAAAACAAAAAAGAAGAAGCAATGCTATCTAATTCTAACCAGAATCTAATTTTAGGGTTAATTTGATTTGGGTGGGGTGGGTTAATTTTAATTTGGGTGGGCTTTTTTTATTTGGATTGGGTTAATTTTTTTGGGGTTAGGTTATTTTTAAATGGGTATGCCATGTCATATCCTAGTTGTCATTAAAAAAAAAAGTACATCTCAATTAAAAATTGTCCACGTCATAATTCCGTTAGCCACGTATACACCAAGTTAACAGAGACTAACGGAAGGACCAATGGTGCATCGTTTTGAATCGTTAGGGACCATTTCTGCCCATTTTAAACGTTAGGGACCAAACGCGCAATTTGGGTAAACGTTAGGGACCAATAGTATAGTTTACCCTTTTTGTTTTTTAATAAGTAATAAACAGTGTGTTTGTTTTTATGGAAACCAATTTTAGAAAAATTACTCAAATTTTGGAGAAAAAATAAAATAAAACTTCCCCTAGAAAATGACTTTTTTTTTTATTTATTTCAGTATTTGGTTATAATCTAAAAAATGAGTGTAAACAAATATTTTTTTGGTTGTTTAACTTGCATAAGAAGTCATTAGTATATTTGTAATTCCAGATGATTATATGAACAAAAAAACTCTTTTTTTTTTTTTCATGAAAACATATCCCAAATAGGATTTTTTTTTCTTCCTATTTTTTTGCAAGCCTCTAATCGAAAAACATATATTCAAAAGGATAGTGTTATTTCCACACCATAATCAACAACAGGTAGATCTATAGGGCATACACGAACACATACTTCACAAGCAATGCATTTATCAAACTCAGTGGAAATATCATTCCCCTATTCAAAATCTTTGTGAAAAATTAAATGGCGGAACAATTGGTTTGAGCAATAAAGGTCATTTGAAAAAAAAAAAATCAACCCTTAGTCAAGGGTTGTAGGGAGAAAGAGGGGCAAAGAGAGAGAAGTTACCATTAGGATTTTTTTTTTTTTTTTTTTTTTTTTTTTTCTTTTTTTTGTGTAAAGTTTATTTTTGGTAACTTGTTGAATATGTAACGTTCCAAAAAATAAAAATTTGTTATTTAAAGGCGAAAATCATTGTCCTTTCTATTGGGCTTTGTTTTCTGTTGGGCACAAAAATGTTTTTTGTTAACTTGTCGTAGCAAGCATCAAAAAATGCGAAAAACATTTTTCGTTGAAACAAATTTAGCATAACATAATTTCCACATTTCAAAGAGCCTTGTGACTTTTGGGATATTGCTTGGTCTCCATAATAAAGAGAACCTAGATTTGAATCTTCACACCGAAGGATGACAAATGAGGCGGCATGATGGAATAAGATAGGGCAAGGTTGGATTATCAGTTGAAGCTGAATAGATTGGGGCGGAGTGGTAATATTTTGTCATCCTTAATGAGATGGCTTGAACATTAATAAGAAAGAGATAAGAGAGAAAGGGGAGAAAAACCTAGGGCACATGACATGGAATTTTGCTATCTCTACTGGTCTCTCACTTGTAGTAAAGAAAAAAAAAAATCTCTTTTATTTTATTTTTATTTTAAAAAGATTATTTATTTATTTTTTAATTGGTAAAAAATATCACAGCAGGTACTTTCAGTTTCATAATGCAAAACAAGGGTGAAGTGCAAGCCCAGGCCCACTAGAACTCTGAGCCCAGTAAATAATGCTAAACTAGCATGAGTGGGCCATTTAGTACCAATCTGGTATTATAGAAAAAGCTAATGGTGCGTATTGGAATTTCACCCACCCCTGACCAAAACAAAAACCCTAGACAGCTGCCTCTATAAATACTCTCAAAACCCTAATCACTTTCTCAGTCTCCCTTCAGCAGCGAAAATGTCGAAGCGAGGTTAGTTCGGCACTACTGTCTCTCTCTCTTCTTTCGTTCGTTTTCTTGCTCTGTCAGTTAGAGTTTCTCTATCATTTTCTGCTTGATTGCAGAGAAAACTCAACGGAAACTAGAGGAATCCAAATTTTTATTTTTATTTATTTTATTATATATATAGTTTTCCATGGATCGTTAAAATTAGACTATGCAATACAAGTAGTTGGATCAGTTTTGTTGAGTTTTTTTGCTATTTCTGAAACAATTAGCTTAGGAAATAGGATATGAGATTCGAGTTTGCCATTTTTTTTTTCCTTTTCCTCCGGTTTCTTAGCTTCCAAACAGAGCTTAACATGAAGATCATCTTGTTTATACACTTACCAATTGCGAGGTTGCGGATCTGTTTGTTTCTCGAGAAAAATCGAAATCGTTCGTTATTGGATTTATTATTATTATTATTTAATTTCCTCTGCTTTCTTATCAACAAATCAGATAGTTATTAAAATTGTGGATTTTGTTCAGATAATATGGTTAATGCTTAGAATAACATTGTGTGAATGATCTACTTGGTTTTGAATAAAATAGGAACCAGGAAAGGAATTACAATTAAAATTTTATGATTTTCTAGTTTATGTCTTATAAATGAAATGAAAAACTGTTTCAATTAGGCATTTTGCAAAATGTGAATTGAAATTGAAATGGTTCTTAATATGGTTCTGTTGGTGCTGTGTTTTTGGTTTAGGGCGTGGAGGATCCGCGGGTAACAAGTTCAGGATGTCACTGGGTCTGCCAGTGGCGGCGACAGTCAACTGTGCCGATAACACCGGAGCAAAGAATCTGTACATCATCTCCGTGAAGGGAATCAAGGGTCGTCTCAACAGGTTGCCATCTGCTTGTGTTGGTGACATGGTGATGGCCACTGTCAAGAAAGGAAAGCCTGATCTCAGGAAGAAGGTGCTGCCTGCTGTCATTGTGAGGCAGCGCAAGCCATGGCGGCGAAAGGATGGGGTCTACATGTACTTCGAAGGTCATTATTGTTGTTTTGATGTGTTTATTTTGTTGTTCTTGTGATGCATTGTTTTGTGATTTCTAATATTTACCTTTTGCTATGATTTGATGATCATGTTGGTGCTGTGGGCATGTTTGGCTGCATTAGTTTGACAATCTTGATTCTTATGCATTAGCTGGACAATCCAACTATCTCTTTAGGACCAGGATGTTAGTAAAATTAGACAGTATTTTCACTGTACTATTTCTAAAGCTTCAACTAAAGTTTTTTTGTGAGCAAAAATTATATGTTATATCACCAGACATAAGTCAAGTGTCCTTCTCAACATTTTATGGATGATACTGTTACGAGTCTGGAAAATGGACTGTGTCAATCGTTACAGATGTGCTGTCGCTTTTTGAGCTCACATTTGCTCCATTTGATCCCTACATCTAGCTCTATTTGCATTTCACTTTCGTTGAATTCGTTTATTGTTATTGATCTTACCTATCAAAATACAAATTGTTGATTATTATTGAATTTTAATATTATGTACCAAGCTGAGCAGTAATTGTTCTAGTAGAGACACTAAAATATTTTGTATCTTGCCAGATTTAGTAATATTAGACATATTTCCATGGGAAAAAAATGTTTTTCACTGTACTGTTTCTAATGTTTGAACTATAGTTTTATTCTGAGCTCAAATTATGTGTAATATCACCAGACATAAGTCAAGTATCCTTCTCAACCTTTTATGGATGATACAGTTACGAGTCTGGAAAATAGACTGTGTTAATCGTTACAGATGTGTTGTTGCTCTTCGAGCTCACATTTGCTCCATTTGAACCCTACATCTTGCTCTGTAAGCATGTAAACTTTGACTGATGTTCAATGAATTTGTTGATTGTTATTGAATTTTAATATTATGTACAAAGCTGAGCAATAATTGTTCCTATTTTGTCCAATAAATCTTATCATACTCAATTGTTCTACTAGACTTAACGGATTTTTAATCTTACCAGATTTAGTCAGGTGTCTTCCTTAACATACCATGGTAGATACAGTTACAAGTCTGGGAAATTGATTGTGTCCATCGTTGCAGATGTTCATATGCTTTTATGCTTGCATCTGCTCCATGTGGGCCCTACATGTATGAGCAATAAGTTACACGTTTGCTAGTGCATTGCTTTTTTTATTTGGCTAAGCATCAGTTTGTTTGGTTTTGTCCAAGAGGCCTTGTATGCTTTTCTGAAGAAAATTAGATATTGTGCTTGACATAGGCATCCTTATGTGAGATTTGGGTTACTGGTGGTGCATTTAATCTCTTTTTTCTTGCACTCATTTGTTGTGTGGTCTTGTTTATTCTTAAAGGCTGGATAAATGAAATTTATAATATATGATTGCTGGGTTCTGATGTGATTGGCAAGAGAAAATAGATCAAATATTTATCATGTTCTGAATTGGTCCCTGGGATACACGGTTCCTAAATTGACACTGAATTTTAAATTTTTGCAGATAATGCTGGGGTAATTGTGAATCCAAAGGGAGAAATGAAAGGTACAGCTGATCTTATTCTATGCCTAGTTAATTTAGCAATTATTCTTTATTGTTTGAATACGTGAGGGTCTGCAACTTACCAATAAAATGAGCTATAGCTTAATTGACCCTTCCTTCTCTCATAACAATGGGATGGATGGTGGGTGAGGTAGTGTGTTCAAGACCCCTTTTTTTGTGTATGCAACTTACCAATAAAAAAATTGTTTAATCACACAGTATCATTTACTTGGTGTATTTCTTTTTATTTAGTTTTGATTTAGTCTGACTGGTTTCTGAATTGTGTTTTAGGGTCTGCAATTACTGGTCCTATTGGGAAGGAGTGTGCTGATCTGTGGCCAAGGATTGCAAGTGCTGCCAATGCCATTGTTTAAGAGTTCTAAGTCCGCTATCTTTGATCCTCAGTTTTGAACTGTTAGTCTTTATGTTTTGATAGAAGTAGAGCTTATGACATTTGGCTTGTTTTGTTATATTGGTTTTGGATATTCGATAAACCTCTGTTGTTTGAATTATGGTATTATACTGAGTTTCTATGATCTTTGGTGCCTGTCCTTTTATGAAATGGTTGTTTCTTTATATCTCTCTTCCTCTTTTGGTCTTATTTTATTTCCTATGAAATAGTTGTTTCTTTATCTCTCTACTTATAAAAAAGGATGTTGTTTCTTTATCTCACTCTTCCTCTTTTTGTCATATTTTAAGTCCTATGAGATTGTTGACAATTAGGATTTTACTTTGATAGCGTTAGGTACGGTTTCTTTCTACATTCATTAGAATTTTTTACATTCATTTGAAAATAGCACTGGGTACGGGTTCTTTTTACATTCATTAGAATTTTTTACCTTAATGAATAAATGAATGTAGGGTTAGTTGCTTTTTAGGATTTCCTGCCTAGGGGTTAGTATTCTTTAGTCTTTAGAATGATTAAAGAAGATTCCTTAAGTTATAAAAAAAATTTCTCGTGAATGTGCTGAATGCATCAAATCTCTCTCCGCTTTTTTTGTTATTGTAATGTACAGCTCAGTGGCTGTCAATCCCGTAAAACAAGCATGTTTACGTTTGAACTTTCTTTGAAAGGGCGAAGGCGTGATTTCATTGTATGTTTTTTGATTCCAGTGTATGTTTTTTGATTCCAGTGTATGTTTAAAGCTTGGATGAAAACCATAAGAGTTCTATTGTTTCGGGGAAAATGATTTAAGGGAAAATGATTTTTTTTTCTATGTTTGGTTGTATTCCGGAAAATATTCCAAAAAAATATTTTATAGTGTTGTGTAAAAGATAGAGCAGAAGGGACGGGGTGAGACGTGAAAGATAGAGCAGAATAGGCGGGGTGAGACGTGAAAGATAGAGCAGAATAGGCGGGGTGAGACGTGCGTTTTTGGAATTACACAAAAATTGGACATAAACCATTTTTTAAATTTTAACAAAGGATTTTCCGGTCAAAGGAAATTATTTTTCGTTTGACCACCATTTTACAATGAAACAAACATCAGCAAACTTGAAAATATTTTACAACGAAAGAAACGGAGCCTAACACTTCCACTTAAAACGAAAACGAGATGGAATGGATCCAAACTGATTATACAATAAAGTCCTGAACCCTACTCTAAGGGGTAAAAAAGACATACATCTTGGACCAAGTTTAACCAAAAATGTGGGGGGGGTTGTCTTCGTTGCGGTGAAGGACAGAGGAGGCGTGGCGGTGAAGGGTGGCAGCAACAAAAAAAGAAAAAGAAAAGGGGAGCGAAAGGTGGCAGCAACATAAAAAGAAAAAGAAAAGGGGGGCTAGGGTTTTTTCTTTGTGGAGAGAGCTTTTTACCAAATAGCCTTTTTAAGTTTACGTGTAGATGGGGGATTAATGATATCTTGCACTTATTTACACATACTAATGATATCATGCACTTAATGATGGTTTTAATGGCTTTAAATTGCGGTATTCAGAATTATGTTGAAAGAAAAACCATATATCAGATTATTACATCCGCATACACATAGCAACATGCACATTTTAAAGGTTCTAAATTCATCCGGCAAACTAGATATAACATCTTTTGGTACAGAAATAAAGAGCTTCCATGGCAGTTATTTTAGCCCATCTTTGCCTCGCCGCCTGAATTCATCTTGGCACAGTACTCGAACAGACTACCATCAAAGCAGCGCCTCACAGCTTCTTTAGGCAGCATACCATTCTCATCCCTGGCGAGGACATACAAAATTCCCCACTCCAGCTTTGCTGCAAACCTGCAAGCCACACCCACCCCCAACAATTTTAGAGTAAAAATCCCACAAATTAAAAGCAGCCATTTGAATTGGAGAAGTTTTATAGAAGGGCTCTGATAATAACCATCCAAAGATGTCAAATGCAACTCGATTCCCCTGTGTCATGTCCCAGAGCTCTCCAAGTGTGAGCTTGTCTGGCATTGTACGAGCATATTTGCTAAATATGTTTTCGAGATTGACTGGCATGTACCTGCAATTTTGTGCAACAAAAATCGCGGAATACATGCTTTGAGGTTTCCATTAGAAATATCAATGTGACCTTTAATTATATGATCATGAAGAATTATCTTATGCAAGATCCACATCCGTGAACTCCATAACTCATTCACCCTCCCTAAATTACCTTCCTTCTGTGTCATAGGTTCCTGAGTCACTCCCGTGCTTGGCTTTGTGTATGTTGTGAATGTATACAGGAAAGAAAGGAGAGGGAAGCCACCCCTGCATAATAAACATTGCAAGATAATTAGCTCCATATCTTTTGAGCGCTACCCTTGCATTTGTAAGTGTAATTTAGCGAAGGTAATTCAATATGACTCAAAGCAAAGCCTCTTTAAACTATCAAAATTAAAAGGAAAGATCTATTTCTTCTCTTTTTTGGGGACCTTGAGATACATCAATATGCATAAAACATTATAAAATATACAACCGTAGGGTCTTTAGGACGCACATATTAACATTAATCTCTTCTTGGTAAAGTAAATAGCAACTTACCGGTAGGGTAGGATAACTGAGAGCAACATTGATAACGATGGCCAAAATAAGAGATGCAATTACATTGAAGCCAATTGCACGTAGTCCTTGTAGAAAGGGAGAAGAAAACCACCAAAAAAAAGGTGGAAAATTTGTCAGATTTAAACAGTGTAGCTGACTACAAAGGATGCTCCATCATGTAATGATAAAATTTTGAAGCAAGCTAAGAAATGAAATTTACCAGTGTAAGTCTCCCAAGGATAAACAATTCCATTGTCGTCTAGGTCGAAAAATGCTACATGTTGCTGAAGAACACTCATGTTATCATTTTTATGGCCAGGTGTGCCATTTGGATGATCTGTATCAGGAGCAGCCAATGCTCTGGCCAGATCTGTGTTCCATGTGTAACAGAGATACGTGTTGTGAGGAACAAAATATACTATTTAAGTACTTCAATATATACAATACTGGTATTATTCCAATTTAATCAAATCATATCATAGGAGGCACCCTAGCATGCACCATTTGAAGTATACAACATTAACTTAATTTATATCTTTAAAAGAGAGAAAAGTAATGACCAAAAAGAAGATTATTCTTTCGATTAATTAGAGCTTATTTCTACTTAGAACATTTAAAACAAGCTGTGAATTGTAATTCAAATTATAAATACATGAATTGAACATAATATCAATTATTGGAAATATAAGCCCATTTTGTTGTGGAGGCTGGAAGACTAAAAGGTACAGTAGTAAGAAGGAAAAAATTCACAAAACTTACATGGCTTTGGAAGTGTGACTTCCAAGTCATCCCGGACCTCTCTCTCAAAAGTCACTGGTGCATAACGAGCCTCTGTTGCCACTGCTTCTCTCTCCTTCAGAGCAGCCATATCTCTTTTCGATCACCTCAAATTAACTCTTTAATTGCTTGCAAGGTTTCCCTTCTCTTCTTAGTTCTTCCTTGTGGCTTAGCTATAATGTAAGTAGTCGCATTTTAAGCAAATTTTGGTGGTGTACTCGTGTGGAAAGGGGACACAACCACAGACAAACAAGTCTCAGCTATTTGCGTGGCAAGTATGCAAACTACCAGCTCATCAATGTAAGAAGCTGTTGTGGCAAGGTGTCAGTAGTGCATGCAAAAGTTTTGTAACCCAAGTCCAACATTTGGCGTCTAGGAGCTTCTTTAGTTTTAATGAAATTCCTTTTCTCATTAAAAGGAAAATTATATCCCTCCAACTACTTTATGAAGTGAGAAGGTGTTAGACACTCATCTCATCTCATCTAGTTAAAGAACCGATTTCCTAATCTACTGTGAATGTCACAATGTTTTACATGTGAATGACAATTTTGGGAGTAGTTGGGTGTGGGTGGTGAATAGATAAGTCGCTACTTGGTTTTGGTTCAAGAATTACTTTGACCTTTACATGAAAAGCATGTTAGGATTGCATTTTTCCTTTTGGGTTTCGTATATGAGGATTGCTTAAATACGTCACACTGTGGGCCTGTCTCTAGTGTTATAATATTGGTTAAACTATTGTTTTTATTCTTAAACTTTACATGAAGTTTGTTTTTCGTCTTTGAATTTTGAAAAAGTTTGTTTTTACAGATGAATTTCATCATTTTAAAAAACAATTCAGGGATGAAATTCATGTGTAAAAACAGATTTTTTCATAGTTTATGGATGAAAAACAAATTTCATGTAAAATTTAGGGACGAAAACAATATTTTTACATATAATATTTGTCCCATGTCAAATATGTAATGAAAAATAATGCTGGGCCATGGGCCATTATCCTAATAAAGACAAAAGCCCACGATCCTAAAAGGCAATATGAATTCAGCCCCTTCAATATCCAAGGCTTCTTATTACACACGCCCTGCACACTGAGAAAAGAGAAAAACAGCGAATTATAAGGAATATGGCGACCGAGGTAGCGATTGAAGAAATTGGTTCTACTGCGGCGGCGGCGGCGGCTGAGACGGAGGCTGTACCTGTGGTTCTGACAAAAGAGCCACACAAGTTGGAGAGGAAGTGGACTTTCTGGTTCGACAACCAGTCCAAACCCAAGCAAGGTGCGGCCTGGGGCACCTCTCTCCGCAAGGTCTACACTTTCGACACCGTTGAAGATTTCTGGTGGTACCTTTCTAACTTTCTATGTCTCTTTACCCAATTTATTCATTACTATAATTCCTCTTTCGTTTCTTTTGTTAACAAGTGTAATATTGCTAGGCTTTTTTATTTTTTAGATCCACAACAATGATGGCTTGTGTATTCTGGTGTTTCTAGCTCTGGTTAATTTGATCCATGTTCTCAAATTTCTTCAACTAGCTCTCTTGCTCCATTATTTCAATATTGTTTTTTGGGATGTATTGCAATTGTAATGATTTCTTAGTCTTAATTATGTTCATATTGACCAAAGTAAAAAGAATTGAATAGAGTTTGCCTCCAAACATGTTTGGAAGAATCTTAGAATCTTCTTCCAACATTATTTAAACAAGTCATGTAACTCATTAAATGACTCTTGTAACTAAAAGTACATGTGGATAGTGTTATAAGCCGCCACATAGTGGGTTGGAGGAGAATTCAGTTTGAAGGTAAACTCTGTTCAAAAGAATTTGAGACTTGATTCTTTTCATTCAAGTTAAATTAAAATGCGAACTCTTTGTGCAGTTTGTATGATCAGATATTCAAGCCCAGCAAGTTGCCTGCAAATGCTGATTTTCACTTGTTCAAAGCTGGGATTGAACCCAAATGGGAAGATCCCGAGTGTGCTGTTGGAGGAAAGTGGTCTGTCATCAGCAGCAGAAAGGCTAACCTTGATACCATGTGGCTTGAAACTGTAAAATTCTGACTGTTCCTCTAATTTTCATTCTGTGGGAATTTATTTGGTCTTGTTTGTATAGAACTTGTGGGTGTTTGTGGTAATTGATGGGTTTTTTTATTGGACAGTTGATGGCTTTGATTGGAGAGCAATTCGATGAGGCTGATGAGATTTGTGGTGTTGTTGCGAGTGTGCGCCCGAGGCAGGACAAATTAGCATTATGGACCAAGACAGCAACAAATGAAGCAACCCAGGTTTAAGTTCAAATTCAAGGAATCAAATTTAACGTTGACTTTAATTACTTTCAAGCATGCATTATAGGCACCTTCTGCTGAATAGATGATCCATCAAGGCAGTGTTTTTGCATCTTATTAATCATGTGTTTTTGTGTGTTTGTGAACATGAATGCATCTATTAAAAAAAAACCCTTGTGCTTGTGAAAATTTTGATTATTCTCTCTGTTTAAACAAGATGATTATGGACACGCATTTATAGTAATTGTCTCTCTGTTTCTGTGTATGGGAAGTTTTATGTTGCTGCATGGTGCGACCTTCAAAGAGAAGGTTGATATTGCATTATATGTGACTATATTCATATGTGAAATCTTATCTTCCTGCCTTTAGTGTTTATTGATGTGCTCAACATGCTAAGACTTAAGATTCCTCTTTATCTTTTGTCAATGAGTTCTAGCTCAAACTGCACCCCCTCCTCCGTTAGAAAAGATGGAGGGGTAAGGTTGTGAGTTCAAAACTCATTGGGTGCATGTGTAAACTTACCAATAAAAAAAATTCCTCTTTATTTTTTATTTGATTATGTGGAAAAATTGGTGGCTTGACTACCAATGCTAAATGCTCTTTTAAGTGTTTTACATTGCAATTGAAATGGGTGTTTTCTGCATAGTATTTGTTAAGTTTTTGGTGGTTCACATATAAATTATGCCTGATTTCATAGGAGACATTGTGTGCAAAGATATAAAAAGAGATTCTGTTTAAGGTGTTGTAAAAATAGCACCATTGCTATACTTTTAATGTTAGAATCATTTTGGAGGGTAGTTTCAGCGTTAAATCTTCAGGGAAACAAATTTACTTGATCTAATGATGCAGGGAGTGTAGCCAAAATTATTTCCAATTTTTATTTTGGGATACGGATTTTATTTTTGAATTTTGAACTAAATTTCATTTTGAATTTGGGTTTTATCTTGGGATGTAATTGTGTCTTAATGTAATCACTGAAGCCAATTAAAAAGAGGTTATAAGAATGGTTTGAGACATACATTTTGAATAGAGATGTTTCTCTACAGCTTGGTGGTGATTACAAGCACCCTTGGGTGGTGAACCCTAGGATTTTCTGTTTCCTTATTTTGTTTTTTATTTTTGCAAACCTGTTTTGAATTAAGTTGGTATCAGAGTGTAACTCCAATCCAATCCGCAAAATCCAGTCCCTAAACAACAAAGACACAACGTATACCACTTTCCAAACCCAACTCCATTTGAACCTCTCAATCTCATAGAATCGTGTCACCCATGCCAACCACCCAAAACCCCCACTCAACCACAACCCCACGACCAGATTCCATCACCCCAATCAAATCAAGCCTATAACCTGAACAAAAAAAATCATCATCAAAATTGAGCCCCTAACCACCATCTCGGTCACACACACAAATCCCTGTCACTTCCCAAAATTGTGACAGCCACCATTGAACCCACACCCACCATCACCAAGTTAAACCCATAAAAAAGATCACCCTACCCACAACACGAATCACCCCGGCCCATATTATTCCAAACCCACCCTACCCATATTAGTCCAAACCCATGCCCATAACCCCTTTACCCTATGATCTTCTCCTTCCTTACTACTCACTCTGCCACACTGATGCCTAATCGGCCATCAACCACAAATACTGACCACCCCCACCCCCACCCAAATCTCAAATCTTATCTTCCCCAGCCATCAAAAGATCTTTGTTGAGATCGTAAAACCCACAAACACTCAAGAACCTAAAGTTCTCTACCGAGGGTCAATCAATCTCAATTTGGAGCTTCCACCTCCAAATGAGGTTGCAATGAGATGGGAAGGCTTGACCCTGTAACCACGTCACTGATCTTTGAGTCCTCGTCAATTGCATTGATTCCTTCGTCCTTGTACCACAGACACTGCATCGTGGTGGCCATATTGGAAAGGACATCCACCTCGCTTGCCTTGTGTTGCCATCAAGCCACACCACTACGTCGTCGTTGAGGTTGACCCAAAGGAGTTCCATCTAGGGGAGCTGAGATTGTTTAAGTGTGGGTTTAGTTGAAATCAGTCATGGTAGAGAAAAAAATTGAATTGTTGTTAGCATGGGAGTTAGACTTTGTCAACCATGTGCCACTAAGCCCATCAGGAGTCCCAACACGAGGAGGCCCTTTAGTTTAAGTTCCACCCAACTGCTCAAATAAGTTGGATCGGATTGTCACCACTTATTCACATTCATTGGCCCACTACTGACAATACTTGGTCCCACTAGCTTTTCTTCTTCAGCCAGACTCAAGACTTATCTAGGTCGGCATATGCTAGGAATTAGCCTAGCCCAGGTCAGCAAGCTAAGTCTTATTACAATTTGTTGAAGGTTATTATATTAGTGCACGATGGTTATGTTCGAAAGACCTAATTGGTGACATGAGATGGACCAATTCTTTGAGCAAGTTGGTTTATCGGACAAGAAAGTTAAGTTTGCCACAAGAAGCTCATAGGTAGAGCTTAAATTATTGGTGCAGTATTGAAAACCTTAACCTTAGAAAAAACAAGCCTACCATAACTGATTGGGAATAAATGAAAGAAAAACTCAGAGAAAAATATGTTCCTCAATCCCATCAAGAGAAATACTTGTCCCAATCCTATTAGGGTGACTTTTCAAATCAAAGCATCAGTTTGAGACTGGAATAAACCTGCTACTGGCTATGTTGCATTTTTTGAAAAGGAAAAGATGAGTGTTCCACAGCTTCTAGTTCTAAGCCCACTCCGGTATTAGTGGAAGCCATCTTGAAAGCCATTCACGACTTGACTGAAAAGATTAAGTCAATGGTTATTTCCTTCCGAAGGATGACTAGTAGCAATGAAACCACAATTTCACATACAGGAGACAATAGGGTTGGTAATGAAATCTTGTTAATTAAGGAACATCAAGTACCACCAAACCTAGTGTTAAAAAGGAAATAAAGTGCCAACAAATGTAGACTTGTTCTTTTTAATAAAATTTTATTACTTATCAAAAAAAAAAATGTAGACTTAAGATAACCTAAATCATGTGTGGTTGACCTAATATAGCGTGTTGAAGAGTCACTACTTGATGAGGAGAAAGTGAAACAAGAGAGCCAAGAATTAGAGGGTCCACAATACACATGTTGTGAAGAATGAGTATGGTGCATCTGTTACTCATAAATCCTTCGCAGTGCATGAAGTGAAAAGGCCTGATACAATGGTGTTCCCTGAGGATCAAGATAAGGAGGCTGTAACATTTGCAATACTGATTCCAACCATTGATTTTATCATTCAGATGAATTTAATGATGTGGTGGAGTAGAGGGCTTCTTTCTTCTTAGTGCTGGCAGAAGTGCTTCATAGAGTTGGTGCAAGTCTCTAGTGCACAAGTTCTTATCCTTAAGCACTTCAAAACTCGAGATTGTGTTTTCTCCAACTAAGGGAGAATGATGTAGGGAACATAGCCAAAATTATTTTACAATTTATTATTTCAGTTTCTTATGTTGAGATAGTAGATTTTATTTTATTTTTGAATTTAGCTTTTATTATGATTGAAAATTTCTTGGAATTTAATTGTGTTTTAATGTAATCCTTGAAATTCCTGAAGCCTATTAAAAAGAGGCTCCATGAATGGTTTGAGACAACAAATTTTGAATAAAAATTTGACTAAGTTACACTTTTGATCCTTAAAGTTTAAGGTTGTTTTCATTTTGATCTCTAAATAGATATTTCATTTTGGTCCGCCAAATTTGATTAGTTTTCAAAATCGGTTCCTTAAGCTTGAGATTTTTTATTTTGGTCCATTAAGTTTGATTTTGTTTTTAAAATGGTCCTTTTGATGTGAAAATAGAATCAAAATTGATGGACCAAAATGAAAACATAGGATGGAAGTGAATGACCATCTTGAAAATGGAATCAAATTTAATGGATCAAAATAAAAAATCTCAAACTTAAGGGACTATTTTGAAAATGGTATCAAACTTGGTAGACCAAAATGAAAAATCTCAAACTTAAGGGATCAAAATGAAAACAACCTCAAACTTTAAGGGTCAAAAGTGTAGTTTAGTCTAAATTTTTTTATTAGAGCTTTGTCTCTACAGCTTGGTGGTGATTCTAAGCACCCTTAGGTGGTAAAGCTTTGGGTTTTCAGTTTCTTATTTTTGCAAATCTGTTCTGCATCAGTTCTGTTGCGGGTAGCCATTTGAGAGATGCTATGCCTTCTTACAAGTCACTATGCAATTATCAAGCATTCTCTCTACTTGTTTTTGTTGTTTATATGTTTTACATCAAATCATACAATACATAGTTTTGTACATTCTTTTGGATGCATCAGTCTGATTAATAGCAACTTGAATGTTTGCACTAACAAAATGATTTTTTTTTTTTCTTGCTATAGTTTGAAGTTGGTGTCTCCCCTTAGTTGCTCTTTGCTTGAACCATAATTGGCTCCAAGAAACTTTGTGTTTTTGCCCTAACGAACTGAATTTTTCCCTATGTCCTTGGAATATAGTGTCTGTTGCTATTATATGCTGAAATTATGGATTATTATTTTAAATGTTCGACCTGGCATGTGATAATATAGTGTCTTATACATTTTTATTTTTACTTTTAAATAATGTAGATGAGCATTGGGAGGAAGTGGAAGGAGATCATTGACATCACTGATAAAATCACTTACGGTTTCCATGTAAGTTTTTTTGTAGTGTTATTTTATTTTTGGCAAATGAATGTCTGTGTGTGTGTATTTATATCTCTGATTGCCTTGATCATTACAGGATGATTCCAAAAGGGAAAGATCAGCCAAAAGTCGATACAATGTGTGATCATGCAATTATTTGCTGTGCGGTTTTCTCTCAGTTGTGGAATTGGGATGAAGACTATGTTATCTTTGTTACAATCAACGAAAGACAAGCATAGATTTATAATTTTTGAGTGAGATAGGCTTGAGGGATGTACTATAATATTCTTCATAATTTGTTTTTTGGAAAATTTTCATTCCTATAACTGGCTGTTTTGTCATACTCTGCCCTCTACTTAAAAGTTTTTCTTCTTTTTTTTGATGAAAACCCTCTACTTAAAGTTGCAACAGAATGATAATAGATATTGCATTTTGCTGCTGTTCCTACTATGGAGACTTGAGAAAAGCCGACTGGGTATTGTTGATTTTGATCTGCATTTGTCATATAGGGCTGTATCTGCTGCATATGTTATGGGAAAAAATATCTGTGTACTCTTGTAGGCACTACGAAGAGATTACTTTTAGAATATGTCTAAATATCCACTCTTAGAGCATTCCCAACCCATTTTGGGTGTATTCTCTATTTTACATCTCCAAAAAGCATCTTTTCTATTATACAAACTCATTTTTACATAACACTCTACATCCCATTCTCTACTTTACAAAATATCTTATTAAAATAATATTATAATTTTTTTAGAAAAACTTTTTTTTACCAAAACCATTTTTCTACCCATCCCCGTACCCATCCCCTCCGAACTACCCATCCCCTCCCAAACCCAACCCAGCAACCCACGCCCAAACCCAACCCACGCCGGCGGCAAATCACAGATTCATAGAGTGTAGATCAAGAGGAAACAAAATGGAAGCAGATGGAGAGACAGAATGTGGCAACTTGGAAGAGAAAAAGAGCAAATCGAGACGGAGAGAGATTTTTTGCTACTTAAGTTGGCGGCATCGTGGTGGGAGTTCACAGCCAACGATGGGTGCCACAACGGCTCGCAGGGGTTCTCTCGTTGCTTGATCCAGCGATGATGCAAGACTACAAATGGGATCAGGTTTGCGAGAAACCATCAAACCATCAAACCAGAGGAGGTTGCTGCCGTGACAGAGGAGAAGAGAAAAAGCAGTTCGGGGAGAGAGAAAGTGGAGAGAGAAGAGTGAAGAAATGTTATTTTAATAAATACACAAAGCTACAATTAATGTGTATTTTTACACGTTACTGTAGCTTTATGTAAAATAAAACTCTATTATAGAAGACCGGTTGGGAAGCATTTTTATATTTTTTTAGCTACAGTAGCATCTATTTTAACAAAAATTGCATTTTAACAGCTCCACTGGGAATGCTCTTAGAATAAATGTTGCATACTGCCTCTACGAAGAGACTGATTGTGCATTGCTGCCAACGAAGGGGAAAACAAATCTAAAAATATGTGCCAACTCTGTATAAATTCCCCGTATAAATTAAATTTGATTACTGATAGGCAATCCCTGTGACTTTTTATTCTGACAATTGAAGAAATATTACAGCTAACTGAAAAGTGAGAATTGCATATAATGAGATAGTGATCTGTTTACATGCCAAATCTAAGGAACTATGAACTTATACATTTCTCATGACTGAACAAAATATATCCAATTTTCCATTATGCAAGAAATCCTAATCTTTCTCCATTCTTCTTGGCCAGTCGGATCAAACCTTGTCTTTGCTTTGCATCTGCTCCTATTGACTTGCAGAACTCAGTAATCACCTGAACTCATATAATAGTAATTAATAATAAGCAAAAATTACATCATCATATCATGCATACAAATAATCTACCTGCCTTTCAAAAAGCCTAGAAAATAGAAAAACAAAGTATATTCATCTAAAAAAAATGTAGTAAATTGGTGAATATAACAAGCAGCAAGAGTTACATAGATATTTGTTTGTTTATTTGCTATTCAAACATAATTAATCAAATATGAATGTGTGAAGGAGTGGTACCTGCGAGTGTAAAGCAATTGCTTTTCCTCTAAGCTGATTGAAGCGCTTCTTGCCAATTATGTCACGAGTAACAACAACAATTGGCGCAAAGAGACCCTTTCCTTCATTGATGTTCCTCATCATAGGTTGTGCTCTTAAGGGCTTTCCAACTCGAACATGGTTTGGCACTGATTTGGCTAGCATGGCGTAATCTTCACCAACAATAGTAGTTCCCCAGCTGCCATGGAAGGAGGAACACAAACCTCCCTTAAACCCAGTCGCAGAAATTGAAGTGGCCATTGAAAAGAATACACAAAAGCACCCAGTAGTTTCCAGAGAAAATTGGATACTCTTTTTCTTGCTTGTTAGAACTTAGAACTTGTGAGAGATGTTGTTGATGGGCTTTATGTGCTTGTGAAGGAGGGGATATCTTGGTGTAAATTTGAGAGCCTTTGGTTTTTTATTGGTTGGTAATGTGACAGAGAGCTGTGGAACCATCAGGAGCCACACATACTTGGTGGCTTGGATTTTAGTTTTAGTTTTCTTACAACACAAATATGACTTGTACAGTCTTATTACTTTATGGTCCCCATTTATTTGGAGGTCTGAATCTACAACTTTAGAATTAGCGGTTCTCTCTTTCGTCTGGGCCCATTAGGCATTAGCTACCCTTTTAGGCTTTTACAAACCGTTCAAAATCAATTAGGAAGCATACAATTTAATTGTGTTAGACGGTGCAAAATAAAGGAGGACTACAAGGTTCTGACTCTTGACCTTGATTGTTGCAAATTAGGTACCCATTGCAAAGTTGCATCTTACATCTCTAGTTCCTACTACCTGCATGTGAAGAACATGCTTGTGGTTGTAGGAGGCAGGTGGGCTATTACTAACATGGTCAGCAACGTGCGATGAAAAAAAAATGCGAAGTTTCAACATTTGATGAGTCTGATATTGATATAGGAAGGTTCTGAGAACAGTTTTAATTTTGATTCTTAAAACCGTGTTTGATGCAAGTTAGATGTGTCAATGTGGAAAAATGGTGCGTCTCATATTTCCTTTTCCACCTCCAATAAGTTGTCTCCTTTATGAGTGGGATAAATCCTAAAAAAACAAAAAAGGCTTTGAAAAGCAAATAACATGCAAATAATTGCAAACTGAAATGGGAAAGATCTTACTTGATTGGATGATTCATGATTGTGATCATGTTGCATTAAAACCTAAGGCTGAAGTGATGATCAATGTTACTCTTAATTAGTTCTATATATATTTTTTGATAAATTAATTAGTTCTATGTATTTTGTCAGTCTGTTTTCCAGATTTTGTACGCCTTGGTTCACCAAGAGTAAATTAATGTATATATTTTTTCATTTTATAATTCTGTTTAACCTAAAAGCCCAATTAATTCAGTTATGCAATTGGTGTCTCATACATAGACCACCTAAGTTTGGTGGTTGGACATTTGCATGCATGCATGCATATATTTTTTTTTTTTTCATTTTATATTTCTGTTTAACCTAAAGGCACAATTAATTCAGTTATGCAATTAATGTCTCATACATAGACCACTTAAGTTTGGTGGAGAAATTATTCAGTCTACCAGGTGACGTGGTTCACCCGTCTACCATTCCAATAATTAAATGACACGTTTGATAATTAATACAGTCAGTTTGATAATTAATACAGTCAACTTTTAACCATTAACCCCATACTTTTAAAATGACCCAATAACCCCAAGCTGACTGTATTAATTATCACACGTGTCATTTAATTATTGGAATGGTGGACGGATAACGTGGTTCACCTGGTGGACTGAATAATTTCTCAATTTGGTGGTTGGACATTTGCATGCATGAAATGTAGAGGTCCACTTGTATAAACTATGAAGTAATTTCCTAATGATATATTTGGTTGTCACTTTCTTACTGAGCAATCCCAATTCTGATAAACCACACCAAGGGTGACTCTAGACAGGGCATGTGCAATCCCAAA